>CM072870.1:3000000-3270000 GCA_036937835.1 Pampus argenteus
ATGACAGTTATGTCATCTGTGAGCGAGAGGAGTGTCATAGAGGAGCTTGTGGAGGTGCAGTCATTCATATACAGACAGTAGAGGAGAGGGGAGTGCATGCATTACTGAGGTGTGCTTTCCCAGCCCCACATGCTGCTTCCTGTCTGCACTGCTGAGATTGGCCTTTCTAAAGTATTCTAAAACAATAACCGTAGAGTCTGGAAAGCTTTTTCCATTGCGGTCATTTGTTCATTGAGTTGCGTTTATACAAACACGTGTGTGGTGGGAAATGCACTCCCACGAGAACGAACGAATGAACTGTAACATGAAACATATTCCTCCTCACAGTCCACTCTGTGGAGTTGGAACCCATCCAGCTGCAGTGTGCTCTCCCAGTAGATTCACACAGCCAGGTCTCAGTGAAACAGGAAGCAACAGCGAGGGAAAGGTCATTTCTGGATTCGCAGAGAAGTCTTAGTTCATCAACTTAGTTGTTTAGGGAATGCAGGGGCCCTCATGTGTCTCAGGACTGCACCTCCACAAGTAACATAACTAAGGCCCAAAATATCCCTTCAACATGGTTCTTATATCCCCAGAACAATGTCAAATTGCTTCTTTTATTAAAGCTGTCTAAAAAGGAATACATGTGCCCTGTTTTAATCATGCAAGTGCAAAGAAAAGCACAGGGTGGTACGACCTGGGTGCATGAACCAGTGATGTGTCTGTACACTCTCAGCCAGTCACATAACTGGTGTCATAGCTCTTAAACAGCTCAGCCAATCACTGTGAAGAATGATATGAATTAATCAAAGAGAGAAAGTGCTTTGTTTGTCCGTTTGTTGTCTGGATGTTGCAGAGCAACAAGAACACACTGCACCAAAAGCCAGATGGTGTGGATCAGTAAATTAGTAAGATGACAATAGAAAATAATTTTTTAAAATGGCGATGATGCAATTTATATGATCACATCCATCAAGAGTTATTTCTGTCATTAACTCACAAATGATCAACCTGGACCGCAATGAATATCAAGAAACAGTGCTGCACTGCCTAATTTGAGGTTGTCCTCCCACCTGTTTGTTCTTGTCCTCCCACCTGGGCTCTGTGCTCATGACCAAATGGGGAAATTTTTGAGGTCAGGAAAATACCAAACTGTCAGAGGGCTGTTTACACTGTGAGTGAGGAGGGCATTGAAGAGGATGAAGAGTGGAAAGACACTCGGTCCTGATGATATACCTGTGAAGGTATGGAAGTGTCTAGGAGAGGTGGCAGTAGAGTTTTTGACTGGGTTGTTCAACAGGATCTTAGATAGTGAGAAGATGTCTGAGGAACGGAGGAGAAGTGTGATGGAGCCCATCTTTAAGAACAAGGGAGATGTGCAGAGTTGTGGCAACTACAGAGGAATAAAGCTGATGAGCCATACAATAAAGTTATGGGAAAGAGTAGTTGAAGCTAGACTAAGGGCAGGAGTGACCATTTGTGAACAGCAGTATGGTTTCATACTGCACTACAGATGCAGTATTTGCTTTGAGGATGTTGATAGAGAAGTACAGAGAAGGTCAGAGGGAGCTAGAGAGGTGGAGATTTGCCCTGGAAAGTAGAGGAATGAAGGTTAGCCGCAGCAAGACGGAGTACATGTTTGTGAATGAGAGGAACCCGAGTGGAAGAGTAAGGCTACAGGGAGAAGAGATAAAGAAGGTGGAGGATTTGAAGTATTTAGGGTCAACAGTCCAGAGCAATGGAGAGTGTAGAAAAGAGGTGAAGAAGCGTGTGCAGGCAGGTTGGAACAGGTGGAGAAAAGTGTCAGGTGTGATGTGTGATAGAAGAGATTCAGCTAAAATGAAAGGAAAGGTGTACAAACCTGTGGTGAGACCAGTGATGTTGTTTGGTCTAGAGACAGTAACACTGAGGAAAAGACAGGAGGCAGAGCTGGAGGTAGCAGAGATGAAGATGCTGAGGTTCTCTTTGAGAGTGACCAGGATGGATAGGATCAGGAATGAGTACATCAGAGGGACAGCACATGTTAGAGGTTTGGAGATAAAGTCAGAGAGTCCAGACTGAGATGGTTCAGACATGTCCAGAGGAGAGATAGTGAATATATTGGTAGAAGGATGCTGAGTTTTGAGGTCTAGAGGAAGACCAAAGAGGAGATATATGGATGTAGTGAAAGAGGACATGAAGGTAGTTGGTGTGAGACAAGATACAGAAGACAGGGTTAGATGGAGGCAACTGATTCACCATGGATACCCCTGAAGGGAAAAGAAGAAGATGCACACATGCAGGCTACATTTTCCAGTGACTATTAATACATTTTTACTACTTTTCTACTGAAAAAATGTGTTTTGCTTTGGATAGTGCTATGTGCCATTATTTCCTGTTTCCTAGTTCCTAGTTGAAAATGTCATTCAATCACAATATTATTTTTGAATGATGTGTAATATTAGCAACTAAAATAATCATTTACTACTGTTTTATTATTTCAGACAAGCCAGAGCCTAAGAAGGAGAAGGACTCCAAGCCGCAGCCTAAATCTCAGTCCAAAGCCAGCGCTAAGAAAACGTCAAACAGACGAAGCCCATCAAAAAAAGAGAAGAACGGCGTGATAGCAGCAGACGTCTGCCCTCCTGAGCCGGTTGAGAGTCAGGTGGTGGCTCCGTGCTCTGAGGAGGTGCGCAGCAGTGAGGAGCCTGAGCTGGGCAGCAGCTGCAGCCCGGCGCACAAACTGTTCCACAGGACGCTGAGCCCCGCCGACGTCCTGCATGTCCATAGCTACGCCAAAGGAGACTATGGAGAGGGAGAAGCTCCTCCCAAGGAGGAGAAGAAGGGTGACAGCATTGACACTGAGGCGGAGAAAGTCAGCAGACATGTCAGCAAAGCAGTGAGTGGTTACAGATGTTATACACACTTATCTGTCACATCTGTACTCTTAACAATGAGGCACGCTAACTTAACTATATGTTTTCATAACATTTCTTATAACATTATGTTCTTAGAATAAATACTGCTGCCCAGTGATTAGTGTAGTACCAACCCACACAGACTTGAATATATCACAGTCAACAGTTCACTGCCTGTGTGTAGTTTTTGGCTTGGTGGCATATTCAAGGATTTATTAAGCATTTCAGACTGATGCATTTTTGAACTAGGAGTGAAAACATTTCATTAACTTCCTTATCTTTGGAAATCGCCTCAAGCTCTGCTGATATTTAGTAGAGCTAGGGGGAGGTAGAGGTCAGACATGTGCATACATTCCATGGGAAGAGAGATGAGTTAAGTAAAGGACTGTTTTAGCAAAAATGATTTTGAGCGATGCAAAACAGCACATGCTCTGTGCAAAAACTGAGGTCATGACCTCACAGCATCAGCGAAAATGAAGCTATGCGGTAGTGATGATTTAGGTCTGTCACAACATCTGTAGTTATAAATCAAACTTTGATTGCTCATACAGCTTCATCCAACTCATTCATACAACCAAGTAGAGCTCTTCTGCATTTAGAGACATCATAATTTCTACTTCGTTGCAGAGAGAGACAGGAGTAATGCCTTTTCCTTGAAGTTCAGTGTAAGAATTTTCATTAATATCATTCTGACAAGACAGGACAGTTTTTAGTACACGGTTAAGAACTAATAGTCAAGTTAGAAGCATTGCCCTTATAAGCTATTAAACGCATAAGACAAAAAATTAGCAATCACCTGCAGTGAAAAAGATAAAAGTTATTCTGTTGTTTGGTGCATTTAAAGACCAACTCAAATTATCGAAATGTCTTTAAACACAACAACAGAAGGAGTCCTGGATGCCTTGAGACACAGCAGAAACGCAATATAGAGATGATGAACTGTTACAGTGTACTGAACATAACTGCTGCCTGGGCGGACGAGTGAAACCCTGCAGATTACTTTTAATTACAGTTGGCACTAATGTGAAGAACACTTATCATTAATGGGTTAAAACATGCAGAATGATGTGGTGTCCAGCCTGGATGCTGATGTTGACAGGAGGTGTTTCTGTACAGCAGGGGGCAGGAGAGCTGACTGGAGATGAACCAGAGAGTGATCTGGGGCAGCTGCCAGGCCACCACCCACTCATAAAGGATGGCATGAGTGATGAAGGTGATGTCACAGACTGCAAAATATTTTTCAGCAGGGCAAAGAGCAGCATATATACATATGTGTGTGTGTGTGTGTGTGTGTGTGTGTGCGCGCGCGTGTGTGCCAATAATGTGTAAAAAAAAAAATATATATATATATATTTGTAGTTGTATGTTTGTTAACTTGTGCGTTGTTTTTGTGTCTCAGAGGCCCCAGAGGAAGCCCCCCCAGTAGAGGAAGGCGGTCTGGAAGGGGAGGGCTGGGCCAAACCTCTGGCTCACCTGTGGCAGAGCAGACCTCCCAACATGAAGAAAGAGAGAGAGTACAATCAGCGCATGGGCTGCAAACCTCCTTATTGTTCTATCTGCATGCTGTTCCACACATACCAGCAGGTACACAGCGCTGCCCACCATGCTCATGAATTAACAGAATGTAATGGTAATTATAATGTGGACATTTCTATATATGTTTAAGTAAGTGTGTCAAAAATAACAACAGGCAAGGTCCATTTATATCCAAAGATCGCCTTCCAAACTCAAAACAGAACTCCAAGCAGCTCATTTAGTTTGTCCATGTCCTGACAGTCCAATCAATTTGCGGCTAACTGTCAATGTCATCTGTCCACTGAACACTCTTTATACAGTTGTGACGCTACATTGGATGTTGTTTCAATGATACTGACCAGCTTTGATGGGTCTAAATGAACCACTTGAATTTAATGCAGTTTTATTTTGAGTTTGGACAGAAATATGTGAATATTCGTCCCTCTAATTTCCTATCATCTGTGACATATCTTTACATGTGAATGTAAAACTAAATCTGCTGGTCAGGACTGTGTAAGTAGAGCTAATAAAGTTTTTAATGCATCTGATTTTGCCTGAGGCACTATGTCCACAGGAACCAACTGAATTGAGACGGAAAATTATCTGTGTAACAAATTAAATTAAATTAATAACTCAATTAATAATTCTAAGTCAAAGCTTTGAGAGCAGCAAGTTGTCTCATAGACACAACTGTCCTGTGAACTGACTCAGAATAATATATCTACACATATGCAATGGAGTTATATATTTCCTGCAGCATTATTACATTGTAAATCTAAACCTAATTGAATATTAGTTGTTTGTTTCACTGCTGGAGTGTTGTAAACCTGTGTATGTTCTCAGACTGAATGTGCGAACAGTGCTGTCAGTCCTGTCATGGCCGCTGGCGGGCGGATGCGGACCAAGCCTCTGATCCCAGAGATGTGCTTCACCACCACCACAGAGGAGGACTCCGAGTGTGAGGAGCCGTTGATCACGCCTCACCTGGAGGAAGACGGGACCAGCCTCCTCATCAGCTGCTCTCAGTGCAGCGTCCGGGTCCACACCAGTCAGTACACACACACCTTGTTCACACAACAGAAGTATTTAGATCCTTTACTTAAGTGAAAGTACCAACACAGCAATGTAGAAATACATCATTAGATTATTAAGACTTAAGCATCAGTGTTAGAGCAGCATGGTACTGTTGTAGCTGCTGGAGCTAGTTTTAACTACGTTATATACAGTTAACTAGTTTAGTCCAGTGGTTCCCAATCTAGGGGACGGGCCCCTCAAAAGGGTCACCAGATAAATCTGAGGGGTCGTGAGATGGTGGTTAATGGGAGAGGAAAGAAGAAAAAACAAACAAAACTGATACACAAATCTGTTTTTAGTTTTTGGACTTTTTCTCCAATCATTGATATTCAGTGAAATATTGGATCATTTAAACATTTATTGAAATAAAAAACCATGTGATAAGTTTAGAGGTAAAAATCACTATTTGGTGGAGCTGTTAATCTCAAACAATATGTTATATGTTCTGGAGCTGTTTCACCACTGTCTGCTATTATCACTATTACTAAGCATTATGGGAGAGTAGTGTACATCAACAGCACACTTAAAAATGAAGGGCATTGCAGTCTGCTTACCAACAGTATAAGTTAAGTTAGACTGTGAGCACCTGCTTATAATGGGTGTGTAGTGTGGATGTGGGACATAGACTGTGTCTTTGTGTTTGTGTGTTCCAGGCTGTTACGGTGTAGATCCAACCAGTGTGAGCAAGGAGTGGAAATGTGCACGCTGCAAGGCCAACGCCATGACGGAGGTCAGTGATCACTACACAGTTGTTTTCCTCAACATGTCTGTGTAGATTCTCACTCATCCAGGTCATCGTAGTCAAAGGAGTTAGTTGTAAGCAGCTGGTCTTTTTCTTGGAGCTTGAAGACGTTTCCTTGAAGGGTGACTCATGTGACCCTTTGTTACAGAATGAGGGGTGTGGTCTACCGCTCCACCCTCTGTGATCCAGAGATATAGCTCCTGGTTTCCATCATCAGGTTAGAACTGAAAAAGCCTTTTGAATGATGAAAGGTGAAACATCTTCAGACTCCAAGAAAAAATCCAGTTGTTTACAACTAACTCCTTTGACTTTCCTCAACATGGCGTCTTGTTGTTTTGAGCCTTCTTGGTAGCTAAGTGGCAAAGCTGTTTCTGGTTGTCAAATCTAAAGTGTGTCATTGTCTTGTGTGTCCTTTTCAACACTAAAGCTCATATTGCGTGCTCATGCACTTAGTTTTTCTCAGTTTCTCAGCTAAAGCTGGTAAGTAGTGAAGGTCAAGCTTTAAGTGTAATGTTATTGTGAGAACACCACTTGTGATGTTCTGGTACCTTTTTACATTGAATGACGATGAATCAAATAATCAGAGCAGAGAGATGCTGCAGTGGGCATGTCGAGGCTCACATGTACAGTTTGCCATTATGGAGTCAGTTACTTAACTGCTTCATCTGGCACTATTCTGAATAAAAAGAAATCATAGAATAGGTTGGAAGCACAGTTTAAGAGAAAGCATTTCAGTCCGACCTCAACTCAGATATATAACAGAGGCTGGCTTTGTAACAGATAGTTGACTGAATTACCAACATCCTCAACAAGTTAATGAAACAGCTACTGCTGCTCATGATGCTGCTGGTAACAGACATTCAGTGTTAACTCTGCATTCAGTTACTGCAGATTGATAATTCTCTGGAGTTATACATGAAAGATTCTACTCTTCCTGTATTGTTCTATTGTGCACACTGGAGATGTGCAACACAATGTAACAGCCATAGATCACTTATCCAACTGTTTGACCCACGTGAGATGGTCATAGCTTATCCCTTTGTCTGGACAGTTGATGGATGACATGTTTCGTTTCACTATGCACTTTACTTGTTTTTTCTTACTTATGTGCACATAGGAGTCTGGTGAAACACAATTTCAATCTTCTGTGCAACACTTGTAACAGACTATTGACAGTAAATACTTGTAAATACTCTTGAATCTTCTCTTACAGAACTGCTGTTTGTGTTCGCTGCGGGGCGGAGCCTTGCAGAAAGCCAACAACAACAAGTAGGTTTTACCTGATTCTGCAAAGTGGCCTGAAGGAACATTTAAGTATTGTAGAACATCTGTTATTTTATAATGTGTGTGTTGCAGGTGGGTACATGTGCTGTGTGCGGTGGCTGTGTTGGAAGCTCGCTTTGTCAGCATCACTGAAAGAAGTCCTGTGGATTTAAGTGGAATCCCTTTGCAGAGATTTAAACTGGTGAGTTCACACGTTTATGAATTAGATTATAATAACTGGTGTGGCGACACTTTGTTATGACTGAAACACATCAAACCTAGAGACACACACTGAAGCAAAGAGGCATATGTTGGGATAAACTACTGTTGGGATATAAAATATTGACACACGTATTGTATACTGTACTCAGAATAAAAATCTGCCTCTAAAAGTCAGTCATCCGACAGACAGCAACTCTCCAAGTCCTCATCAAATCCGCAACACTATGATCCTTAGTCAATATATTCTGTGAAGAACTACGCTGCTTCATGAGTAGGCTTTGATTAGTTTTGAGCTGGAATGATTAGTTGATTCATCCGTTAGTTGATCAACAGAAAATTAACAATTTTCTGCAACAATTTTAATGATCAGTTATTCAGTAGTAATAAGTAGTAGTAAGTAAAAACGCAAAACACTGTCTGGTTCCATATTTTCGACTGTTGGTCAATCCATTTATATTAACTTAACATATCAAAGTTTAGAGTCAGATAGTAGCCATCCAGCCATCCGCATAGTGATGGTGATGGAGCAGTTGTCTAACACGATGTTTGTATTTAAATGTAAAGGCTTGTGAGCTCTGCGTCACCCTGGCTGCTGGGCTGCTGTGTTTTGAACCCTGACAGAAATGTTACTACTGTAAGAAGAGGATGAAGAAGGCGTCGGGCTGCTGCGTGCAATGCTCTCATGGCCGCTGTCCCACTGCCTACCACCCCACCTGTGCCCAGGCTGCTGGAGTCCTCATGCAGCCAGACGAATGGCCCTTTGTGGTGCATGTCACCTGCTGTCGACACAAAGGCCCCACTCAGATCGAGGTAAGGACCCACTCTTCCTTAAGTTATTATATGTTATATATGACAGATATATATATATATTAGTATCAGTAAATACTAAAGCAGTTTCCAGTCATTAAGTCACAGACAGATGATATCTCCTTCGTTAGCGTAATAAAGCAGCCATGCACGAGCTGACTGTGGGACAGAAGGTGATCTGCAAGCACAAGAATGGCCGTTACTACCAGTGTGACGTGGTGCAGCTGTCCAAAGAGACGTTCTATGAAGTCAACTTTGATGATGGCTCTTTCAGCGACAATCTCTTCCCCGAAGACATTGTGGTAGGTTTCCCAAATTTATCACAAACGTGTAATAAAAAAATAAAAAAAACATATGAAAACAAGTACAAATCTGAAATGTTTGTTTAGTACAATAATCCTCTTATCTTGCTTTTTTTTTAAATCTATAATGACAGAAATTGTCTATTTATATTCACATTGCTGTGCACCTAGATATTCATCTACAAATATGATGTTTCTTGTTTTTTCATTTGTGTCAAAACATTCTCATTGCCTCCTTTAATTTGATATGTACATATAATCACCACAGAGGATACTATTATTATCGTTATAGTATGTTAAAATAAAGTTGGGTGTCATTTATATGAATTATTATAATTACCGGTATTATTATGTTTGATTTGGAATTTGGGAGAATTTGGGGAGAAAAGGTTTTTCAACATGCTCTCTATGAATCGTTGATACATAGAAGTTTTATGAATGTCAGGATCTATAACTTGAGAATCTACCATCTGTGTGTTGTGTGTTAGAGTCGGGACTGTGCCCAGCTCGGACCTCCACCTCAGGGCGAAGTGGTTCAGGTGCGATGGACAGATGGCCTGGTGTACGGGGCCAAGTTTGTGGCAGCTCATGTCATCCAAATGTACCTGGTAAGACTTCCTTTTGTATCACACCAGCTTTGATTTAAGGAATAATACAGCAGACAACTATAAAACAATTTATATTTGGAAAATTGACTGACACTCAACCAATATCTTTAATTTATTAACAATTCATTCAAGTTTAAACCATATTTTAGATGCAGCAGATGTAGCTGTAAATATATATCAAAACTATCAAATAAAAAATTATTTTTAATAAGCAGGAGGTTGCAGGTGAATTGTCATCTCCCTGTTGCCAGTTGTCATAGTAACACAACTCCAGCTCAGGAGTTTTGCAGGAGTTCAGAGCAGCGATACAAAGATTTGAGATGAAGAACAGAACTCAAATAAAAATGTTGACGCATCTGTCAACACAGATGACAAAACGACAGAGTTTAGCTGCTTGGGGAAGACTGATCCATCATCATCTGTGCACATTCACTGTATTATTACACGTTCCTAAATTCATAGTGATCGCTGGTCTACATGAAAAAAAACAAGAGACGCCCAGTCAGAGGAGTCACACCTGCAGGTTGTTCCCTCTCCACATCAGCAGCCCACATGTCTCATTTGAAAATAAAATGAAATATTTCACATATTGACATATTTAATTGTGTTCATTGTTTATTTTTAGCAAAAAGGTTTATCTGTAAATATATTATATTATATTATATTATATTATATTATATTATATTATATTATATTATATTATATTATATTATAATGAGTTTGTTGCAGAGTTATTCTGCACAGAGTCACATCAGAGAAAGTCACAGCAGAGGAGAGTTGTGCAGACCATCATTTCCACCATTGTTCAGCGATGTTATGTGAAGTGCACAGTTTAGCTCTGTTGTGTCCTGACTGTTGCACGTCTGTCCGTCCTGGGAGAGGGATCCCTCCTCTGTGGCTCTTCCTGAGGTTTCTTCCACCTTTTTCCCTGTTAAAAGGTTTTTTGGTGGGCAAGTTTTTCCTCACTCGAATCGAGGGTCTAAGGACAGAGGGTGTCACTCCCTGTACAGATTGTAAAGCCCTCTGAGACAAATGTATTTTGTGATTTTGGGCTATATAAATAAAATTTGATTGAGTGAAATTTGACTGTGTGTATCTTGTCTGTGGACTGCAGGTGGAATTTGAGGATGGGTCTCAGCTAACAGCCAAGAGAGACGATGTCTACACTCTGGATGAGGAACTCCCAAAGAGAGTCAAATCCAGACTGGTGAGTGTGACCAACGGCTGCATGGATTCTTGATGTGCTCAGTTGAAGACAGAAAAGTTAAATGTGTGAAAGCCATGAGAGATTTTTGAAAAGATATGGCAGTGTTGTCACACAGTCTTGTGTTTGTCTCTGCAGTCCAAAGCTTCAGACATGAGATTCGATGGGATCTTTGAAGAGAAGGAGATCATCCAGGAGTCAAAGAGACAGAGAGTGATCAACTCGCGTTACAGGGGGGACTACATAGAGCCTGTGATTTACAGAGCCATCATGGAGTAGCCCTCACTCCCTGTCTGCTCACGCACACACCACCAGCACTGACAGACTGGAACTGTACTCACTGTACTTTACCTTAGCAGCTAGCCACTGAGAGAGTGTAGCTCCAGATGACTTTTTACAGGACATTTTTTTATGTCTCATTCATCCATATTTGATAAGTCAAATAGAATTGTATTTGCTTTGCTTCATTTGACTGCGATCAAGGAAACGGCAGTATTTTAATTTTAGGATTCCACACAACAGTGCAGTAGGCTGGTAGCACATAACAGTAGGAAGCAATATATTAAAATGGCATTTGTACAATAATAAGTAGCATTTTGACTGTAGGGCACCAATAAAAGAATTCAAACAGGTGTAAAACATTTATCTACAGTAACGTTAAATGAACTGCTCTTACTAAACATTTCAATGATCCCTGCCACTCTAATGTTTACCTCAATTTAAAGGGTAATATCAGCGTCATTTTACTTTCCTGTTGCCGTTAGTGCCTATGATACAGAGCCTGCAGCTACCAGAGAGAAACGTTTTGATTAATATGTAGCCTCATTTAAGGTCATTTGTGAATTCAATTTGAGCCTTCAAATAACTTAAATTAATCTAACTGTATTCTTTCCATTTGTCCCCTCCCAATGTTTAATTTAGTGACTAATTTGAGCCCGAATGATTCATTTAAGAATATAAAGTTCTGTATTTGCCAAAAGTGTTATCCCTTATAGCAGCCAGGTTACTCTGAAGAGACTAAACTTGAGTTCTGCACAAAACCAGAATGATTCTGAATCCAATATGCACAGAAAGATTAACCAGTTAGGGCAGGATATGTGCTCTTGTGGCACCTCTTGGCACACATTCTTAAAAAAGAAAAACCTCAACCTGGTGCAATTTCCTGGACATTTTTGCAAGAAATCGAAATAAACATAAACAAAGCTGGGGGTTTTGGGGGCCACTAGGGCCCCCGGGCCATTGACAGCTTTGCCCGGTTGGTGGTGAGGTGTTGCTGGCTGCTACTGCCAAATACGAGACCCAAACCTGATCCAAGATCCAAGACCTGAAACTATATTTCTGCTTTTTGTCATAAATTAGACCGTTAGCTAAATTGGCTACACTGTGTTTCATCTCTACTTCCCATCTATCTGCTTACAACATATAGATGCCTGCAGTTGGCAAAGTAAAAGAGAAATTTTATCACAAATCACATTTAAAGAGAACTATGATGTGAGCCTGAAGCTTTACACAGCAAAACAGCCAGAACCAAAAGAGGCCGAAATGTTCAGGTTTATCTGAATTTTACATGCTGAAGCTAAGCAACACACATCCGTGAGCAAGCGTTCATAATGCTACGATCTTTAGAATCTACAGACATGGTCAGATTCTTTATAGGCATAAATCATATGACTTAATTGCACTGGTATTATCCTTTTAATTAAAGGAATACTTCACCCAGAATGTTTGTTAGCCTGGAATTACACACAGAATGTTTACTGGCAGATCTTCACAGCCTTTTCTTGACACAGTGATGTTACAGGTAGATTCTTTAACAACAGGTAAAAAGCAGCAACACAGCTGTTCACTGTTTTGGCCTGAGTGGGAGAAATACATATAGAGCTGGATATCGTTTGGCATTTTTCAACACAAGTGCTGGTACAATACCTGCGTTTTGTTACCAATACTGAATACCTTACTCACTCCAAGATAAAAGATGATTTATTTTGTTAAGTTATCATCTTGTTTTTGTTTGCTGTTTTCCCTTATTGAGCCATTTTTTCTCTTAACAAAAGAAGCCAAAGTTCTCCAATTTTAAATCTGTTAAAGTACAAGCAGGTGCTTTGCTTAAATTTCAGTCTAAAATGAGCTAAATTGTGACAAAATAAATTTTCAATCTTAGGATCAGTGGTGTGATAGAAATATCTGGCAACCACAGTTTGAAGCTGTGGGGAATCTAGCAAGTGGCCTTTGAGTTGGGATTATTCTATATACACATAAATCTGTTATTTAAAAAAGTTTGACATATAATGTTTCTAAATGACCTCAAACATATTTTTGATATAATTCTTCTTGTCTCACTTTCATTACTTATCGGCTGGTGTGTACACTAATACTAGTATATCAGTGTTATACTGGATAATATCAGTGATATATGCAATATATCACTGATATTCTACTCTAGTGTTTGGATACTGCAAACTTGCCTTAAGTCATTTTACACTTTTTAAATAATATGTTTGATTCTTTTATGGTTCCTCTGTTGTTGGAAAGAATCTCCTTATAACTTCCTGGTGTCAACATTTGGATTTTCAGTTTTTCACCACGTTACATAGGTGTCACGAAGATAATCATATATGGATGAAGTATTTCTTTAAGTGGGACTGATGCCATTTAATCCACTGATTTATGCTTCCTCTTTAACAATAACACGAACTGCATTCCTTTCCATTTAATTTAGTAGAAGTGAATATGGCTTTTCCATGTTGACTTGTTTTTACCAGCCTATTTATTAAGGTGCTTTGAGAAAGTCACCTCTACATTACAGACTGTAATGCTGCAGAGGTTGAGGTGGATGATGTATGTTCTATTTTTTCTACAGTATAGAGATGAATTTTAAAGAATCCATTCAGATTTTTAATGCGCTTTTGTCTACTCAGTTGTTTCCTCACTCTTCTACTGAAAGTTGTGCATTGCACTTTTATTTAAGTCCACTTTGCAAGGACATTTGAATAGTTGTGTGCTGCAATTGCTAATTTGTTAAAAAAAAAAAAAATCTGTTATAGAATGTTAAATGTATATTTCTAAGATGTCTTATGGATTGTGCGCCCCTCCCTCTCGGCTGAGCTCATTGATCACATTTGCACGAGGTGGCCTTTAGCGTCCATCCTTTGCCTGTGAACGTGTTCTTGTTGTAGACAGAGGAAAGCTAGTTACCAGTTCTGAGACCGTGCTTTCATCAGTCCAGTGGAGAATGAATTACTATTATTCAGAAAGTATCGACAGAGTTGTACATAGGGAGGGGGGGTTTCTATTATATTTTATTGCGTTGTTTTGTAAAACATGTTTTGTGTATTTTCACAGGAACCTGTGAAGTGTAAATGTCACGTAGTCTATTTTAAGATGTTGACATAGGAGACGTCCGTTCTTGTTGTCTCCTCCTGAAGAGAAATAACCCAACTTCCAGATTATCATTCAAGCTTTTTGTAAAAATCCATTTGTTTCAGTAAAGAAATTTGCTTTAGCTTTATTTGTCTGTCTTCATTCCACATCTACTCACTTCTTACTTATATTTATTGGTGCCACTTTCTAAAACATAAAAGCATCCCGGATGAAGGGGTACAGTAGGGGACTCTTTTCTGGGCTCAGCTCAGAATGACTAAAACATTTGAGCGCTCTCTTTTGAATGTATACCTGCCTTATTCTGCTCTACATCTAATTGTTTTTCTGTAAAATGTATCTACAGAATTCTGCTTGCAAAGATTCTGTTGGATGTTTGCTGACTAAGCAGACTCCATACCCCCCTATATTTTAGATATTTTAAGGAATTAGGAAATTATAACATGTTTTCTTTCTCATTCACTTTGTCATTCACTGCCATGTTGAAACTTCCTCATGCTGTTGGGTAGTATAGTTACACCAAGGTATAACTCATACTATCTTCAATCATTTGTGATATTTTTTCTCGTGACATGTGTGGTGTTTTTGAAAACTCATGACATTAGTTTTCTTTATATTTATGGCTATATTTATGGTTCTGACAGAACTTTTCTACTACGTCCAGCTGTTGCTGTAGTGCTTGTTCAGTAAGAGACAGAAGAACAAGGTCATCAGCATAAAACAGAGACTTCACCTGTCTTCACCTCTCCGTCAGGGGCAGCACATTGATCCAACTGAACAGCAAGTTCATTTATAGTCACATTAACTAAAGTTGGACTTTGCCACCCTGACAAACACCTCTTCTTTGGGTGAAGACTTTCACTTTGTTTCTCTCTAGTTTTCACAGCGCACCGATTTTTCCAAATACATTGATTTAACATCTCGTGCATTTTCCCTCCAACACCACAATGTAGAAGTCTGTAATAGAGGCCTTCATATAGAGTCAAAAGTGAATATCTTACCTGTTTATGTTTGTTAATTAAAGTATGAAGGGTTAAGAATACATGGTCAATGGTGTTTTGGGAGGAAGCCAATTAGATTGTTACTTAAGGAAAATTATTTTATTTTTGTTTAAATTTATCAATTAATAAGTCGATGACTCTGGCTGTGTGTTTGAGGTCATTGCTGCATGCTGCAGAATAAATGTGGGACTGATCAGATGCCTTTCTGATGTATTATGTATTATGATTGTATTATGGATAAGAATCCAAACATCTAAAGTGCCTAAAACCTTTGCACAGCACTGTATATACATACGCATATATTTTGGTCACACAGTGGCATAGTGTGATGTGATCTGTTGAAATGTAACCGAAGAGATGGTTATGATCCACAATATTATGGTTGTAAGATAATTTCAGTACCGCTACTGTACCCCTTCATCAGATCACACACACGTAGGATATGTAAATATACTTAAATACTGTCTTTACTTTATTTATATATATTTTAATGTATTGATCTTGTTTTGTTTCATTGATTCTTGATACTCTAGCAATCTTCTTGTAATGACATTCATGCTAATAAAGCAAATTTGAATTGTGTTGAATTGAACTGATATGTTATTCATCAGATCCGGTGAGTTCAAGGCCTTCGCTGTCACCATCTATAAGTAGGATTTCATTTAAACAGCTTACTGGACTCCCATTTTTATGTCACTCATTTGACCTGAGACTTTAAAGATGAGAGTGAATGCATTGATAGTGGACGGGTTCATGTCAGTTATTAATAATTTAAAATATAATGTAATATAACCTGAACTTGAGCATGATTGGAGGGTCTATTTTGCAGGAAATGAAACACACAATGGTCACAGTGAAAACCTACTCAACTATTCATTTTCCGAAGGACACAAGCAAATCACTTTGCAAGGTATTGTGGGATTCCAGGTGACACGGAACTGACCAGCAGCACAAAAAAAAAAAAAAAGTTCAACTTGACAAATGATGGCAAAACTTGCCAGGAAGTGATGCAGAGATGCACTGAGGAAGTGGGCTGATAGTGGACCAGGAAGCTCCGGTAAGATTGGAGAAACTGAGGAACAACAACACACACAGAAACAAATCTAACCATCTGAGCAATATTTTAGTAAAGATTGTATATGTACCATTTTGATTTTACACCTTTTTGACTTTTATATCCTGTTTTGATATTTATATGCCTTTTACACCTTTGATTGCTTTGTTCCTTAGATGCTTTTTGTATTCTGTTTTTATATTTATGAAATGTTTCATATCTGTATGCCATATATCTGTTTTCTGTAACAGAGCCTATTAGCCAAAAAACGTCACACAAGTGTACATATACAACTAGACAACTAGAGGGGAAATATCTTTGAAAATAATGCTGTTGCTGTTTCAGGAATTCCACTTTTCTATGATCCTTCCTGTCATCGACCAAGCAAAAAGACAAAAGGACAAAAGGAAAATAATTTTAATAACATTGAAAAAAAATGATAACAAATGATAAAAGTAGATAAATCCTCATGTAACGTAAGAAATCAGAAGAAATAGAAAAAGCAGAAAATGCCCAAACTCAAAAGAGGTCAACTAAGCAATAAAGAAACTAAGAGGAGTTTGATAAACTCCAACAAAGATGGTTATGTGATGATTATTTGCAAATTAAAGAACCATGTGACAGAATGCTAACTAAATGATGTGCCAACAACTGTCAAAGTAAATAAAGTGTGTAATATGTGAACATCAAAGACTACGTGTCACGTTATTTCTTTGAAAATGTTTGGGGTTTTAAAATGTGACCAAATATAAAGAAATATTAACAACAACAACACAATGCCAGTTCTTCACCATCAGGGCTGTATTTCTGTGAAGCTGGCGGTAAGATGCACCGTTTTGGTGATTTGGTGCGCTTAGATGCAGGACGAGAGCAGATATATAGACGGATCAGTTAGATCATGGCCACATCACATTTGTTACTTTCACCCCGTTTCAAAACATTGTTTTCCTCAGAGGAAACTTTTAGTTGTCTATAATATAAATACATATTTGAACAAAAGACCTCACACACACACACATGCAGTGGATTCATGCTTCCTTTCTGAGAGAAGAGTGCAGGCATCCTCATTCAAACACATTGGTTTTAATTATATTTCAGATGTCTGCTGTCACACTGCCGTCATACGCTGACGAGGAAGCAACATGAAGTCCGTAACAAAGAACCTTGGGGTAACATGACAGACACGCTGAGCAGATCAGGAATATAACCCAAGTATGTTTTCATCGACCCATTTCCAAGATTAGACACATACATTTTTAATGACATAGTCAATGTCATATTACTCCAATTTTAGCATCACTGCACTGGTTGCCCATTAGAATACATTTTAAAAAATTATTTAATTACCTACAAGGCCATCCATTGTCTGGCTCCAGATAGCATTAAAGAGCTTTTTAACCCCTTACAGCCCAGCCCGGCCTTTAAAATCAGCTGATCAGGGTGAGCGTGCATCTTGAGCGTGAGATCTGCAGCTTTTATGATCCTCCTCCAGGAAGCTCATACAATGTTACCCTGTACTACCCTGTAGGGTAGCTGTTGGAAGAGGATGTGTTAGTAGTTAACACGTCTTGTTTAATGTTAGTTGCAGGCGACTAGCATTTAATAACAGTCACACATTTGACTTTTCTCTATATATGCCTGCAATTTTGGACACTGCTGCATATAGTTATTGCATCATCAGCTATTGCATCATTTCATCCAAAAAAATCCCACTGGCAGGTCATTGCAGTGGGAAAAATGAGTCAGTAAAACCATGATGGGTGACAGACAGGGAGAAAGACCAACCACCTCAGCTATTTTGGTTTCTACCTTCTATAAAAAGTTACCATTGCAGGTTAAAAAATATATGAATATATATGTATATAATAGACATCAAGTAACGTCTAATGTCATGTTTTGATTTTATAGGAGGAAGTACAGATTAAGCATTTGCCCACATCATGCATCAAAAGTTTCAACTTAAATGTCAACTAGAACCAGTGTTGTTGTTGTTGAAAATGATTCATATCCTGTAATGCTTTGGATGTAAATCAACATCTTTATATTATGTTTTTTTTTATATCCATATTTTTTTGTAGGGCTCAAAAAGACAGACATACATAGAGGGGTTTCCAAGCTCAGGTGAGAAAGAGTGTGATTCTGGTAGCAGTGATGAGGAATGGCTGCCAATACACACAGGTGCAAGCAGAGAAGAAGAATCAAGCAAGTGACAGTGAAGGTGAGGAGGATGAGGAGGATGAGGAGGATGATGAGGATGGAAATGTTGCTGAGGGAGGATGAGGAAGGAGATGAGACCTGAGGACCACAGATGACACTGTATACTGTCCTGAAAGAAAAAGACACGCTGGCGTTGACCTCAGAGGAGAGAAGATGCTCAGTTCAGAGAGATTGTCTTTATTTTATAACCTTATTTTACATCCGCCAATCAATAGAGCTCAAATAGAGAGGCCTGCAGGGAGGTGGAGGAACCACTGTACCAACACAATACCATATTACAACCGTATAACTAAACTACAACCGTACCTATATAACTACCATGTTACAGTACAAAACACATGAAGAACACTTGAGCGGGCAGATCAATTAATAGATTAAAGAATTGGAATAAAAAAACCTGTTTCACATCCTTAAAGATGTATAAAAAGATTCAGTAAAAAAAAAAATCCTGACTGAGTTTATCATAATTCATGAAAGGGTTAATATCACCTTGGAAATCATTGAAACACGCGTTAATTCCTCCACAGTTTACTAGTGAAGAGTGAACTGTGTGAAATGATTTCAGGAGCTGAACATAGTTGGCCTTTGATTAAAAACACGCATATGCTACAACACTGTACTTACAAGTAGTAGAGCGCTTTCTCCGTACAGAGGCAGACCTCCAGGGACAAGCAGCCTGGACAGGAGAGGAGAGGAGGGGAGAGGGTGCACCGTTTCTACCCCTCCAACATCCAATATATGACCGTTAGGCTCTTTTCACTTAACGCTATCGTTAACCGATGTGTATCAGAAGCTTGGTGGCCGACGCGGAGGCAGAATTCGAGGTCAACTTGAAAATTAACGGTATCCGTCCGGTAAGAGTCTGTGTGAATGACTTGCTTGCTTGCTAACATACCCAGCTAGTCGCGCTCTTCGGGTATATTGTTATATTATATTTAGACCCTTCTGTTGACATGTCTGTTGTCATGTCCCTGTCATGTGTAGAGGGTCAGACCGTTTATATGAGCCACCTGGGAGCTGAGCAGTAGCGGTGCTTTATTAACGTAGCGACCGGAGCTAATATGCTACCATTACTGTAAGGTTACAGATAGGAGCTAGCTGCGAGCTCCTGTAACACCGAGCTGTATTCTTGCTGCTGCACACAGCGTTTTCCACTGTTATTGCTACCGCTACATTCACCTCTTTGGTAACGTTACAGAAGTATAGTTACATGTTACATGTTACAGTTATAGTTCAGTGTAAATAAAATAAAATGAGTCCAGTAGTGAAAACGCCTTCCGTGCTAAAACCAAACTGGATGTGTTCACCACTTCGGTCCTGGTCGTTCTAACTTTATATTAGTATGTCTGTATGATTAAACACACACACACACACACACACACACATTGATTTCTGCACAGGTCATCTATAAAGAAATAAAGTATGAGCATGTAGGACAATGTGTCATTTTACCAACAAAGTTAACAGCTTCACATTTCACCAACTGTGATGTTGTGGTGTAAACAAACCACATCAGTCAGTGAAAGTTTAGACAACAGTTTTATGTTTACAACAAAAATAAACAATTCACATGGCGTAGGCCCATCACCCGCACACGCCTCCTATGTATGTTCTTAGCATATAAGATACATAAGATATATGCAGCAATAAAGTATCTTATCATCTAGTTACAACCCAGAGGTCTCAGTAGAGGGAACTGCATGATAAACAGGAAGGATGATAACTGTTTTGTATAGTGAGGGAGATCAAACAGAAGATTTGCTAATTATGATTACATTGATTCTGAGGCTTTCAACCGAACCAAACCGCAGTTGAATTATACAGATGAGATTTAGAATACTAATATAGCGGCAAACCGCTGTATGTAAAGATATAGTGGAGCAATGGCGTCCACTCAAACTGTGTAACCCTGCATAGACTCTTAACATGTAAAGATGTAGACTGTAGTGTAATAGCAGCAAAATAATTATGTTATAGAGAGCATAAATATATATCAGTGCAAATCATAGAAAATTCTGTTCTGGCTCCACAGTACACAGCACAACTTTTGTAAATCTTGACATGTTCAGATAAATATTTCCAAAGTTGGATAAAAAAAACCCAGAAGAAAACATAGAAACTGGTCAGATGGAAATCAGCACATGAATACAAACAATAATACATCTGATTAATGTCTTTATAATGTTTAATGATGTGTAGAGCTGCATTAGCTGCCAACTTATTAAATTAATTACTGCCATAACTATTTTGATAATCAATTCATCGTTTTGAGAATTTTTCAAGTCAAAATTCTCTCATTCCAGCTTCTTCATTTTAATTATTGTCTGGTTCCTTTGACGGTAAGCTGAATAACTTTGAGTTGATTGTTGGTCACCACAAAACAACAACTGAGGACGTGATCTTGGGCTTTGACAAATATGATCAAGTTTTTTCACCATTTTCTGACATTTTGTTGACAGATTATTCATAATTTGCGGCCCAAATTATGTGTGCATTTTTAATTTCCTGATTGCTTTTCTATTACTGCTTATAGTCAGTTTCAAGACGAACGCTTTCTGTCACATTTCCGCAAGGCTGACAGGCTGATAATGAAATGTGTTACTTGTCTCAGTTGTTCTAAGCAAGTTTGTTTGTTTGTGGTGATACATGACCACACTGTCTCCATCTGCGCGCCGTGCTATTATTCATAGTGACTCAGTATTGTGTTGTTCACAAACGTCCCGTTGCCGTTGGAAGGAACACATGTTTTGGGTGAACAAAGTGAATTGAATCGCTTCCTGAAATGATCCGAGATGAGCGGGTCAGCGAGCATGCAGGGATGAATTAAATCACTCATTATCTCTGCTCATCTTACAGGGAAGGTGAGTGATTCAAGTCACAGTTCAGCTAATGTGGCCAAAAGTTAGCACAAGATGGTTACAAAACCACATGAACACAAACACACACACTTTCAATCAAATCAATCAATCACATTTTATTTATAGAGCCCAAAATCACAAAATACATTTGTCTTAATTTCCCTGTTGCATGTTAGGCTAGCCTGTAATGAGAGGAGGGTGCTGCTGCAGTGGGCTGTGTTACTGAGTCAGCAGAATAGAAATATATGAATGACAGAACACAGTATGAATGAAAAATAATCCCAAGTACAAAATAAATGTTCAAGTAGCCTACTGAACTAAATATGATTTTATATTAGACAGCAATGCAAATTGTATGCTTGGCTTATAATTGAATTCTAGCTCTATATAACAGCGTTTTTTTCTTTTGTTTTGTCGCCATTATTCATTGACAGTTATCAAAATCTGTTCAGTGAGTCAGACTACGCAGTCAGAGCTCCGGTCAAGCACTGAACGAGTCATTTTAATCAACTGATTCTAGTGATTCAGGACACTGAAAACAACTGCTTTGCCCATGAATGACTCTGAATGAATGGTTCCAAACAGGAAGGTCAGTCAGAAAATATTTAGCAATAGGGTTACAATACAATACAATGTATCCACAAAGTAGAGGAAGCGTATCACTTTGCCTATAAATATTAGAAAACAGTAAAATGCTCATTAGAGTTTCCCAGAGCAGAAAGTGTCAACCGTGTTCTAACTGACCACCAATCTAAAACCTTAAGATATTTTGCTTACTGTCATATACAACAAACAAAAGTAGCAAATCAGTGTATTACCAACACATTTGGTGCAATCAATGCATGCTATGCTCATTTCATATCCATGCTTCATTTTTATTTTTTTATTATCATTTCCATTTTGGTAGCAGAATGGTGTGCAGCAGCACTGTTCCTTTCTATGAGTAAAGTCCTGGAACATAGTCAGAGTCATAGTTCACCAGAACTATGGATTAAAATAGAGAGAACGCTAACGCTGGAAGCAGCACAATCAGGGTTTCCTGAAGCCTCACCAATTAAGAAACACACCTTTAATTTTAGTTTATGGTGTGCTTTAGTTGTGCATACAATATTAACAAATTTGCAATTGATTGATTAAAAGTAACCACAAACCAATTGGGCCTTGGGGCCCCCTAAGGGTCTGAGGTCATGGGGGAGATGGCCAGTTCACAGGTTGGTAATCTACTTGGATATGATTTGAACATGGTCCCATGGTCTCATCCAGCTCAGGCCTGGTTAATAGGAAGTGAGTGGACCCAGACCTCTGGTTGGAGTGACACGAGGAGATACTCCCATGGTGGATCTCTACACGTCTCCTCTTTAGGAAAACAATTGATGAATTTGATACTTGTGCAGACCGGAGCTGAGTCCCATTCAGCCTCTGAGAGTGATTGTATGAAGTGATAACATGCTGTGCTAACCAGTTTATTCCCTGTTCAAACAGGCACCAGTGTGGGATGTGCCATGTACGGTAGCCGGAGATGAGAATGAAACCCAATCGCAACCTCCTTCTGGGCCTGTGCTCCATGCTGGCCCTCGGATTCCTCTACTACTCTTCAGGGAGGATCAGCTTACGAGGCTGGAGCCACAAATCATGTGAGGCTTTTTCACTTAAATCATGTCATGTACAGTATTGACCTTTATTAGCTTATTTTACTGACCAGTGGCAACTGCACCAACTGCCAACAACTAGCCACCGATGCAGCCACCCCTATACTATAATGTTTCTAAGTCTTCATGTCTCTGACCATGAAGACTTAGAAACATTATAGTTCACATGGCAACAATAGAAAGGGGTGCACTAACTATTCAGATCCTCCAGAAACTGTAGAAGAATACTGCAGTAATACTAATGCTGTGTCTCTTTTGCGACTAACTTTTTTGCAATTTATGTGCACTTTATGTGGCAACACTGAGATTTATTAAGAACTGCATCAAACATTATAGAGATACATTCTTTGTTTTTTGTGTTATAGATCATGTCCCATATAACATATAGCTTTACATGTCCAACTTTATATTACCTTTTAAACATCTACTGTATAGTGAGCCGGGAGAAAATGTGGGTCTCAAATCATTAGTGTATGTTTGGATATGCTTGGTTATTAAATTAGACCGTTTACTGTTCATTGTTTCAGTTATTTGTCATGCAAATGCAAAACATCGGTTTCTTTGAGCTTCTCAAACGTGAGGACCTTTCTGTCCTTGAGTTTGGACAGTTGCATGGACAAAGCAAGTAATGTAAAAATATTACCTTGGGTGCTGGGATGTTTTGGTGGGCATTTTTCACCATCTTCTGGCCCCTTATAAACTATTTTACTGCCATCTGCCCACCCAGACTCTCTGCCAACAGTGATATTGGAGAGAATTATGAAGGACGGTAGTATGTTCCTGAGTTGGACAGATATTGCCTCTAAATGAATCCAGTGTATCTTTTTACCAGATGAGGGAGCCAGTCCATTTAGTCAGAGCTGGTTGCTTCACTTGTGGTTTTAGTTTGTCCAGAGGATTCATGTAGCAGAGTCTCTTTACTGTGTTAAAGTAGAAAAAAGCATCAGGGCTCATTGCTCATTTAAAAATTTGCTTCATGCTTCAATTCATGTTTCATAAAATATCCAAATAAGACCTCGGAACGTTTGAGATTGGTCGGTACAGTTCTTTGCAAATCAAGTTCTCTGTAAAGGAGGATAAAATGACTTATCACGGGCAAATCAGCAATAGTGGAGTTAAGGCAGGAGAATAGCTGAGCCTCTGCTAGAATGGGTTGTTAAGTATAGCCAAGCAACTATTTAGCATCTCCTGAGTCCTAACTGCCAGACAGTCCAGCTGTGGATTAAACTTTCTAAATCAACATGTAACAGCTCGTACTGTCTGTGTACACTGTTTGGCTTGTGATGATGCCATGATGATCGTTTTGGTTGTTCCATAATCTGCTTTGAAAGGTGCCAAAAATGCAATTTTACCAAGAGGGAAAATCAGACCATAAATATTGTAATAAGTCAATAAATTTTTGAGCAATTAGAGATTTCTTGATACTATTGCAAACATCGGAATTATGATAGCAAATACTGCGAATATTTCTTAAATGACTTAATTAAATACAATGTATAAAACAACAGGAATTAAAGCAAGAGTATATTTAAGACAATGTTACCAAACATATGTCAACATATTCATTTGAGTGGGAACACTAAGGTGATGGTGAAACCAAGGAACCGAAAAGCAATACTGCAGAATAAATGCTAACAAGCACTAAGCACATCCTTCTCTCCTGCTGCATCTGCTGGCTGGTCCCCCAGAAGTCTCTGCATAGGCCTGGTTGGGCAGCATTTGGGTTACTGTAGTAGAAATTAGACATGTGATCTTAAAAGTGTACTTGTATGCTGAGGCAAACAGTGAAAAGACAGGTAATGGAATGTGTAGGGTTATAAGAATAAACAGCTGGAGTGAGCATGGCCAGCAACAGCGTTCTACAAGATGCAAATTCTGAATTAGCCAGATTGATGACATCAAGTCCAGACTCTGTTCCACTAGCTGCTGTAATTCTGCAAGTCTTTAGTGTTTAATTCTGCCTTTCTGAAAAAAACAAGTGTGTTGTTTACTTTCCATATTTTAAGACAAATAATTGTTTAGTATACAAAAGACTACAGATCTTATAAATAATTACCGGCGTTGCTGCACAGGAACTACAATCATTTGTATACAAGTCATTTTATTACTGTTTAGCTGTAATCTCTGCAGATGTTCAGTCTTCTGTGTCCTGCTGTTACAGACATGTCTGAACTAACGGTGGCCCCTCATCTTACTGATGATGACATTTAAGACTGATGGGAAGTGGTGTTTGTTAAAGGCTCTTGCAAACATTGATATTGAAATTGGCATTAAATCAACAATATGAGATTGAAGGCTGGATTTTTGCTCATTTAGAAACAGAACCGAGAAGGTGTTTTTAATCAAACACTTAATTGTTAAAGCAACATCCTCTTCTCTGCTGCTTGTATTATACAACCTGCAGTTCTATAAACAAGGATATAAACTATCAACATTTCCTGAATAAAAGCACCCCCCCCCCCTCGAACTGGCTAGACATAAAAGTTCTACTGTATCTGATTTCATTTAATGGAATGAAAGAGGGTCAATGTGCTCCGGAAGTGAGTGGAGCTCCTAAAATTCAAATAAAAATCTTGTCACACACGTACAAAGCAATATACCAACAATCAAGTAGTAAGAGGAGTATTTTAATGTGTGGATATTGCAGTATTGTACACGTCTGAATGGTATTTGCCTGATAAATTCTATTTAAGTTTTAGAGCAGATCATAGTTTCATCTTTTTGCAACTGAATTCTGTTCTGTTCGTTCCAAGCAAAATGTAACATAATGATTTATTCTGGTTTTAGTTTTACATGTGTGGAGAGTTTGTCTGACATAAATATTTATATGTCATTATGCACATAATCACTCTGTTCTTATATTTACCATACAAAATGTTTTAGGCACTAAAAGTAATGTGAGGATGCTGTTAAAAGGTTTTTTGGTGGGCAGGTTTTTCCTCACTCGAATCGAGGGTCTAAGGACAGAGGGTGTCACTCCCTGTACAGATTGGAATGGAATGACAAATGGAATTTGGGCTATACAAATAAAATTTAATTTGATGATTTGTTTTGATAAACAATCATAATGCTATGAATATTTTTATTTATCAAATAACCACAGATCTTGTGTGGATTCAGGTGTCTCAGCTGCTTCTGTCTCTTCATGTAATCCAGAATGACTCCATGATGTTGAGATCAGGCTCTGTGGGGTCGAACCATCTGTTACAGGACTCCTGAAGATAGATCTTTATGACTCTGACTGGATGTTTGGGGTCATTGTCCTGCAGCATAATACATTTAGGACTGATCATACACCTCCCTGATGGTACTGCATTATGGATCTAAACATCTAAAGTGCCTAAAACATTTGCTATAGTAAACTATACTTGACTGAGAACGTGTGTCCAAACTTTTGACTGGTGCTGTATCTATCTAAAAAACATTTGTATTAAACTGTGTCAAACCAGAACATAGAGACATCACACACTGTAAAAATCAGTGGAAGTCACAAATCACAGATCATCAGGAGAGGCTGTTGATGGTGTAGAATAGCCCTTTAACACATCCTACCTTTGTGATCCATATAATGGGTCTTTTTTTTCAACTCTTTGAGTCATTTTTGAGCATGTAGCTTGTGTTATTGTTGTATTGGAGTACATTATATTGAATGGCATTTTTCTTTTCTTTTCTTCTCAGTGAGGTAGACACAATAACATGCAGAGGGCCACTAACATGCACTTCTATGTTGCAGACACAGATGTGGATAGCATATTCTCCGTGGGACGGATAGTTAAATCAGGTATCGCCAGAATCTCCCAGCTTCTCTTTCTAATCACAAAGCTGGACCCACGCCAGTCTTCTGTGTGGATTTTTAATGGTTGTCACTGCTTTATGTTTTAGTACATCAAGACATTAAAGGTACAGGAAACTTTTGGACATTTGGAATCATGGTTCTTTCACATCAGTATCTAGGTATACATGTGTACAGTGCAAAGCAATTGAACTTCAGAAACAGAAATCCAGCTGTTGGGCTGATATGGTCATTTCTGTATTTGTATTAGATGCAAATAAAATCAAGACAACCACAGACAACTGATGACAAATACATGTGGCTTTGGTTGCTATGGCAACACACAAACAAATGTAAAGGCAGCAGATGAATCAGCAGTAAACTATTTGAGCCTGATAAGCCTTCATGATCAGAACGGAAAATATTATGAAGCAGCTTCGCCACATTCAACCCAACAAGAAACGTCTGTATGCATAACAAATCAACCTCAGTGTTTCACTGAGTGCATTTGAGGCAGAGCAAAAGGAAGCAGTTACATCCTGTTTACACAGGTTTTGTATTTTGAGTTTCCTGTACCTTTTTAAATGAAGCAAATTCATCTCCTGATACTTTCTGGCATGAAAGCACTTAAAAATTAATAATTTATTAGTATATTTTACATGAAGGAGATTCCACCTCTATCTATCTATGGATTGAATAAGAAGTTATAATCAATCACAGCAGAGCAGCAGGGTATACGTGTGTGGATTTATTACCAAGGGACACATTTTTACAGTGCTCCCATTAAATGTATTTTAGTGGACAAATATTTCCAATTTGAGTTGCAAAATGAATGATGAAAATGGCCAATATGAGTAGGATTTCAAATGAATGTGGATTTTTCAAAGAAATCATAGTTTAAATTGACTTTTGTTTAAAAGCAGAGCATGAAGAATATAATGAAGCGTGACTCTGTGAGAACTTAGTAAGTGTTCTAGAGTATATTAAGCAATCACATCAAACATTGTGAACATATCAGTCCTAACACATGTGAGTATGATTTAAGCCTCAATATTTGGCTGATTTTAGGAAAATCCAAGCTTTCTCAACATGATGATCACATATTATAATGTTCTGCTCTGCTGATGATTGATGTTGCACCTTTTGGATTTGCAGTATCCTCATAATCAGACTGATATTACTATTTCATTTGACTTCATTCATTCAGCTTGACATCATCTTCCTGTCAGTTAGATTGTTGCGAGCAGGGGTCGAATTTGATTCAGAATTTCCCCCCGACAAATCAATAATGAAGTCATTTTTCTAACACAAGCTTTTTAGCAGTTGTCAGGTGCAGTTTTTATTTACAACAATTAAAGAAATATGTTGTAATTCCTGTAAGTCAATTTACTGTCTTGTACATCTGCAACGATCTCATCCACACATTTTTCTGTTGTTTTTGATGGAAGTAACTTCTCCGACTGAAGTATTCAGAAGTATCACTGAACATATTGAATATATCAAAGATGTCTGCCATAGATATCTCTTTCTAAAAGCCTAAAAGGTCAGTGGGATTTGTTTTCAGTATAGCACAGAAAAGAAAGCTCAGTACACAGTGTCAATAGTACAACATATAGGCAGGCGACATATTACACAATAATAATTATCACAATATTCTGAGGCATTGAAGAGCTGCATGTAACACAATACAAGATGCAGGATTTAGAGATTGAGAGGCAAAACTCAGAATCCTTAATTGCAACATAAATAAATATGTTGTTAGACCTGGTTGTTTAGGTGGACAAAGACTTGTAGCGCCCCCAAGAGGGCAGTGGATATAATTTTACCTGCCCTATTAATTATGTGTCTGTTGTACAGTGATTTAATACAGACAGAAAAAGGTAGAGAGAGGTAGAGAGAAGTAGAGAGATGGAAATGACATACAAAAAAAGGCTAAAGCCAGAATACATGAAGGCATGCATTTTAATCTATAGGCTACCGGAGCATGAAGTGATGTGAGTTCTCAAAATCAGAGAATGTGCAATTAAAAACTATGAGAAGTAGCCATAAACATATAATATATATATTTATTAATGTCCCTTTTAGTCATTGTGGTCATTTTCAAAAAGACCATCCACTGGTGAAAAATAATCAAAGTACAATGTATGGCAGTGAATACAGTTGCAACCATAAAGCTATGGTTAACAGCATCAGATCAGATATAACCAGGCATCTATCAGTATCCGTGCTGGCCTTGTGGGTAATAGAAATAAACATGAACACCTTCCATGACATTCATTGTAGGCTCTATTAAGTTCTATCCTATAGACCCTATAGAGATTAAACATCACCTCTCTCTGGAGAATTGCTCATTAATTTCAGCAACCTTCTGGTGCATGATTTGCATGTCTTTTGTTCCACATGGAACTAGATCAACAGATCTATTCCTCTGAGCTAATGGTTCCTTAAAATATATTGTTGGCTGTTTTTTCTTATGTATACTTTGTTGTACTGTAACTACTAATTTTTAAAGGGTCGGTTCACAAATTTTCCACTCACCACTAGGTGGTAGCTACCCCTGCCACAACTGAAGGATTTATGAGGTTTTGCAGTTTCCCTTACTTAGAATTCTTGACAATTGATGAGCGATCTTTACAACCAAATATTGCAAGTATGTTGTGAATGTTGTGAAAACGGAGAGCGAGGTCTGTGGATTATTGAGTAAGATTGTCTAATGATCTACCTGCATGACTGGGATTAAATGGTGAAACACATTTTTATGTTGTGGGTGAACTGATCCTCTAAAAACTGACACAAACAGGCTGTGTAAGGGTTTACGTTTACATGTTGCTGTACTTTCTGTCACTTAGATGTGGTCATGCCACACAAATGTATATTAAATGTATATTTACCATAACACAGTAATGGTTAAAGGGGACATAACATGCTTTTTGTAATTTTCTGCCGTTTATATAGTGTTATGATGTTAGATGTTGTTAAACATAGTCAAAGTTCCAAAACTTGAGCTGAATGCAGGTAAAAATGCTGCTTGCAAGTCAAAAACCTGAATGATCTGTTTGCAATATTACCTCTGCTTCCCCATCGAACTGATGGCTAGGATTGTGTTCCATTGTCCACTCACATATTTATGATTCTGACTGGAACATATACGGCTGTATGTGAGCAGTTGCTATTTTGAGTAAAGGAGGAGAAAAATAAGTGAAATCCTGCTACTATTGTTTATTTTCACAGCATCCACAGCCAGCTGAAGTCTGGTCATTCAGAACAGAGCAGGCTCATCGGCGGGGGGGGGGGCCTTAAAGAGACACAAAGTAAACACTCTTCAGACAGAGGCAGAACTCCATAAAACAGCATTATAAGATAAATACGGAGGATTGAAATGTAAATCATGCAAAGATATTCCAGTGGAGAAATGTACATTATATGTCCTCTTTAGCAAAGTTAAAATCATGTATAAATTCATTAGGTTTGGTTATGTATGTTTGTGTATGGTGAATCAGAGACAAAAACACAGAGGTACATGACCCAACCAGTTAGCTCTTATTGATAGAATATTTAGCTAAGTGGCATTGTTAAGTGCACAAAGCTCATCCTCCTCACAAGGCTTTTCTCCCACCCTTAAATGGTAACTAACAGTGTTATCAGGCTTTCAAGCTCAACCCACTTCACAGACAATGTTGATATTGGATGATTCCACAAAGCCCTGGATTATGTTCATGGCAATGTACCTGAACTTTCAGTGGTTTTGATGAATTATGATAGAGTTAGCCTCCACTCCAATCCCCACACACTGAAATGACATCACATTACATAAATAGCACTGTGCATAGACGCAATCTTCAATTCTCTTTGAACATAATTACCTTTAGAGACTGAACCGGGTGAATATATGTGCCAGAACAGAAACCTCATACCTTCTTTGACATCTCTTCAATGTCAATAAAAAATAACCAACATAAATTATACATGTTAAGGCATATCATTTATTTTCTATTCACTATTTTTCTTTTTTTTTTTCTAGTGTATGACAAGCAAGGATTCCTTCTGAAGCTGGATTCTAGTCTGTGAGTATATATTTATATAATATTTATTCAAGTTCCACTGCCCCCTTACAGTCTTGGAACTAAGCTGATGGTGCTTTGGGCCTTGTTTTGATGGCAGGTATCAGTGATGTATAAAGTGCATTGGCCTACACTCTAGAATTGTCCCTACTGTTATTTATTGGCATAATATGTATAATCTGTGTGTGTCTGTGTGAATATGTAGTCATTGCTTAACTTGAGTCCTCCCCGCACTGCAGGCCTTTGGAGCTGATGTACAAGTACAGCAATCTCAGTGAGGGGGCTTGTAAGCCTGGTTTTGCAGCTGCCAAGATGACTGCCATTTATCCAAAGTAAGAATGTAACATATTTCTACACATTTGAAGGAAGCTGGTAGCATTTTAGACATCAAATGTTATTGCTAAATAAAGTTTTGATCGCTCTGTTGTAAACTTGTGCAGTCGTTCTATCCCGCACCTGTGGTATTGCTGGTGCTTGTGTTCTTCACGTTCATGATCACATTTCAGTTGTTGTTGTTTTTTTACTTACTTACTCTTAACAAATGTCCCTGCGAATGCACAATATCAACAATAAGACAGAGTTAAGAATGAGACTGTGGGTTAAACACAGGTATATGTTTACATAAAAAATGCATTGACACTTAGAATGTGAAAGCACTAATTGAACAAGAAAATACAAAAAACTTCATACATCTTTCTTTTTAGATTGAAACAACATTGAACAATTTTCATGAAACTAAATGAATCATACAACAATATTTTATTTTTGCTGTTTGTGGCAAAAGCTTTAAAACATTATCACAGCTGATGCAGCATTAGCACATTTTAAAAGATGTTTCATTTCTTCTGCATTGCTCTCCCATCACTGTTGGGGTGTTGTAAAAGTTGTCTCCAATCACTAGCACCAATGGAAAGAGGACAAGCACAAGTTTAGACTCGACACAGAAATAATATAAGAGACAGTGTGATTTCATGTAAAGTGGATGTAGGTAGCAAGATATATTGAAGCAAAGATGCATGGATATACTGAGACAAGAAGAGAAGGAAAGTGTGGAAGGATATGATAGAAAGACAGTAACATACACAGGTGATGGTAATTGGTTAGCGGAGGTGGTACAACATCACAATGTCAGGCTGCTCTGATTGATTTATTGATTACTGCAAAGTAAATGTGATGAGTTGAACCGGACAGATCCTGACGCAGATCTCATCTTATCATCAGTGTTGTTACAGATAACAGATCACCTCTCTCATTCAGTCTGTGACCTTTTCTTTGTAATTCCACTGCTCTGATAGTATTATTTCATAAAAGTGTCATACTTGAATTAAATCATTTAGTGGAGGTGTTGGACTTTACTGCCATGTTCCTGCAGAAACTCAGTAACGCGGCAGGTGGTTTACAGTATGGTGTTAGCTGTATTCATGATGAATACAAAATTAGACTTTTCAATATGGAGCTGTAATCCACATAGTTCCAAATTCCAGTTCTGTGTTTAAGTTAAAGTGTGAATCGAATCAGGCTGACTGTTGTAATCATTTGAATAAAGTTTTCATTGTGTTTTACTTACTAGTTGACTTCATTACTCTTACCACTTCCTACTTTGTACACAGTTGTATTTCACTTTGACAACGGACTCACTATGTTTTTTTCATCTCATCTGTTGACCACAGTTCTCCATTACATTTCTGCATTCAGCTGTGATGTCTAATCCAGAGTCACTCTGTACATGCCTTTGTAGTGTCTACCCATTAACACAGTGAAGCCACAGATTATCAGTCCATCTACAGTCCCACACAGTACTCTGACCCTGGTGAGTCAGTTCAGGAAAACCCTGTACAAAGTAGTCTCCTTGTGTGTTGAATATGCACTGCAGCTGTGAGTGGCAGAGATCACACCAGACCATCAGTCAAAAAGATGTCAGAGTGACTCACAGCCAGCTAGTTTGATAGCTAAATGGTCAAGCTTTTCCCTGACCCGTCTGTATTGTACATGAGCAGCAGTGCCTAATGTGGCTCAGAGGGTCTTACTGTTGCCTCACATCAATAAGGACCTGGGTTCAAACCTCACTGGTATTGATTGAGGACTCTGTGTGGAATCTAATACAACTGCTTTGCCATAAATTCAGCTCTTACGAAGCTAATATATTTTCAGTGTTGATTAGCATTATATTGGAAAGTGTTCCTAGTATTTTCTGTCATACATTAGTTTTGTTGGGGTACCCGCTTTCTAACTTGCCTAATGATGAAGTGCACCAGTCCTTAAAAACTGGCCCAAGTCAAGTATTTCTCAGTAAAACTGTCCTGTTTTATGGAAAGCTCTCTGAGTTGGGAGTGGTATGAGATTTCTGCTTCTGCATTATTAAACACCAACAAAGTGAAAGCCCTTCAATTGCTTATATTTTTAGCACTATGTATAAAATGAGTCAGAGGATGCAGTGGTCTAGATGGGCCCATGTGTTGTGCAAATCTATTTTTGTCCTCTTCTGCTCTTCTCTTCTCCCAGTGCGTGAGAAAACCTCAGGCCAGTTCACTCACCCAGTGTCTCTGAGCACTGGAGACACGCAACCCTCCTGTCCGCCAGGGCCTTCAGACAGCTTCATTAATGAAGTGTGCTCAGAGTCCAGATTGTAACCTGTTAAAATAACACCGGCTTTCTCCCCAGGAGAAGGGAATGCTAAAATGCACAGGGCATCCTTGACATATTTATTCTGCTGTCTTTGCTTCTTAACTCCTGCTGCTTGAAAACAATATCCATATCCTAGATGCTCCGCTGCGTTCGGTCCTCATTAACCTTCCTTTATTGAATCAGTTGTTGCTTCTGGTGTTTCTGTCTCCCGACTCATTTGGATTGAACAAATATGTTGATATTGATTACAGTATTATTACTCTGAATACAACATATTTAGTGTCTAATGTCTATGTGTGCTTCATTTTTTCATTCAGAATTTTGAGAAACAATTCCTTCTTTCCTCATATATGGGGATTGAACCAACTGTCGTTATAGGAGTACATTCAGCCAGGATCAATCCATCAAAACACACCATCAAACAGTAAAACTGAATGGAAACAGAAAGGCAAGATACATCATTATTAGCTGATTACTTAACTGTGTTTAAATGTTTTCAGGCAAACGTTTCTTTCAATAATTCTGTAGACCTTTCAACATTCACTGATTAGCAGCTTTTGTATTGCCAAATCAGAGCTCATTTGTGGTTCATTATGTGATATTACACATGAAAGAAACAAGCTGCCAAAGCTGCAGGGTTTGACTCGGTTAAAGCAACAGTTACGGTTCCTGTTTGCGTTTATGTACGCGTCACCTTTTGCATGTTTACGTAGTCTTTCAGAATTTGACACAGATTATGTTTGTCTGTAAGTTTATTGTTCATACAACTTTCAGTAGACTATTAAGTGGTTTTGATGTGGAGTTGATGCATTTTCAGAGTCATTTAAAAGTATTTTTCAGTGTTTCTCGGAGTGTTTTGAAACATTGTGAATGTGCTGGGGCTTTGTTACCTGCCAGTATTCCAGGAAAGTCGGTTTTGCTGAACTGATCCTTTAATATAGTGTTCATTTCTCCTTAAGTATTTATTTGATATATCCTCTATTTAGTAACTGTCCACTCTCAGATTTTTAAATTAGAATGTAAATGTAACTCTCTGAAATCTGAGGATGATCAATGGCATCAAGGTCAATTTGTATTAGTCAGTTTATGTGTGTGTTTTGTGATCTTTCATCTGGAGAACTTTTTAGGCTACACATATACACATGTACATACATACATACATATATACATACATACATACATACATACATACATATATGCCCACTTGTGCTTAAACAAGAAGCTCAACTTTGTCAGCGTTCATTAAGGCCTAATACCCCAAAGTGGAGACAGATGCGAGGATGAAATGAAGCATAACATGTTCAAATTAATCTGAGGCAGCAAAATAAGTGAATACAGTTAACTCTGTAATCTGTTTTACATGCATATCTACATCATATAGACTGATAGACTGTGTTCAAGAATTGTTACATACATCTGTGCTAGTGTATACATCAGTATAAATGATAATGGTTTAAAGGTTATCCATGCCCTAAGTAGCCTGTTGCATGTTATATTGCTACATCCCACATAAATGCTATATATTTTTCAGAGGTTTTGCAGTCAACACCCACAAAAATTGCCTTTATTATGGTGTTATAGCCAACGACTTTAAAATGTCTTGCTCTAAATGGGGAAGTGCTTGTAGTTTATTTTAAAGTGTAGTGGCATGTCATACTGGGACAACTGACTTTCCTTTTAGTTGAAAGTGAAATCACGCTTGGTTGCCTTCCATGTTGCCACCTTTCGACATAGTGCTCCAACAGATCAGAAAATGTCCAGCTCTGTCCTGCCTGACCTCATACGGGTCTCTGAGCTTGTTTTGGTGAAGATAAACTCACAGACAGGATTAGCTAGAAACGCGATGCTCTAAATCCTCTTAAACATTCTGCCATTAATCAGTCCATCTACAGTGTTCACATCAGGGCCGTGCAGGCTTTGGACAGATGTATTGAATACCACTTCTTCATTCTAACTTGTTGTAACACGTTCTTTTATATCAACAGGTTCAACAAACTGGCGCCCATGTTCCTTGATCCAAATTACAAACGATTCCTCAAGATTAATGATTTTTCTCCTCCATTTGGAATAAAGTCACAAGGTATGAACACATGTTCTAAGGTACTACAAATCCACTCTACTGTGGGGCGGCTGTACATTTATTCCAGTGTAAGACTAGATCTGGAGAGATAACCCAACTAGTTGAGGACAGTGAGGTAGACTGCAGGCTGATGCAGCATGTGAAGGCCTCAGTATGAACTAGTTTGTAGGAGCACATCCGTTGAGAACTTTTCAGAATGGCGACACTTGAAGGGCTTGGTGAACATTCTGCCATATATCCCCCTCCTGGCTGCATTCCACTGCCTAACCCAACCTCTTCTTGAATTTGATGTCACACTTTGTAGCTCTTTGAAAGCATTCATGGTGATGCACACTGTTGTACAGACAAAAGGTGATAAAAGTAATGTGTGCATGTGGACGTTGTGTGAAGAATAAAAAAGAGGCTGAGACATAAGAGCCCAGCCTACTCTCACCATTCCTCAGCATGTCCGTGAGTAAGTGACCACAATCTGCAAGTGTCTAGCCATGGCTGCAGTGCTGCTCGCACTGTGGCTAAAAGATGACCTGATGGCCTCACAGTGACGACTGCAGTGGTCGTAGTTTGACGAGAAATAGTTCCTGCAAGTCATTTCCAGCAAAACCATAATTTGACATTGTTACATTTCTATTACATGTACAGATTGAATAATTGACTAATTAATTGACTAATTGACATATCACATATTATTAAAGAAAGCAGCACAGTGAAGTTCTCACAAAATGGGGGGGGGTGTTCTGAAGCCATTCGACCATGCATCAAGCAGGCTGTCTGTTGGCTCTCAGAGAATGTGTTGTTTAAAAAAGCTTATCTGTCAGCTCATTTGTTCACACACCCTCCCCCTCTGCCATACTGTAGACATCTCTTTACGAAGACGTGTCAGCCCAACCACAAGCCCTGACTAATTTATCACAGCTAGTGCAGTTGTGCTAGATGAGGGGAACATAGCATGATGGATGGAATGTGGAGGGAAGAAATCTTTCATTTTCATCTTCATCTCATTGTTTTTGTTCTTCTTCCACTTCTCTCTGTCTCTCTCTCTATCTCATATCTGCAGAGAAGATTATAGATTTCCTCCTATCAGCTACACAGAGCTATGGCCTGGGGGAAGAACTCGACAGGTAGGTTGGTGATAGTTAACCGAGAAAACTCTGATCCACACGGTGTAGTCATCACAAAAACCCTTGAGTGTGAGTTTGTTGTACAATGACAAATGATAAAGAACAACTAAGACTATGTGTACAGTACCAGTCAAAAGTCTGGTCACACTTACTCATTCAAGTGAATGGTACTGTAGATCAGTAGAATCACTTTTCTTTCCATGATCATTGTCAGAGATAGAAGCAGCTTATGCACAGCCGTGTGTCCTCTCATGTGTCTTAAACAGGGTGAACAGAACAATCATTGATTATACTATTGCAGAAATTCATTAGTTCTATATTAATTGCGCTAAATGTATTGAATTTGTGACATTGTTCTGACAGTGGTTGCTTCAGTATCTTTGTGAATGCTCAATTTGACCTTATGATTATGATGAAGTATACCAAGTGTAGCCTTTTTATGAAGAAAAAAACCAAAACATTCCACACTCTTTTACTTAACTTATTTCTATCAATTCTATCATCTCTTTAGCTTGACAGCAGAAACAGGCTTACTTTGATCTTATATATAGTGTATTTGTTATTATATTTGTTATACAGAAGAGCAGAAATGTCAGTTATATTTTTCCATTCACACTCTAGACTGCTGAACATGTTGAACATGTCAACTGTTTTGATGAGGCTTATATACAAATTAAAACACTTCCCTATAGCCTACATTTAATATAGGGGGGGGTTTGTTGTGCTAGTTGAGTGAAGTATTTTTAAATCACAGAATATTACTGCAATAACCTCATTTCCCCTCAGGTATCACATATGTCATATTTAATCCTCTCAATGTAATAATGATGCATGTGATGGGCTGAAGTAACTCTGTTGTTTGAATCCACTTTGTGTTGGAGTTTTTGTCTTTATATGGGCCTCATCACTTCTACAGACACATTCTGACCTTGTTTCATCAGCCAGCTAAGACAATTAGGAATGTGTTTATTTTTCCAACCAGAATTAAGCAGTGCAGACTAAACACAGGGTACATGTTGTACTGAGTATATAATATAACAGTACAGTCAACCAAAGTGTGATACATGTACGAGTGTTAACTGTCGCACTTGTGCTGTTAGTGCCTCAGAGAGTTCTTTACGTGAGTATAAATACTGAATAAAGATGGTAATAATGAACTGTTGCATCAGTCATTCTTACAGCTCATAGCTTTCTAGTGTACTGACTGGAATGAAACATGAATATAATCTTTGGAGTTTACACTGATCAACAGAAACACTACTTTAACCCTTTGTACAGTATGTGATGGTACAATTCTATACTCTGTACAGTCAGAACAGACAGATATCATAAATGCACTGATGGAATGAGCATGACTTGCTCTTTCCAGTGATAGTGGAATCTAGATATAGTGATGTCCATCATAGATAACCATCAAAAGTCATGTCATGGCCTAGCATAAATAACAATATACAGTATGATATGTCAAGCTATATCATGTTGTTACTTTTGCAAAAGTCTGGACATAAAAAGAGTGACAACCCTGTAAAAATCCAAGGGTTCAAAGGATTAACATGACACACCAAAATCATCAGTGTTGCAGCGCCAATTAGTGCAGTTAGTTTGCATACTATGCTGGACAGAGGTCATCTGTGCGTAATAAAGCCCTCCTTAATGTATTTTAAGGTGATGTTTTGGTTTGAAGTTAAGGTAGGTTTAGGGTTATGGTTAAGGTTAGGATAAGTCTCCAGGAAATGAATGTAAGCCAAGGTAATATCCCCTGAAGAGATGGAAACCCAGTGTGTGTGTGTGTGTGTGTGTATGTGTGAGACAGAGAGAGAGATCGATAGATAGGTCACTAGTAAGGGAGACCACCAAGACGCCTGTACACACTATATTAACACATTATTTGGATAAAAACCGAATGAACAGCATTGTAGTTTGAGTCATTTTTTTCCTTGATCTAATGATGATGGAACTTAAAGTAGAAATATTACACTGACATGAACGCAGCACCCTATAATGGTGCCTACCTTCTGTGTTACAGTATGAGCTGTAAGACGTGCATCATTGTGGGGAACGGAGGAATCCTCACCAACAGATCTCTGGGCCAGAGGATTGATGAATTTGATGTGGTGGTCAGGTACGTTATGACCCAGAAGCACTACTTTACTTCTCATCAAAAAGAAAAGTTTTGTGCCTACTCTTAAACATCGAGAGGGTGTCTGTGCTTCTGACCAAAACTGGAAGATGATTTCACATGAGATGAATGTATTTCCATTTTGGCAATCTGAGAAATGTTGTACAGATGCACATGTTAAATATATTAACATCTCCTGATTGGTTTTGGACAGTGTCTTTTGTGATGAATTGAACGTGCTGCTGTGTGTTCCAGGTTAAATGAGGCCCCAGTGAAAGGCTTTGAGAAGGACGTCGGCTCCAAGACCACCATGAGGATCACTTATCCAGAGGGAGCCATCCAGAAGACAGAGAACTATGAGGCTCGGTCCCTGTTTGTCCTCTCAGCCTTTAAAGCTCTGGACTTCAAGTGGCTACGACACATGATCTTCAACCAGGGGCTGGTAAGGCTCTAAATTTAATCTGTGTTTTTGTGGTCATGTATTAAGTTAAATGCACAGATGAAAGGAAGATGGTACAACCCTGTACTGTAGACCACTACACATTTAGCACAGGTATGAGCGGCATTTTGTTGTTTCTAACGACAGCGAAAAGTCAACCCCAAGTTTTGTGCGTGCGTGCATATGCTTGCCTTTGTGGGTGTGCATGTGTGAGCACCAGTGTACCTATTCAGCAGTGGATTGAGGATTTGTTACACATTCACCAACAGGGGACAACAACAGATATTAATTTTGGCAGCGGAAAATTAATAGAGGGACGTGGCAGGTATGTGAGTGTTATGCTCATACTCAGAATAATCTCTGCAGGCTGGAGCAGGGATTTTAATGACCAACTCACACATGCCATTTAGAAAAGAGATGTCCCTACAATTTTATCTTCAGTATTTAATTCAAAGACCAGCAGATGGCAGTGGGAAGTTAAGAGAGGACACACATATATATGTATATATATGTATATGTCCAGTCACATACACCTGTGATGTCGTTATGGCTGTTTGGTGATGTTGCTATGGCTGTATTATGTAACTGTGTCTACAGCTACCTTTTTCTGTTACATTCATTTCCCACTTGTGTTGAAGGGTACTTCTGGACTCGAGTCATATGTGTGTTTCTGTTATGACAACACCAACTCTGTTACATGCACTTCAATGAAACTTAAAGCATCCTGCCAAAGATCAATCCAGTTCAGGTTGTGTGCATGATGTCTGCTCTATTGTGTGTTAATTAGTGTGTTTGTACTGTACACTCTATCCTTGAAGCTCTGAATAGCAGAGTGCAGGTACTGTTACCACATGGCTGCGTTCCCTGAGGTTGTAACACAGTAACTGCACCAAAATATGCACAGCAAGGTTAACTGCCTCAAACTGTCTGAAGCTTCATTAACAGCACTGAAGCATTGTCGATGATTTGCTGTTGATACACCTATAGGACAATGTGGGATGAGACAGAGTTGCAGTACAGATGTGTCAGACCTATGGCAGATTTAATCTCAGAGATCATTCAGAGTGTGAAAGCACTAAGAACGTTTGCGTCAGCATTTGTGTGAGCTGGAGTCCGTGATTTGGGTTCTCTTTTTGTTATATTTAGTTATTGATTTGAACAGCACTCACGGGCCCTTTTCCTTTTTTAAGTTCCTTGTAAATAAATAACTTTATGTAACTACATCTGGTTTCATGTTGCCTCCCCTTCCCCAAACAAGCTGGGTCATAATAATAATAATTAAGGCACTTTTTATAATATAATTCCAATATTGTAAGTTTTCAAAATAACTCTGGTGTCTGACCACTTGTAGCACACAGAAGAGCAAGATCATTTGTTTTTAATCAGTTAGCAGTACACCAAATAACTCCAGAGGGATGGGAGAACAGATATTTACATTTTCCTTCAGGTTCAACAGCCAAAACTAATTTTTTTATCTTCATATTTATTAATGTACTCCATGAACACTGTAGATAATTTCATTCTATTGCTTAACTGTGATTGACCGACAATCTCCAAATTCCCTGACATCTGTATGCATGTGCATCTCAGTCCAAGTCAAAGGGGGGCAGAGGAGGCAGTCTGAGACTTCAGCTCTGACACACATAAGAAAGTAGCGTTATTCAGCTTCAGCACTGATGGCAGAGCAGGAAGCCAGGGCTTCATGTGGCCTGTCAGGAGGAGGTGGATTTCACTGGGGTGGTCCTAACCCTGGATCATATTTCACTGACAGCTGGAAGCACAGACAGTCTGTTTGCTACATCCCTGCCCTTTGTTGTCCAGTCTTACAAAGACTACAGACTTATGTCTTGTCTAAGGCGGAAGCAGTGCAAATTAAAAATAAACATTTTCACTTAAACTATGTTGTCATCCACACTGGCTCCAACTGCAGGATATTGTTATCGCTGTAACCTGAGACCTATTTTTACACGTTGCAAGTAAACATGATTGTAAAACCCACAAACTAATTATTTGTATTGACCTGCTTCAACTAGACAACAAATTTCACAATGAGTTATTTGTTGTAACTTGTGGCAACACTTCAGTGTGTCAACACTGAGGATGACATCAGTAACTATGTGCTTATAATCAGTAGTGATCATTTTTCTCAAGTCCTGATTGTGTATTTGTACAGTGGACCAGGTATGAGTGTAGCCATGAGGGCCTCTGTCTGCTTCATACCAAGTGCTTATTGGATCATCAAACAGTCAGTGCACTAAATACACTGTAGTAACCAGGTCAGAGAAGCCAGGTGACACAGGAGGATCATGTTTGTGTGCACTGACTGCATATACCGTATTTTCCGGACTATAGAGCGCACCTAAATATAAGCCACACCCACTAAAATATATAAATAAAAATATATATTTGTCACATATGAGCAGCACAGGACTACAAGCCACGGATGTATGCATACGCCGATGTTTATTCATATACCTGAACTGATTTTTTCTGAACAGTGCTGCAATAAAAGTAGCAATAAACACAGCAATAAAAGTGCTGATAAACAAAACAGAAAAGTCATTGATGGTTTTGGTTTGGTCCTCCTCCTGTGCACTAAAACTAACTTTATTTTTCTTCCTCCTGCGTACTGAAACCATTAAACACCAATTCGCTGTCTGACAGCGATTTGGTATGCAGGAGGAAAAGGTGACAGCCGCTGTTAAAGCGCCACTGCGCTACTATTAAAGTCGCTTTTAAAACTAATGAACACCATACCACTGTCAATTCATTTCTTCTGTGCACTGAAGACACTGAAGTCGTCCTCTTCAGTGTCGGAGTTGAACAGCCTCAGATAATCTTCATCACATACCGTCTCGTCATAGATTCATTAACGGCAAGCTTACGTGCAGCCGCTCTGTTTCCTTCACGGATAGCCAGATCGATGGCGTTCAACTTAAAAGCTGCATCATAGGAATTTCTTTGTGGGTTTTCCATTTTGAGGGGGTGAGGGTGTTATAATATTATATACCCCCTGTGGGCTGAAGAAAAATTCATAGAAAAGCCGCATCTCTGTATAAGCCGCATGGTTCAAAGTATGGGGAAAAAAGCAGCGGCTTATAGTCCGGAAAATACGGTACGTGCAAACAAACATACAAATGGGCAAGTCTTTCCTCACTCGAATCGAGGGTCTAAGGACAGAGGGTGTCACTCCCTGTACAGATTGTAAAGCCCTCTGAGACAAATGTATTTTGTGATTTTGGGCTATATAAATAAAATTTGATTTGATTTGATTTGAAATGTTCATCAGGGGAAATTGACTAATATTTATGTTCAAATTTTAGTTTGACTTAGCCAGCCAGTCTGATAATTTCATCTCACACATCCTCACATGTAAAAAAAAGCCTGGTTACCTTTATTCATGGCCAAGAAATCAGCTTTTTCAGGAGAAATCTAGCGGGAGATATCTGTAATCACCTACCCTGATTACTGATGCTTCTCCCAATCACGGCCACATGCACAGTGATTGACCAGGTGTCTGAAGGTGTGAACGATTTGAATTTCTCCCTCAAGCTTTCTTTTTTATTCTTCACGCAGCTGGATCCGTCACTTTGTGTGCGGACAGCCAAGCGCAACACAGTGAATGCTTTCATAATTATCCCCATTTGTTTGATTCATTGCATCGAGACTACAAAGTCATGCCTGAAACTTTTTGAAAATACTGGGTTTCAGCCAAGAGGTTTTCCAGTGGAGCCATTCAGAACAGGTGGAAACCAGTTAGACTTTGTCAGAAATCATCAACAAAATAGTTCATTTTAAGCATATTGAACCCTTAAAACGCCTCCTCTGTAATCATCCACTGATTTTTACCAGTGAAAAGTAGCATCGGTACATTGTGTTTTGTTGGCAGTGTTTAAAAGCAGTACAAGTGTAACATTTGACACGGCCACACAATTAGGGTGAATAAACAGTAATGGTGTTTGGAGGTCTTTGGAGCTCACGAGACCAGCCTCAATTACAAAACCACCTCAGAACAGGAGATCAGGTTCCTTCCCCCTAATGCAGAGGAGTGCAGACAACACACCACACACACTCACACACTCACTCACTAGTTATGAATGGGCAAGTGTTGGCGAAGACTGATGGCACTAAGATAAGGCAAGTGGCAAAGCCGATACTGAGAGCTGGCATTGTGCTGTAAGGATACAAATGACATCTATTATGGCTGAGTGGGTTTCGGTGGTTCAGGGGTTTTCCATCGGAACCATCAACAAATGGATGTGAGCCTATATCAGAGGACAAGAAACTTGCAAGCAAAATCCCACTCGAATCGTTGTTTTGTGTGTTTTAGTGATGTTAGGTTATGTTTCCCATGCTGCCAGCAGACAGAGGTGTTGGATTCCCAGCTCAGATACAGGACCAAAATGATCTGTCAGTGAGGCGGAGCAGCGTAACAGTGCTATGCTAGTGAGCTAATTGCTCATACCATTGCTGTGTGGTTTCTTTCTGTCCCCAACATACCTGAGGCAGGTATCCCAGTAACTGTTCATAAAGAGCCATCAGGGCCCCTGGTAATTAGCGTAATGGCTCCAGGTATACTGATACGGGGGCTTCCTTCTCTGGCTGCCTTTGTTTGCTCCTCTTGTTTTTCATCAGTGTTTTAATGGTGTTGATCTCTCCCCCCAGGCCTCAGCTCAGGGTATTGCTTTCACTGGACTGCTTTAGCACCATCATATTTTCCACTCCCTTCCACTTTGCATCCCCTTTCGCATGTGATAATAGTAAAAATACGTCAGTATTTTCATGGTCAATATTGATACCAATTATTGCACATTTCAAATATAATATATTTTAATTCTTTTTTCTTTCTATTATTTTTTTCTCTAAATCTTGGAAAAATGGCATGAACTCCTGTAGTAAATTACTCAGTTGGTACTGGAAGAATTTTTCCAACACAGTTCGACACACTTTTTCACCCTGCATGCTTTATTGGATGCTGATGTGTCATAACTGAGTTTGTGGTATTTCCTGTCTATTTTGACACATGTTTTCAGCAGTTTTAACAATATATATTGTACATCACCATTCTGTTTTTGTGGTTGACTGTAGGAAGTCATGTTTGCCCTCCTGTGTGAAGGTCATGCTAACCACGCTGTTTCATTTCTCAGCGCAGTTCTGATGGCTTCTGGAAGTCAGTGGCCAGGAGCATTCCACGGGAGTCCAAAGACATGCGCATCCTGAACCCCTACTTCATCCAGGAGGCCTCCTTCAAGCTGATTGGCTTACCTCACAACAATGGACAGATGGGCAGAGGGGTGAGAGACCTGTTGATTTCCTGGCAGTCAGTTTCTGCGTAGAGAAGTTGCAGAAACAGTGGACTGTTTCACACACAGCAGTGTGTTGATGGTCAGGACTGTAGCTCTCGTAGCTGGACTCCATGTCTGTCTGTTTGCATTATGAAGGCCTCTGTGAACACACTGCAGATGCTGCAGGCAGCCAAGCACATACGCAGAGCCTGAAAACAATCTGAAGACAAACAGTGTTACATTAGACTTATAAATAGAACCATGTTTCAGATTTTACATCTGTAAGACATCTACACAGTAACCATACAGTGAGTGCATGCACATGTACACTATGTTCATGCATGTGTAGGTCATGGCTCGGTTACCTGTTTCATAGAAACCTATCATTTATGACTGTTTTTTAGAATATACCAACCCTGGGTACAGTTGCCATAACGATGGCCCTTCATAACTGTGATGAAGTAGCTGTGGCTGGATTTGGCTACAACATGAGCACTCCTCATGCCCCTCTGCACTACTATGAGAAGATCAGGATGTCAGCCATCAAAGAGGTGAGTAAAGATGGGGTTTGCAGTATGGCCGCATCATGGCAGCATCACAGTAGAGACTGAAGCTGCTACACTGATCATCAAAAAATTAACAAGAGTACAATATTTTTTAAAAATGATTTAAATCAATACTTTATTGTACAAGAGGCAATGCAACACAGCAGAGTAACCTTTTTACAGGTTTTTTTTACATTGCACTTTATTATCACTTCAGAAACCATGGCTGACACACCACCACAGGCTACAAAGACGTCAGATAAATCCTGCTCCACATGCTCCACTGCCTACATGACACGCTGCGTCTGTGATTGGTGTTTTTGTTTTATATGGAAGTCCACACACCAGTGGCAACTCAATGTCATTGGTCTTTAGAAAAACAGACTTTTCATCACTCTCACTCCTCAGGGCAGCACTGACCAGCTGCTGTACCTCGTCTATACGGCTTGTCTGGTGTGTTAAAGGACATCAAATAATGAGACACAGTCACTGTATGCTGTGCTAAAGAAAATAGTATAGATGCTAAAGTTGTAGATGTCACTAAGGCCATTTGACAAAACCTCACCACTTTATTGAGAAGAAGAAGCATGTTATTGATCCCTGTGGGGGAATTGAGGAGTATTAACCCTAACATACATGTCTTTGATGGTGGAAGGTGGATACCATGCAAACATGGTATCCAAGATTCTAACCCTTCTTGTTGTGAGGCAACAGTGTTGAGCCACTGTGCTGCCTAATCATGATTATGAGCCATTAGATGACTGACTTTTAGAAAGGCTCATTCTGACCTTACTAAGTCTGTGCTCTTAACTTACATTGATGATTCATCCACTCTATCCACAGGTGTGTGACCCACTATTTCCTGCACATTTTGCAGGGAACGCCCACACAACATTCACGGCCCGGTCTTTTTGTTAGTCTTCCAGGTTTACGCTGCACTGGAACAGTTTACTGTGACCTTTCTCTCATTTAAAATGCCTCTCAGGAATACAGGAGGAATTTACCCAGCATACTGAGTGTGTACTGGGATGTGTATGAAATCTCAAGTGTGGAGATGTTGCTGGGTTTTTGAGAGCAGTGCAGCCTTAGTCATTACATCCAGTGTCTTCTCCAGTACACAGTTCATCCTACTCATAAATCACTCTTAGCTCAGGTTATTGAGACAGACATGCAATCCCCTTCATCTTGCGTTTCAGTTCAAAGAGGTTCAATTATACATGGCCCCGCTCCCTGCCATGTATAATAGAGACAGGACAAGAAACTTGCTCAATTCTACAGTCCTTCATTAGCGTATATGGACTGATGTTTTCAGCAGTAGGTGGCATTGTCGAACCAAGAGAGCAAAACTTTTTTTTTAGCTTCTTTTTATTTAGTTATTGCAAATGGTGAATTAGCTGTGTGTACCTGGACCGGATTGGCTGCTGCAGGCTGACTGAGAAGAGGATGAAGACACCAGCTTCCATCACTGAGCCTGTGCCATGAATATTTCTACAAGTGTCCTGCTCACACATCTGAATGTAATCTGCATCAAAGTTATAGTGGGGCCATTAACCAAACAGTGGATAAAAGTCTCAAAAGACTTACTTGATTTGCTTGACATGCTGGGAATTGGAGTCTGTTTTGGGTCTGTTTCTTTGTATGACAGGCTTTTGAAATCCTGTGTAGGCCTCAGGTTTGTGGGGTTTCGTGTAGGCCGTCCTTTGTTTACCCACAGACATCAAGGTCCAGCATCATAATGGTCACTTACTCACAAATTCTGAATCTCGTTTGTCCTCACTGCATGAGCCATGTGATGTTGTCACAACATTTATTAAAAGTGGGAGTGAAAGCAACAGTCTGTGATGACATCTTACTATCCAGATAATGTATTCAGATCCACATCACATGTTACAGTATTTTTATGATTGGTTACACACTCTTCACACAGTTCTCTTTACCAAGGCCACATCACACACCACACGTCTTCTCTTGCAACATACTTTGGAAAGAATATGTCTGCATGTCTAATTGTCGCTGGCAGTCCACTACAGATATGTGCAGGCATGCAGCATTCATTGCATCCAGGAGATATCTCTCCTGTATGCAATACAATGCTCCTGATGTAATCATGTTGGATGGTGGTCATATGCCTTCCACCTCCACAAGGAAAGATTTGCTCTATCGGGGTTTTTAGATGTAGATGTAACAGACAGAGCAAATTAGTATATAGTATAACTCAGTATATAGAATAAATGTTTGTACCAAATTGTAAAAGACTGTAATAGCTGCTGGAAACATCTGACGGAACAAATATGCTTTTTTTTTTAGTTGATTAATCGATTTGTTGTCAACTATTAAATTAAACTATAATCGATTAATTGTTTTGAGTCACTTTTAGGAAAAATATAGTACTGTATGTCCAAATTCTCTGATTCCAGCTTCTTAAATGTGACTCCTGTATGGCAGTAAACTGGGTTTGGACATTTGAGGACATCATCTTGAACTTTCACCATTTTCTGACATTTTATAGGCCAAACAACTAATCTCCTCCTGGCTCAGTAGTGCTTTCCATTTAAAGGAAACCTTCTTGTGTAAAATCTGACATGTGGACATTAACCTGTTGAATCCTGTCTGTACACCTCCTATCTGTGTCTGTCCCCTGCAGTCGTGGACTCACAACATCTCTAAAGAGAAGGAGTTCCTCTTAAAGCTGGTGAAGGCGGGTGTTATCCAGGACTGGACCAATGGGATCTGTGGTGCAGGATGCTTTCATACAGCTTCATGACTCCTGCGTGCAGCTCTGTGTTCACCTCCACCTGCTCCAGAACCTGACTGAAGAGAAGAGGGAAGCAGTGCAGAGGACACACACTGCCCCGCTGTTGCATATTGACATATTGCAAGCAATTGGCCTCTGCATTGTATGGCAGTATTTAGCTCTTCCTAGTTGCAGGTTAGTGCATATTCACATAGGATGTTGGTGCCCTGGCTCAGAGGGAAAAATCGAACCAGCACCTGGACCAGACTGGCTGCCATCTAAGAACTGCTGCTGGCTTCCATCAACTGAGCCTGTGCCATGAATACCTCTACAAGTGTCCTTCTGCTCACACATGTGAATGTAATCTGCATCAAAGTTATATCTTCCGCTTTCTGTGTTAAACAGGGTGCGCACCACATGACACCTGACTCAGCCGTCCTGGACTGAAATCTTTCTGTCAGAGTAACACAAGCTAAAAACAGCTTGTTTACCAGTAGCATGAACATCAAACACACTGATTAGACAGATGTTAAACAGCCACATCTGGTTTGTTTTTGTGAGGCAGCAAGATATCCTGATCACTTAAAGGCCTTTTTATGGAGAGTGAGATTTTTAGGGCTTAAGGATTCATTTGCATGTTATTTAAAATCACTGAATGAACCAATACACACAGTGATTTTTTGCTGTGCTGATTCCTTTTCCTCCAAGTTTAGTTTTCGTAGCCAGTCACAATAAGCCACATCACACATGGTAATGTAGTGGTGGATTACCTTATTGATTATATTTCACCACAGTTAGTGCTCTTTGATAAATATCTGCATTTCACACCCAGTTAATAGTCAAATGAGAGCATATATCATAATAAATAGATGCTTACAGTCATGAAGGTGCCCACACGCTGCACGCTGGTTGACATGTAGACTACAGACAGCAACATAACTTTAACTACTAACTACTAGATTAAATACTGGAGCAGCTGGTAGTCTGCTACAGACATAGTGTTTGTGGATTTTATGACTGAACGCTAGATTCATCTCAGCAGGTCTCAAATGTGGAGCTCACATCACCGAGAGTATTGACATGATACAGTTTGTGTCACAGTAGATGTAAATACTCTGAATTTCCGTGTTTATTGATGACGTGCTTTATATAAAACGGTTTTGGGATTTAACCCCAACGTCTTCTGTATGCTGGAGATGATCTGCTGCTATCCAGCCAGTGTTCTTTCCTCCTCTCTGCTGTCTTATTGCCTCCAGTCTGTTTTTGCCTGAGCAGCTTGCAGCTTTGAAGCCAAAATTGTATTTGGAAATTGATTTAAAGTATTTAGATTCTTCTGATATACACTGTTCTGGAAATGCATATCTAAAATAAAGATCAGACAGTGAGCTACATAAAGTCATTAAAATAAGTAAAGAAACAGTATGTTACCATGAGCTACAGAGGTGTATTCATAATGCTTTAAGAAACAATATGAACTGTATTGGTGTGAAGAAGAACAGACTGCTTGAAGACGTTCCTTCATTGGTCCTGTGACAGAGACATGATGCCACGACACAACCAGAATGAGACAAAGCCTCATGCTGTGGACCTGATGGCGCATTTTTTAATGTGTCAAGTGTCAGTGTTGTCAGTCGGATGAGGAAGTAGAGAACAACAACATGTTTTAGTGAAGCAGAAAAGGCTAAATGCTAACTGCTAACTGAACTCAGAGCGCAGTGTGACGGGAATATCTTGATTTTATTTCATTTCTTTCTCTCCCTTTCAGCGTATTTTTTTAAGTATGTTGAGTCATGGAGATCATATTTACAACACTCTTTCTGTCTTACATAAGAAATGATATGCTTGCATGACTGATTAGAATCATATCACACTATAGTGCATTGAATCACTGCTGGGTCCCATTCTTCATACCTGTATAAGATAACTTGGTTTGATTGTCGATGATTTGACACAAGTCTGGATTTTGCTGTTGTCATAGCAACGGGCCTTTGAGCCAAGGCCTTCAGAAGTACTTCTTATTCAGGGATAGCTGGATCACGACCAAGACCTTTCTAGGTTGAACCCCAAACATTTCAGATATAAAATGACAACTTTTATTATGGAGGCCAATAAAGGAATCTTATTGTATCCTCAGATGATAAAAATAGATTATTAGTCATTACAACTCAGTTTTCACAATAAAGATTTTCTAACATAAAATATCTGAAAATGATGATAAAATAAAATTATTACACAAAGAGCCAGTCCAAACCTAATCTACTACCATGTCATCCTCACTTAACCAATCACATAAGAGCTAACCATGGTTGCAACTCTTTTTTTGTTGTTTTCAAAATAAAAGTACTGTTTTTCAAGGTAACCTCATCCAAGAATAACTAATTAAAGCCCTAAAGCATAGATCAGATTACACAGTATCAGCCTGATTATGTCCCAGCTACACAGAGGACGTCAAGAACAAAAGTGTTAGGCGTGCCGCGCAGTATGCCACAGACATTAATGACTATAAGAGCAGCATATGTTAGAATTAACATGTTAAGCCACATTTGAAGAACGGAATCCTGGTCTGAGTTGAATAACACTGAATCCCTGGCTGTTAAATGTATTTTAGTTGCAGTGAATCATTTTTTATTGACTGATGCTGGCTCTAAAGACTCCTTCTCCAAAGATGTTTTACAGACTCCTTCTGATCTCCTTCCTCTTTTCTTGTCACACCAAAACATTCTCCTCAATCATTTCACTCAGCCTGACCTAAAGGCTGCTATCTCAGGCCCTCACAGCCATGATGAGTGTTACTGTCCAACAGTTCACTCAGCTTTATGACTCTTATCACCTATTATTCCCTGAGATCAGATGCATTGTGAAGTGTCTATGTGTGTTTGTGTTGCTTTATACACACTGGCTTCACTGTCGGTGTTGGTGGACTTCATGCTGATCAGATGCTCCAACCAAAGTATTCATGTATTTATTGAAAAATAAAATTCATAAACATGCTGTAATTTTAACTTGTCTGATTAACATGATTTGATGACCTACATAATGTGAGTTTAAATTATATATATATATGATAATATTCCAGTCGTGTGCAGGCTGCAGTGACTCATTGTGTACTGAGTAAGGCTGTTTACAAGTCATCTGTTCCACTCACTCTAATTACCACTTGATGAGCACAAACACACTAAGTGAAAGCACTTTCCATACATATCAGTATGTCTCACTGCAGAAGTGATGAGTGTGTGATGAAAGAATTGCAAAGCAACATATCATTTTTTTTAAATATCCAAAATTATTACTGTAACTCTCCAGAGAAAAGTCTTGGACTGTTTCAATGACTGCTTTCACACACACACACACATTTTTCAAGTGTTTTAAAACAGCAGTATGGAGCCCAAATGAACATTCAAATATGCTTTTCTTGTTGTGATCACTCCTCCTGTTCATACTGACCATTAGTTACATTACTAACCCTTCATACAAAATTTACAGTCCTTCTTCTGTGTAAAAAATGTATTTAAAAGTTTATCTGAAGCTAACATAAACCATCAATGTCCAAATGAATGAAATCCAGCAGATCTTTCAACAGCCAGTATGAACAGGAGGAATGATTACACTCACTGTTCATATGGACACCTGACTGATGTTTTAAGACACACTAGTGTAAACTGAGCCTATATTTAAAGGGAGGATAAAGGGAACCACTGTGCAGCTGTGTAGGCCTCATGCAGTCATGTCCCGCTTCAGCACCTGAGCACAAAACACAACAGCAGAACCGAAGCTGTCCCAACACTCCCAACCTCATCTCACCTTAGTCAGCCAGGACATCCCCCTTTCTTACACACTTTTACTTTTTCTTCCGGGGCAAAAAAACCAAACAAACAAAACAACTCATCTCTGCTACATTATTTTCTCTACATACAAACATGCCTCTTCAAATCCCTCACACTTGCGACTGTTTCCCATCGTGCTCTGGGGTTATTTTTTTAATACTTTACTACCCATCATTGTCTGTTGTACAACCCTCCTACCAGACAAGAACGTTGATGTTCTGCAAAGCCTCAGGGGCTGTCCTAAACACAGTATGGATATAATCCTGAAGCTACAGCGCTCAATTTGTGTTTCTTGGTCCTTATTGGCTACATGTAGACACAACAACTGTTACACATCCACACATTATACAGCTATTACTCACATCCTTCTTCTGTTTGCATTCCACTCTGAAGGTGCATTCCATTCCTAGAATTGCTTCATGTTTGCTGCTCCCTCTGACTGGATACATAGTTATTATCAGTTATCTACATTTGTTTTTATTTTAATTATCCATTTTACACATTTAATAATCTACACCATCTACATTTAACTCAGTATACCTTGTGATGGAATATCAACAGTATTGCCTTCATTTTATCAATTTTACATCACCCATCTGATCATATATCATTTTTGTTATCTTTGATTATTCTCTTCGAATTTTGGTTGCGAATCCTTCTCTTAAAGTTTAAATTCAATTCAATTTAAATCAATTTTAAAAAAAGTCAGAAATCTGGTCTCGACACTTTTGCAGAGAGAAACTGCGTAGCTCCTGTCTGACGGCTCGTATTGCTCAATGATTCAACCTGCGTGTTGGGTCAGGTTAATACGCCGGTTGTGACAGAGTCGTCTTGAAGCACCTCGCAGCCGTGAAAAACACATGCATAATGAAGAAGGTGAATACAGTGTCGTGGATAACTGCAGTTATGTGTTGTTTTTTTTAATCACCGGTGATCACTGCAAACATGTTTCCCCCTCAGCTGACATTTTTCTGCCATGACTCACCGATGTCACTATTCCCTTCAGTGATGGAAATCACTGCAGTGTTTTATTAAGATTATTTAATATCAGCCACCTCCCAGCAGGCAGAGTCAGCTACACATGGCTCAGAATAATATTAATACTAAAGCCTTCTGTGTTTTTACATAAAGTTTATCCCCCAGGTAATAGTGAATTTTCATTAAACTTGATAAACTTTAACTCTGAGATTAATTTCAATATTCCAAGAAAAAAAAAAAACATTTCAGTTTTTGAGATTACAATCAGAACACATCGTATGAAATACAAATACAAACCCAGTACCTACAGTACTACTAGCATTACACTTGCAAGGGAACCACATTTACAAGTAGGCAAAAGAACACATAACATGCAGCGTAGTGGGTGTGATGAAGGGAACACACAAAGACAACATGCAGACACAAATCATTATGACATGATGATTAGTAGTTTGAGAAATCAATCCGCTATTATAAGAAAGGATTTAAATATATATGATGACACATGGATAAACTGTCACGCACACATCTCCAAAACCAGAGAGGTCTCAGGATCAAAACATATGAAGTGACATATTTTAGATGACATCAATTTAAGGTGACTTTCTTCTCAGAAAGTGGCCCATAGGGGGGATGGGTAGTTAGAGGGCAGAACGTGGGAAAAAGCAGCAGGAGAGCAGTGTTCCAGACCAATAACCGGACATTATAGCTGTCACGTCCAGCAACTTTACCTTTTCCTAACCTCATAGTGGTATTTGTGTCTAAATCTAGCCAGACCTTAAACACAGCACATTACACTCTGTGTGTTTCATTGTGGAGTCCATGTATAAACAACCTATGTGGTCATTTAATTTGAAAGACATAGTCATAGATTCTCAGTTTTAATGTGGCTACACACATTGATTAGAAGAGTCAGTGAATAAATGACTTTCTTAACAAATTCCACGTGAAAATAATAAAACTCAAACTCAACAAAGCTGGGTTTAGGTCAAGTAACAAGGTTGAGTTACTATCTTAGATTTTTGACTGGTACTGTATGTATATATGTATGTAATGTAACATGAACACCGTATGTGTTGAAGTGCGATCAGCGAAACGTTTTATACTGTTTACATCAGACTTGAAACATGTTGGGAATGTGACATGGCAGTAGGAGCGCAGCAGTGCTGATACTGTACTGTAGTCCTGCCTGCGCTGAAGAGCAAACACATTTAGAAAGTGTGACATCACAAACAGCTTTGCTATGGACAGAAGGAGCAGGTGGACACTATTAAAAGAGGATCCTTGACCCGGACATGTTCTCAGGCTGTGTGCAGGGTGAGTGCACACAAACAGAAGCTCCTCACTACTATGTAGGTGGCCTCGGGATGACAACATAGGAATGGTGAGGACACTGAGGGACAGTGTCCACATACAGCTAGAATGGCCAGACCGGCTCCAGTTGCAGACGGGGTTTTTCATCTCACTCACTCCCTTTTCATCTGTGGAACCTTATCCCAGCCAATCGTCCCAGACCATCATTTTGTTTTAATTAATCCTGGAGCTGGAGGCAGGCTGAGCTCTGTTCTGCAGCAGAGTGTGGCTGTACAGGCTCAGGTTGCATTCTCCTTTATTCCCAGTGACAGTGTATCTACACTGGGTAAGACTACAACACACTCCCCTGTGAAAACCTGTACTCCACAATGTAGGAGCCCCCGCAGATGGAATCCATGCATCTATCTTTACCTAAAGTACCATAAGAATCATGTGAATGGGACGCCTGCTAACTCCTTTTGTTGTTGTTATTTTTTGACTAATGTAATTTCTCCGCCACTCTCCATCGTCTCGCCTTCGTGTGTCTTATTATTATTTATTTGCCCATAAGTATGATTGTGAGTGTGTTTGGTTGTGTCTACCACTGTCAGCTGGTATAGGTAGGTATAGAAATTATATTATAAGTATAGAGTTAGTCACTTATTCTTCTTTTTACTTTCTTTACTTTTTCTCAGAGTTGAACAGGCAACCGTATATGGTAACTGGAAGGTGCTGATTATATGGACAGTCAAATCTCCTCAACATGCAGCATCAGGTTGAATTCATGGCAGGTTTGCGTTTGCACACACACACACACACACACACACATTGTGTGCAGGCAGGTGTTTTCTATATGTTCATACTCTCTGTATCTATGGAGCCTCACCAACTCCTCTGGAACATGAAGCGCATCACTGGATATGAAATGAATGTGTTTCTGTTGTGACAGATGCACCAGTGCTGTATGGCCATTAACAATACTAAGTCATTGAAGTTAGCAGCACTCTGCTGATCTCAGCACCCACAGTTGGACTATTGGCTGCATTTTGTTTAATATTACCAAGAAAAATGGATCCAGTGAGTCATCTGTGCTTCAGGACTTATAGCTATCTTGATAGTACTGTAGCCTATGTTGCCATTTAATATACAGTATAAAAAATGATTATAATTTGTCATAAAACAAGTGGTACTGTATTCACGTTGTTTTAGTCGTTCTGCCTGACCAATCACAAGCGATAGGACCTGGATCGTGCATTTAGTATCACCTCCTGAGCAGAGCCCAAATTTAGTTTGAGAGAACAGTGGAGACACAAGCAGAACCACAGACAATGCGTACACGTCGCATTACATTTTTGTGAGGAAAGTTGTGTGATGCCTGCACTGAACTACAGTCCTTACAGTCTTTGAAGTGTACAGCATGTTTGAAGCTGACCACAGGAATGTGAAGCTGGGCAGACATCACGACCACGGCCTGCATGCTGCAGCAGGACACTGGGGGGACCGTGCGTGACCACCCAGGATAACAGTGACCCCATGTCACCTCTACACTCTGGCTGGACTCCAGGGGGCCAGTGGAGTCAGTGACAAAAGATTGGCTTAAACAAAGCAACATTAAGGTATCAAGTCCTTCAGAGCTATTATGCACCTCCTTGATAGGAGCGGCAGGGAGACATTGAGATGCTGGGAGGTACTACCTCAGGGCGTAGACTGATTGCAGGGTAATGTTAAGCTTTCAGAGCACACACTGATAATCAGGCTTATTTTGACAGGATGCTTCTGTCTGTGCCTGTCCGCTCTCTAACATCAGCTGCCAGTTGTAATTGGCCGTGACTGAATGATGCATGTGAGCTTAAGCTCGCATTGCGACGTCACTCATCCAGTTTATTCTATAAAACACAGGCAGATGTGTTGCTTTTGGCTCTTAAGTCATATGTAAGTAGTAGCTTACAAGCTAAACTACATCAAATAACTTGTTGCATTTTGATAGGAGGTCAGGTCGCGGTTAATGCAACCCCTCCTGAGATCCCATTTCCTCCACATTTTTCATCCTGCACTAACACACTGTTTGTGCAGCTGATATCCATACACCTGAAAATACATCATACTGTCAGGGGCTAAATTGAGTTTAAATGAGTATTGAAATAAAATTATTACAGCCATCAATTCCTTTCTGAAGGGATAAGCCATCATTCTGTTGGCAAAGAAAAGTTAATTATATCCTTTGGGAAGTTTGGAGGAGAGGACTGATGATGTAGTGTTGTGCGTTAGGTAAGAGATTTATGGGAAAATAATCAGGTACAGCCGGTCGGACTCGTACTGATGGATGAGAAGCGAGGCCTTGAAGGGAAGCGAAGTTGAGTCTTTATAGAAACTCCAGAGATAAAAGGTATAACTCATCAAAAGTGGATTTGAAACATGCAGAAAAAGTAACTACTCTCAAGAATTTAAAGCTGCGTGTGGTAAGGTTTTAATGTAATAATCCTCATCATGTCAGCATGAATCATCAAGTGCAGGACATCCCCCATCAAGACACCAATAGCTCAGAAAGCCACCAACACACAACGCTGACATTATTATCACCTGATGTTAAAGTTTCTGGCCAGCTGATGTAATATGAAGGAATCTAAAGAGCCTCAAACAATGCATCATCCACATACAGTTCAGCTCAAGTCAAAAGTGCTCACCTGATGACTGTAGACATGCACACAAACTCATATTGAAACCATGTTCCTGTATTTTGTAAGACTGGTCAAGGGACGAAATTCAATAAAAAGTTTCTCACGCCAAAGGGGTTGATAATTACTGGCTATTAAAAATTATTGGAACCAGTTATACACTGCAGTCATTGAGTCTGTTCTCTGCACATCCATCACTGTCTGGTTGGGATCAGCCACTACAACAGACAGTCAGGTCGGTGCAGACCTGTTCTCCAGCCAGGACCTGTTCTCCTCCAGAGTGAGGATACGCGGGAGCAAGAATCTTCTCCAGATAGCTGTACACCAACCCACGTGTTAATTATATGTATTTATTACTGTATATACTGCACATAAACACCTCCTATATGTATATAGTCATTTTCCTTTCTGTTTAATATTTATGTCATTACTCCTTGCACTCGTCACTTCTTTGCACTATTGCATCCTGTTTACAGAAATGAGAAATCCATTGTGTATATGTGATCAGTGTTGTTATTGTGTGTTAGCACACTGAGAGCAAATTCCTTGTCTGTGTAAACATACTTGTCCAATAAAACTGATTGTGATTCAGATACAGTGATGGTGGTTTCAGACGAAGTTGCCTATTAAACCAGCTGGAAAAGATAGATAGATAGATAGATAGATAGATAGATAGATAGATAGATAGATAGATAGATAGATAGATAGATAGATAGATAGATAGATAGATAGGTAGATAGATAGATAGGTAGGTAGATAGATAGATAGATAGATAGATAGATAGATAGATAGATAGATAGATAGATAGATGGATGGATGGATGGATGGATGGATGGATGGATGGATGGATGGATGGATGGATGGATGGATGGATAGATAGATAGATAGATAGATAGATAGATAGATAGATAGATAGATAGATAGATAGATAGATAGATAGATAGATAGATAGATAGATAGATAGATAGATAGATAGATAGATAGATAGATAGATAGATAGATAGATAGATGTGCTGTGTCAAGCTGCTGAGGTGACAATAGGAAGCTAAAGGCAGCTTAAAGGACAGGGTTAGAGAATGGTGTCACCTGTCAGGAGGATCAAGATGTATGCAATACATAGAAAAAACACATAGCTGAACCATGGCTGGAAATTCTCACAATGTTAAAGACAAAACACTATCAGTAAATCAGTAAAACATCTTGAAACATATTTTACTTCAATTTCCCTTTCCAGAAACATTTTCTGAGCTGTCCTCACTGTAAGTGCATGTCATTAAGTAAGTAATACGTAAGGAAAAGTAAGTCCTTGCAGCAGGAAACACAACTTTTGTATGTGTGGAGATGTTAAATCTGTGTGAAAATCAAATCAAAACAATGCTCTCCATGTCTTCAGCGAAAATCCAATGAAAACGATGAACTTGGTATTATGGTATTTGTAATTTATAACCCTTGAACTGCCATAGCTGGACAGCAGCCATCAGGTGACTGAGTTGTGACAGGCTTGATTCAAAGGCAGAGATGACCTGACAACAGGTGAGTTTAATTAACGATCAAAACAATCAAACAGTATGTTGATACAACGACACTTCTACCTCACTATAGTATTTTAAACCTCAGAGTGTTGCTTGGTGAGCAGGTGGCCAGTGTTTTGTCAGTGGCTGGACAGGGTGGACTCTGTGTGGGCCGGGCAGGGTGAGAATGAGGCTCCCTGCTGGGGGTCGTAGGCTGGACATGTTCAGGACTGAGGTACCGCGGCTGGAGCAGCTCAGGAATGGTTTCTTGGAAAGCAGGTCGAGCAGAGCCTCCAACCTCATATTTAGAGTGCGAGTTTGAGTTTTGTCTCGTCTCGCGTTACTAATGATCAGGTAGACAAGCCAAATGATATCCAGCAGAGGAGTAAAATACAGCAGAGAGTCCAACTAGAAATCTATTTAGTTCCATCCTCACCAGCTGAGATAAAGTAGTCCAGTGATTCCTAAATGCATAGCTTCAAGTCATGGATAAATCATGGAGAAATGATTGACATGTGCACTCAGCACTAAGGCAAACTTGGAGAAAACAGAGAGACAGAACATAATGATCAATAATTCCGCAGCAGTGAGAAAGCTTCTCGTTGAGAAGTGTTTCGTCTATGGCAGAGGATGGAAGTGACCCTGGTGCTCTGTGAGAAGTTGAAAAGTTAAGAGGTCTCCAGTATGATTTTCTTCCTTTTTTTCACATATCTTTGGCATACTTAGCAGTGGCAGGTGGTTGTTCCTGTGGAGCAGACGCAGCTCACTGAGCAGGTTAGTCATGAATAAATGTGTGGCTGGGTCACTCCTCAATGCCCCTCTGAGCTGCTGTCTCCTGCCCTGCTGCCCCTACCAGGCCTCCTCCACCACCACCGCCCCCATGAGACAGCCTTCCTATCGAGCTGAGAGGGGACCCTGGTCGATGGAGGGTGGCGGGGGTTAGGCTCCAGCAGCGATCAGCCAGCCGTCGCTGCCCATAGAAGGAGCTGCGGCCTTCAGGGATCTTTAATCTTGTGTTTTTGGCTCGGAGGCTGCTGGAGATGCTGTTTGGAGCAGAGGGAGGAGGGGAGAGCCACAATCAGGAGAGGGGTTTAAAAGGCTGCAGTGGAGTTTTACTTGAGTTCCAGCCAATCTTGATAAGTCACACAGGACTGAGGGTTGAACACCAGCGCTTGCTTGTGGGAAATGTGTTTTTGCAACCTATGCGCTCTTTGACTGTGCACAAACAGTTTGCTGTGTCAGAGGTAGTTTATCATTTAAAAACACTGCAGTGTTTTGAGCAACTTCAGAGTAAGTCAGATATTATAACTGCAGTGTTTTGTATACTTTTTTTTGCTGGTAACGCAATGACGTGTGTATTTATTGAGCCTTCAATGACAACTTCTAATATATTGTGAGCTGACGAGCGATGTTTGGCGAGTCATTCGTCCACTCACAGAGCTGACATGACTTCAGGGTGCAACAGACAAACATTCAGGGTCTGTACTGACAGTGGCTCACTACTGATTTTACACTGAGTTTAATTATCCCTGATAATTTCATTATTTCTCCGCTATTATTCTCCCCTTCAAATATAACATATATTATATTTATTATTACATTTACGGTAGATTTTTCTGTATAGCAGCAGGACATCTACAAGAAAGAGACAAAAGAAGCTCCCATCCATACATTAGTACATTGTTATTATTAGCATTATTAGCTACAAGTCAGAAAATAGTGATGCACACACATATATACATGTATATACAGCATGCTGCATCTATGTCATAGACAACATAGTGTAAGTAGGGAGTTGTGTCATTTATACATAAATAATTAAGACTGCCAGTGGGTGCTCCTGCCCAGAGCTCCCACACCCAAAAGGCTTGTAGAGGGCCATAGCTACATAGGTCTGGTATAATTATTATTATTATTATTATTATTATTTTTTTTTCATTTTCAGACTTGTAGCCTTCAGGCCTCATTATCTTTGCTTTCAGTCCATCCACTAAAGGCAAACATGGGCAAACACTTATTTGAGGAGCTCTATTAGTTTACTTTATAATATGCTCACATGGTACATAGTCCTAAATATTGTTGTGTTCAATTCAATGACACACATTAAGAGTTTCCAGCATGGCAGTACTGGTTAAAAAGGCCTCAATGGAAGCTGAATATTAAGCTTCTACTGTAGAATCCTGGATGTGAGTCTCGTTGACTTGTGAAGGGAAAAGAGTGTGTGTGTATGTGTGTGTGTGTGTGTGATAAGTTGACCTGTGTGTGTGGAGTCTTCCTATGCTTTAAAATGATGCGTTGATGTGTTCAGGTGATTGTTACGGTAAGCGATCATGTGATGGAGGATGGAATATGACACGACACACACACACACACACACACACACACACACAATCACATCTGGACGTAAAGCTTGAGTCGACTCGCACCTGTCCTGCAGCAGAGCGCACGGCTCGGCTCGGCTCGGCTCGGCACGGCTGCTCTGTGACAGCAGTCAGCTCAGTTCCGCAGGATCAGCTCTGCGGTCAGTGCTGTCAGTCTGACAGCGTCTCCAGCCATGAGGAGCACCGGCACCGGGACTGCGCCACTATGCCACAGGATATAACCGAGGAAGCAACGCAGAGTCCCGCAGAGAAGCTCCAAGAAGCGCGTGTGGATTATTCCAACCAAAGTACGACAACACTTTGCTTTTTACACCCACGTCCATGATCGGCAGGGCGAGAAAACTCGGCAAAGGTAAGACCGTATATGATATTATAGAACACTATAACAAAGTTTCAAATAAAACCCAATGAAAAGTATGAACAGCTTCTGTTCTTTCATAACATGCACGCCAAAATATATATAGAATAAATCATTTTAAAAATCTATATAAATAAGGAGAACATTGTAAAACAAGATAAGCAAATACATTTTGTAGGAGAATATTTTAATTCATAGATTTGTAAGACATAGACTACAACCAACCATGTCATTTGGTTTTTGTATTGGATATGCTACAATAATAATAATAATAATAATAATAATAAACAATATATGCACTTGTTAGTAGGATACTGACACCATACATCTCCAACCCTGAACGTCCCTCTAACTGTTCTCCTCATCAGTGATTGATATAGTTTGACACACATGAATTATTAAAGAATGATAACTTATAACAGGATTCACATCATCGTCTTACTTCATTCAGTAAATGTTGAGCGCTAGACAGTTTTATTCTGAAAGGTCATAATATGTGGAATATATGGACATAAAAGTTTTAGATGCCCACAACAATAAGGTCTCTCATGCATAAATAATAGACGGATAGATCTATCTACCCTGAATGTACAAATGATTCATGACTCTGTGGTATTACTTATTGTTTTATTGTATCCTCATATCCTTATTGTTCTGGGAAACTACAACTGCACTTCACAGTGAAACAAGTTGGAAAGCAATATGTTTTTATCACTATAAAATATAGATATAAAATCCCCAAAAGTCACGTTGGGCTTTAAAATGACGATCTTCACCGTATCAGAGTTTATGGAAATATGTTTGTAGCTATGAAGTTTCTTCTTCTAGTGACATCACATAGCTGAACTCACATCTCTATGCTGGTCTTAGCTTTCTGTTGAGACAACTTCTTCCTTCCCCGTCCAGCTGCATATTTACAACACATCAGTCTAATGTGTGAAGCCATTATTTAACAGCTTGTGTGTATTTGCAGGTGATATTACATGTGAGAGGGATAAGCGTTTAATTGGACAGCACCACACAGGGGCCAAATGACCATTACAAGTGCGTGTAGTATATTTCATTTATGTAAAGCTATATATATTAATCACTTGTTTATATTTACACTGAATCCAGTGGCTGTGTGTAATGTGAAAAGTAATTTGCTGCATCTCTGGAATTTGAATGCATGATTGAGTCCCATTATTTTATTCCATTATTATTTATTTCATCACCCATCAGCTGTTTTCAGTGAAATGCTCTGATAAACCTGCAGTAAACTACCTGCTCAGTCAGTCTGTCTAGTTAGAGACTGGCTGCTGATCACAGTGGAGCCAGATATTTAGTTTCAAGATTTTAGCCGTAATATAATAAGCCAGGAATACTATATGTTGGCATTGTATCAGCTTGCTTAGAAGTTTGTAAGTCCATATATTTTAATGCAGCTTTAACATAACACATTTTTTTAATTGCACAAGAGCACAAAGGGGTAGGTCTGTGTTGGCATTTACAGTCACACGTTACTTTAGCTCGCGTAGATGCGGCGGTGCAAAGGGCAGAAGGGCCGAAAGAAGAGAAATATAGATCAAAATGTGGGGTTTTTTTATTATTTTTTATTTTATTATGTCATCCTGTCACATCACTGGTCTCAAGTTTCTGAGCCAATCACAGTGGAGCATGACAACAATGAATTACCAAATAGAGAAAGCTTCTTTAGGAAATCATTGTTTTCTGGGTGGAGCACGATGCCACCCATAAATCTGATGCCAGAGGCAGATGCTACAATGTGTTTGATTATTCAGATTTAAAGAATTAACTACCAACATCAACATGAAGATGGAGCCCTTAGTTTGCTCTGTGCAGAATGAGTAACAGCCATGTTCAACTTGTTACGCTTCCACTTCCAGACTGATGTGGGATAACAAGTTCAAGTTTATTATCACTGTCATATGCTTTAGAAGCTATCCAATTCATATATACACACACACACATACACACACTGTACATACAGTTAGATACCGGGCTAACAATATACAGTACAAGGACATCGATATATCACTATATCAAAATCAATAAACAGTATCCTGTAAAAAGCTAAATGTCCAGAGGTAAGAGTCAGATAAACAGGGTTTATGGGAAATGTGGTCTTTAGCTAGACACACGCCAAAACTAACAATGCCTGTAAATGCTGTGAGACTGAGGCAGTGGGTGAACACCGTACATGCTTTTGAGCCAAGGTGTTGCTTTTTGGTTATTAAGGTAATATAACTATATGTGCTGTGTTGGAGCATGGGTGTTTTTCTGTAGAGAAACGTTATCTTCTCTCCTGGTGAAGTTCTATGTAATGTTTTGTGTATTTGGCCATTTTCACTGATACAGAAAGATAATATTACTATTAACTAGTGTGTTTTAATGTAGCCGTATGAATAACGCAATTACAATACAAGTTCTTACCCCTCGGTTCCTTCAAATGCAAAATAGCAACAGGGCAGTGATTGCGAGGTGGCATTAGAAAGAGTTATGGGTTGTGAGTAGCTGCTGGCATAATAACAGCGGCCTGTGCTAATGATCAGCAACGCCTGGCAGACAGAGAAACACTTCGCGGCTTGTGTCTGGGTTAGAGCTGCTGTCTTACACATAAATGCACCATTAATATAGCAGCTTACGTCCATCAGACAGTGAAGTGATCATTGGGCTGCTTTGAGAGGAAGAGCCAGAATCAGAGTCAGCAGTAGCAAAGGTTTGTGAATGATTTTCTCCTTCAATTTAAAAGAGTTAGTAAAACATGAGTGAGGGCAGGATAGTACAATAATAAGAGCCTGAAGGAAGTTTTTATTCTGAAAAGGGAACAAATCTTTTTGTCCGGTTTACACGTGATTACAAAATTCAACAATTTCAATGGAAGGTGAGTAACAGGAAGGTGAATTAACATACCATTAGGTTGACGTTTGTGTGCATATACATATCCTATGTGAACATATTTTAACCAGGTCAGTTGTTTGATGCCTGCATTATTTTATTACATGTCAAACTTTTGCTATTTAATGAGGTTTGATTTGAAAAAATGAAGTCAGTTCCCGTACACTTAGAAACATGGTGAGACCATGGTAAGAACATTATAGCTCTACATGTTGATCCATCATCAGAGAAATGTGAAACCAGAACGTTCTAACACCTGGTTTGGGTGAATGAATAAAATAATTGGAGTAGGGAGTGCAGAGAAACCTTCTATGCATTACCCCAGCATTACTAATATTTCCCTTGGACCCTCCCACCAAAATCTCACAATAATAAATTGTATTTATTCCACCAATAATAACTAAAACGGGCAAAGCGTAAGGAATTTAACACGGTGTGTTTCTATTTAAAGATTACGGTAAATTTCACATAACGCGCGTTAAATTAGCCGTTATCAAATGTATGGCAAACATAACAACACTATGTATCCCATCTGGTTTCTATTTTTAAATCAGACTACTGGTGATGTTGTACAATATGCAGTCATAATTGTTTGTGCATGAGAGAGCTGTGTACGGTAAGTAAGTGACCTGGATACAGATGTAACTAGCTCTAATGAGAGAACTGATGATAAAGTGTGTGTTCAGGTCACCTTGGATTGAGGAACATATATGTGCACTGATGTATTAATCAATCATTCCAGAATGTGAGTGTAATTTCCAATCTGCACTCGTGAGTAAAACAAGTTATGCTGAAGCTGGATTACAGTACAGGCTAACTTTACATTGAACATTTTAAGGTGTGATTCTACTCTCTATTATTATTAACGCAGCGAGTGATTGGCCAGTTAAAAAATAATAAACTCTTGGAAAAAATATGTTCAATTTGTTCGATAACTCTAAAGATCCGTGTGTATTCTACATTTTCTAGTTGATTATGATGAAAAAAAAAATACAATTTTATCTTCACATGGCAAATGTTATGAACCATGTCATGGCTACACAAAACACATATTTTCACTGTAACAATTTGATCTTTTCATGTCAATAAATGTAACAAAGAGTTATATATAAAATATGAGTCAAGGATGAGAAGACAGACTATCCTCCCTTCAGCAAAAATAGTTTAGTTTGTCTGGTGCTCTGCTAAAAGAATCCATCTGTCTCACTCTGCCAATTCTGTCCGGTAGGCTACTAGTCAGCAGATGCCTCCAAAACAGCAAATGGGTGTTTGCCAGCTCGGCTACTCCTGCTTTGCAGTTTTGTCCACTAGATCTATAGATGGAGATGGCTGTAATGTATGTAAAACATAGAAAATAATAACACAAAAAAATGAATCAAACTCATTAAAAATGAAAGTAATAATTGTATGTGGTGTTGCCTCAGCCTTTACCCTATAAAACAGTCCTTCTGAGAATGGATCAGTCATTTTATTTCTGTCTGGCAGACTCAAGACCTGTGACATGGTATGCTGTTGTGTGAGACTAGATTAAGTGCAGTAGATAAACTTGTGTTATCATTCTTCTAATTTGTGATGTTGTGTTCTGATCACTAAAGCTGAACAGCAGAAACAAACCTATGGTGTTTCAGAAAATTCCAGGGGTGCAAACTTGACACTTTTGGGCGAATTGCGTAGGTCTGAATGTCTCATCATCTGTAAGTAGGCACAGCAACATTTGTCAATATTTTTTTCTAGGATGGCGAAGGCATGGCCCACTCACTGAGTTCGGTCTGACAGCTGTTTTTTAACAAATTATTGGTTGCAGAATCCAAAACTGATCTCAGTTCTATCAAGTTTTCTTACTATAGGATCCCTGTTTTCTTATATATATAGTGTTTTATATGTATATAAAACACTAAGATGGAATAGTTACAAGCAGCTTTGAGAACTAAAAAAACAGCATAAAACTAAACTGAACTTACAACAGTATGCATGGTTACAAGGTTAAGAGGAAAACCAGCAGAAATCTTCTTATCTGTTTATCTGGATGGTAAACTGTGAAATCATCGTGCCAATTTTAGTTTTAATCAGCATAAAAAAAAACTAACTGAACAATTTTTCTTTTCAAATTGTTCCCCAGTGTAATCTTAAACTAAACCTAATCAATTTCATTTCTTATGCCTAATCCTAACCGACCCAATCTACAAGGGTAATAAGTACTAGCCAGTCACAGGCAGAGTAGGGTGGGTCAAGACTTCAGCATCCTAGGAGAAAAATATTGGCCAACCTGTGTCATCACATTGATGCGCAAGCTAACATGTCCTGTGCGCTCTGTCGGCTAAATTCTGCTGCTGCTTCTGGCGGAAACTTGAAGTAACGTTTAGCTGCTTCAGGCAGCTAGCTACGCTTACAGGTAGAGTGGAACACACTAATGGTAAGCAACATGTTTTCCAAGCAATTATGGGGTGGTAGGGTTAGCTTGTCTTTCTTGTAGCTTGCTAAGGTAGCTAGCTAAGTTAGCTATGGCGCTCCTCCATAGACTGCCACGATTAGTCCTTTATTATACTGTATGTAGCCCAATTTCCTCTTCCGGGAATGACACGACAAGTTTGGTTCAAGACTCACAATACAGACCTCCAGCTGAGCGTTTGCCTCGTCCTGAAGGACATGACATTAAGTGAATTATCAATCTCTGATAGATAAACTAAATAGGCCGATCCTTGTATGGTCCCATCAGTTAGATTGTGATATAAACAGACCTTCAACTGCAAGTCATGTCTGTGTATGGTAATAGAATTGTTGTAGTAGTTTGGATTAACATCATTCACAGTGCAGCCAAACCCTTGTTCACTAGCTTGGAGTGGTCACCAATGTTCATGGCGTGCTTTGTCGAGGCTGAGCATCTTCACACCACACCGAAGACGCTCATAGAGATCGACTTCAGGGACAAAATGCTGCCTCTCTGGGAGCTGCACGCCGGACCGGTGGCTGCGAAACTGAACGCAGATAATCCATGTCTCATTTCTGTAGTTAAATTAATGTAATATACAATCATTTTATTTATATGATGTTTTCCAGAGTGCACAGTGAAGACTGCGTACATGTAAACAGCAGCCTACAAGCAGACAAAGCTACCATACAGTTACTGTCTGCTCTGGATCCATTGGTGAATGGCTACTCATTGGCATACTCCTATGTGACATGCCACTGGTGTACATTGATGGTTATTTTTACACTGAAATGTGCTGCCTGTGAGCCATCCAGATGTTCAAGAGAGACGTGAAGCTCTCAAAAGGTTGACTGGTTCCTCTGCAGGAACAGGCCATCACAACATGGCTCATACGAGCTATGCTGCGGCTCGCTGCGATGGCTGCTGTCGCTGCTGCCGTTTCCAAAGCAAACTCTGCCATATCAAACAAATCCTGTCACCTTCTGGGGGTTGAGGGAGGAAGTGAAGAAACAATGCATCCTGTACTCGTGTCTGTGGTGCAGCGTTAAAGTTTACTTCTCGCTGAGATTCCAGGGATTACCGCTTCATTTTCTGCTGCTTGCACTGTGCTTAACATACATGTATGTCCAAATGTAGCCTGGATGTTCAGCCAGTGCCCATCGCTCAGTCTCAGTGGGCATAAATATCAAGTATCCATTCATGAACACAGGCAGGTTGGATAAAATGATGTCAAATCTCAACCCTAACACCCTAAAGCCTCATTCTCTGTTCTTTGTTAGGCATATCCCACATTTGCGCATTCTTTCTTTTGGCTTGTGTATAATGTGTTTTTTTTTTGTTTTTGTTTTTTCACTGTGTCCCTAAATTCTTGTCTTGCCCCGTACAGTAAGGATTGGCCTTGTGGGCTTTCGATGCTGCTGTGCCTCAGTTGCAGTATCTTTGATACATGCTGTTACCAGTGAATTAAGTTCTTGTGGCGCCTGAGCTCATTTCCCACTTCATCTGCCACCTCTTCTTCATTTTGGGGCGTATTCTTTAGACCAATTAGATCTAAAGTCACACTCCACTCATACTCACACGTACACATACACACATACTCCATGTATTGTTGGTCATCGGCTATCATGCCACAATAACAGTGTTAATAATTGCTGCATCTCAGCACTTTGCTGTATATCAGGTAGAATGCTGGGTTTAGATGCATTCATCTTATGTCTAGTATATTGCCCTTGTGGTCTGAGGTGCCACATTGAAGAATTGCAACGTAGCAGCTATCTCCATGCCCCACCATTAGCAGTCACTAGATAGTACGTCTCTATCATGGCCTGAAGTGCTTATCGGTGCTTTTCATTAGTTGTGTACAGAAGTCTTAAATGTGTATTTGATGAATGTGTCAACTAATTTGGATGAACTTTAAAGTCCTAAAGTTGTAGCAGATGGTTGTGTGGTCGGTTCATGGTTATTCATCACATTGCTGGACAGTGACTCACATGGCCTCCCTCTGGTGACGTGGCATCACATTCCAGCATTTTTGTCTGAATACTTCTCATTGTCTTTCTCCCTGAGATGTATACAAGGGAAAATTAACATTGATTTACAAAGCGTGAGGAGGACGTCTGGTTTGACTGTGTTTAAGTTATACTGAAACAGAGTTCAATTAATGGGCCCATTAGAGAATTTGTCTTCTTCTTTTTGGCTGGAAAATAGACATGTCGCTGACTGACTGTCTGGTGGATTTTCCTGTGGGCCATTGGTCCTACATTGTTTTCTCTACTATAAGATTCAGGAGCACCTTAGCTGAATGAAGTGAAAAAAACTATGCTGAGAGTTTTTGCCGATGTTTGCTGTCAGGTTTGTGCATTGATTTTGTCTTCTCTGTTGTCTGTGTCAGAGTTTGACCTCCACACACACACACACACACACACACACACACACACAGTGAACCAGGTGAAGGGACAGATAAAGTTTTACTTGAAGTGACAACAGCTTGGCATTCGTTACCGTAAGTGCAATAAAAACACACTTCACACTACACTTCACTCAGTATTTTGATGTTGGGAATATTTTTTATTACATTGACATTATAAATTTGTTTTCCAGTGATATATTATTGAGTTTATATATTTATACATCTTGGGGGAGGACCTGCAAACCCCCCAAAACCACCACTGTCTCCATCCAGACTCCATTACAACAGATAGTTTTCACAAATGTGAAACTATTTAAATAAACCTCTGGAGTCTCCTGGTTAGTTTAGTCCAGATTTGTTTTTTGATCTGGATGTGATCTAATGTTAATTGAATATGAATAATATTGTATGTATGATGATACTGATTTACTGAAATTTGCACATTTGAAGCATGATTATATTGATGTTTATACAGTTGCTATGTCCCTACAATGAACAATTAATATCCAAGAATTCAGATTATACACACATCCACTGACTATCCATGTAACAAACTGACCGCAATTTCAAACATTGACTATACATATATCTATACATATATTTCTTTTTTTGTCCCTGAGGCAGTTCTTTCTCTAAGGGACAATCCTATCAGGTCAGGCAACATTTGTATTGTTTTGAGATGAGGTTGTACTGGCTCAGAAACTAGAAATACTGCCAGTCAAGTTTCAGTTTACATCCATGTCAAGGTTCATAAGATTCATAGTGCAGACCTTGAAGGAATTGAATAAAATTTTTTATGTATATTTCACAGATTCTGATAGAACACACTTTTGTGCTGCAAATAAGCTACAGATCCTAAAGTCGATGCTTCACACACATTTTCAACATGGCAGAACTGAAGATCTATATAATCTATATAAAGAAGAAGTGTGTAACGGTTGAAAAGAAGGGGGTCCCATGTGAAAAAAAAAACACTTTCATTTCAAACTCTCCATAATCCTTTTCCCTAGTGACAACTTCTCAGAACCCTAATGAACCCTAATAGGACTAACCCATCAGATCTGTATGACCCTGTGACCTTTAGTGCCACCCTTGTCCCAACACTGGTAAGGCTTCATGTTTATTTCATGCAACCCGTGAATACTGTTGGGTGTCATGTGTAACAATCATTTTAGTATCAATGGGCTGCTAGTAGCAGTGTTTGCTGGTGTTATATGAAATTGTTGCATAACAGGTCAGTTTAAGCTACATTTCACCTCTCTCGTGCATACCCATGTTTATTCTGTTCTAAACTGTAGTGGCTGCATTCAGCCTTGACATTAGTGATATTGCAGGCTATCATTTACACACACGGTCAGTGTTGTGTAATCTGATCCACATCTCCTGTAAACTACTTCCATCCTCGTCTGCCTCACTGTAGGAAACAGAGAGAGCCTCAGCTATTTTTAGAAACAAGTTGTAGGAAACAAAACAGAAAAAGAAAGACATAAGAATTATAGTTGTTTTGCTGATTTTACATCCTGGTGGTCTTTTAAATGATTTCTCTATATAATCTTTGTGTTTTCATCTTAGAAGCTTCCACTCAGAGTCTTTCAGCATTTCTTTCTTGACTCTTAAGATCTTGTGATTGCATTTTTTTTATGAGGCACCGAGTGAACTTTTCTCTGTTGTTTTAGTATGCTATAAAAGGTACAGTACGCTATATTAAATATATTAGGTTAGATGCAAGATCCTTCCAAAGATGTTGCATGCTTTGCTCATCTTTATGAGATCTGTCAACGTTGGCCGGATCCAGCCAGGTCATCACAGCAATCTGCCTTATGTGCTGCTTTCAACATTGATTCCTTGAGCTGGTCTAGAGACTGTCGACTACAGATGGATTTTGTGGTCCCATTCCACATTATATTAAAGCAGTGAACTGAGATTACCTGTGTCACCAGCTCTCCTGTGGATTTTAAACAATTTGACTTTCTGTTATTGTCTATATATACAGTACTAGTCATTCAAGGGAATAGGAATTCTCAGCAACACAGTACCCTCAAAACTAAGGACACACTGCCCCAGTCCTCTCCTCCCCCTATCTGTTCACTACTGGTCTTTTTTAGGACCACAGCTTGGCTGGCAAATTAGTAACCATCCTCAGGTGTGCTCCCTCCATGACCTCAGGAGCTGACAGTAGGCTAGTTCGAGATGAGCCAGGTCTGCAATCACTGCACAGTACATGCTGGTTAGACGTGTGGGCAACAATAAACTCACGACATCGAGCAGTTTTTAAATCCAGGAGCCGCAGCGGTTCAGTGATTTGGGGCAAACTCACTAATGGGACATCCTTCGTTGTTTATTTTCACCCTTTCTCTGATTGAGAATGTTGGTATTGGCAGTGGTAGAAGTACTTAAATCATTAAACTATTAATACCACACTAACAAGACTTCCTCTGCTTGTCTGTTCACTGAAGCATCTAAAGAAAAGAAAAAAAAACGACATTCATTTACTTTATAATGATACTCTACACTACATTTATACATTGATATTATTGATACAAAATATATGAAGTGATCAAATATGATGCCTCATTATAGATTAAACTACCCAGCAGTAGCTAGATAAATCAAAATGATGTTAACATTCAAAATATGTCTAATAATAATAACACAAGCAACATGTAACATAGTCAAACTTTAAATGTCTTGTAATGGAGTGTTTGTACTGCAGTATTGTGACTTTAAGGATCTGCTGAAAACTTGCTCATTGTCTTCATGTGTCTCTCTGTCCTGAAAGAAGTTTTCTATTCTTCTGGGCTGCTTGATACTCTCAGTCTGTTTTCATGCTTCCATCATCTAACATGTGAGTCGATGCAGCAGGAAAATCTTAGTAACTGTGGTCCTCCGTGTTGTTTCAGGGCAGCAACAGTTTTTACTATGTTTGCTGTACTTTTCCTTTGTGCTCTGTGACAAACATTATGAACTGAAATAACATAAAATGTGGTAACAAGCGAGACATGAAGATTCTCCTCTGTACAGTTGTGAAGTCTGAATATTTGAATAAAGGATATGATGTCTGTTTCTGCTCCTGTCCTCTTGCATTTTGAGTATTGACTGGAGTTCTTTATTTATTTATTTACACATTACAAAATACATTTTGCACAAAAAATATTCTACACATCCATTCACATATATGTTACAAAAACATGCATATATTCAGCTATACATAATTTAAAGTAAATAAACATTTGTGACACTCGGGACAGGATAACCCAGAATTACATTAAAGAAAAATAATTGAATTTAATTTTTATGTATTTGTCTCTGGAATAAGATTTCAATGAGTTTGACAAGTCAACGGATGTATAGTCGATATGTTTACCGGGAGGTAGTGGTCTGCCTGCTGTGGCATTGAATTTTACTGCTAAATAATCAAATAATATTGGAGATTACAGAATTAATGCTGTTTTTATTTTCAGGTTTATTCAGATGAGATTTTTTGGAAATGAATTAATACACATAGGGTTCAGGTAGCTTTCCTACTTTCCTTCTAGTCTGAACAGTTTTAAGATTGATTCAAGATAGTGACCAAAGAAACAAACTTGCCTTCTTGTAGTGTTATACATACACATAGATATTACCTGTACTTGTAAATAATAGAGCAGAACAGTACACGCAGCTGACTGGCAGCAGAGCAGACTCTCCAGTCTGCTACAAGAGCAGCCAGTGACGCGGGACAGGAAAGAAAAAAAAAAACTGGACTCTATCAAGACCAAAGACTGTAACAGGAGAGACAGTTGGACGAGATCAAGACAAGTCAGAGTTAAAACATCCACAAGATCCAGACAAGTAGAGAGTTAGTTATTGAGCCCAGAACAAAACCAGACTAGAGTATTAGAGCCATGACTCCAACTGTGAGTTTACTGATCTGAATGAATGTAAAACAGAATTGATGTTTGGTGTATCTGAACTCTAGAAAAGGACTGCGGGAGTTGTGTGAAGGTGTGAAGAGAATAGAATTTATTTCCCTTTATCATGTCGTAGATATACATTGTACATTTGTAAACATCAGACAGCATTAAGTAAATCATGTCATCCAGTCTGAGTTAACTGAATTTGTTTTCAATGTGAACAGAGCAGTGAAATCAGTGAAAGTCTTTTGATCCACATTTAACATAAGCAATAAGTACCTTAAACCGAATGAACACTGGGATTCCTCCTGTCTCATGTAAATATTCCAAAAAACATTTTAAAAGACTGCTGGTGACTGAAATGTACTTTTTTCATTGTCGTTATTATTATTGTTATTTTTCAGATGGAAATACCTGGTGGAGGCAGGAGCCATCGACTACCCAGCATCCCCTGAAGAACTGGAAGGTGAGCACCTTCACAGCAGTCCAACCACCACTAATAAACATAAAGAGATAATTAGTTCTATCTACAACATTAGGTATGTATGTAATACTGCATCATGAATAAAAAGTTATCTTACATCCATTACATTTACATTCCTTTACAGTACATTCATTTGCACAAAAAGACCTAACAATAAGCACATTCAAACCCAAAAGGAACAAGAACTAGATGTCATCAAAAGTGCATTGAAAGGATTTTGAGTCTGTGGTGGAAAATGGACAATGACCACAGAGTCCCCAGAGTGATGGTGCTGTCAAAAGCCCAGAGTGTAGGGATTGTCAATGGCTTGGAGGTAGGAAGGAGTAGTATTAGAACAGAGAGGGGGAGTCATGAAGAGCAACAGCATTCTGGACTAGTGAAAAGCCTGACAGCATAACCTCCCCCTGTCTGCATCCCAGGCAATGTAGGTTCCTACCAGACACGGCAGAGAAACTCATTTCATAAGTGATCTTAAAATATTAACCTTCCCTGCACGGCGCAAAGGTGTCATGTGTCAATTAAGTAATTAAAGCGGTGCAGGTGTTGGCTGTAGGTATCCCACAAGGCTGTGGAGACAGACACAGGGAACCTGGACACAATTTCCATGTCAAAGAGCTGATGGAACAGGATGGATCAGCTTACCAAGTGCAGCTTTCAGTTTCCACAATGTATGTAATACTGTATATCAACAAATACTACAAGAAGACTGAGCGTCTACAGCAATGACAGGTACCTCTGAGAGAATGTAGTCAAGTCAAGATATCACACAGTTTATCATATCATATTTATCGAGGAGAAATGTCACGGTTTGGTTTGAATCTTAAAGGACTTTCGTCTATAGGTAATTGCACATCTGAGTGAACAAAGATGGCATGGAGTTCCCCAAGGCTCTATTCTGAGGCCACATCTGTTCACCAACAAAATATCTTGCCATTGACAACACATAAATCTACATAACCATATCACTATGGGAACTATGTTCCAATACAAGCACTGAGTAAGTGCATTGAACAAATCAATGATTGGATGTGAGAGAATTTTCTTCAATTAAACAAAAAGACAAAACTGAAGTAATTGTTTTTGGAGCCAAAGAAGAACAATTAAAAGTCAGTGTTCAGCTTCACTCAGTAATGTTAAAAACCACAAAGCAAGCCAGAAATCTTGGTGTAGTCTTGGACTCAGACCTGAATTTCATCAGCCAAAAAAACATCAGTCAGCCTGCTTTACCTGGATAGTTAAATGACTTATGTCTCAGCAAGATTTGGAAAAACGTTCATGCATTTGTCTTGGTAAAGTACTACTACTACTAACAGTGTCTTTACAGGTTAGAAAGTCAATCACACAACTGCATCTGATTCACGAAGAACATGAAAGTCATAAAACTCCAGTTATCAGATCCTTACCCTGGCTTCCAGTCAGTCAAAGAATTGATGCTATTTGTTTATAAAGCACTGAATGGCTTAGGGCCAAAATACATTTCTAAGCTGCCAAGTTATGAACCATCGCTCAGGTGGTCTGGAACAGGTTTTATTACAGGTTACAGGTTATTTTTATGCTCCACATCTTATTTTAGCTCATTTTTATTTACAATCTAGCTCTTTTTTGTTTGTATTAAAATATATTTTTGCCTATTGCCTTCATCTACATTCTGTCTTCTGTATCTTGATTAATTTTATGTTTTATGTAAAGCATTGCCTTGTTGTTGAAATGTGCAAAACAAACACATTTGCTTTGCCTTACCTTGAAGTGGCTCTCTGGGTGTTGCTATCATCAGGTGATGCTGTGGGTGGTGGCGTCATTGCTCGCACTGGTGGAGGATGTGTTTTCTGAGGAGGACAATAAAGAGGCCCAGTCAGACCTCCAGCGTCTCCTCAGGCAGCCCTCCTGGCCTCCTGCAGAGGATCTGGAATGGGATAGCAGCATCAACACACCCTGGCTTCAAGCCCTTGGTAAGTACTTAATGTTTTTTATTTCACCAGCATTGCTACACCCTCATTTATGTGACACAGAGAACTGGCAAGACTTTTATTGTTACACTAGCCGTTTCTGCTGTCTTCTCATTCTTTAAAGTGGCCATAAAAACATTCATTTTGATTTTCAAAATGGGGACTCAACTTTAATGTTAGCAATATTATGGTTATGGTCTTCAAGTCAGTAGGTTTAGGTTGAGACAGTGGGCATTCAGACTGCATTAGAACAGTGCAAGAGACAATACAATCCAGGAAGTCTTCACTTTGAATAACAGTTACATCAATGTGACCATGCCAAAACTACACTTTATACGTTTATAATACTCAAAGACAGGGTTGTTATTGCTGCAGTGTTAATTTTGTCAAAAGAAATTAACTGAAAAATATAATGACAACACAAATGACAAAAATATTGACAACAACTAAGCTAAGTTTTTTATATTTATTTTATGTGTGTAGAAGCTGGAGCGGGCAGTAGAATTAACACAGAGGTTCTGTTTCCTTATTTGTTTGTCAGAATAAAGAGAGGTACGTCATAAAAAGTCTTTCCTATCCTACAAACACAGCGCAGAAGCCCACCGGTTACATTTCTGAATGGATGGAAAGACACAAATAGGCTTAATGCTTAACCCTTGTATGGTATTCGGGTCTGTGGGACCCGTTTTCAGTTTAATTAATTATTTTTTCAACCTGAAATTCATTGGCTTTGGCTCATTTTCTGTGAAGAACATAAATCAAAACACATTTGTTTAGTATTTTAAGAGAAAATTATTGGATTGTGGTGTTTTGAAAGCCCAAAACTCTAGCGGGTCCACCAGACCCATAAATACTAATACCACACGAGGGTTAATGCTTAAGCCTAAATGTTACACTGATGTCTGTTCTAGTTTTGAAGTTGCGTTATTGTAAATTATTTTACTCAGATAAATTGGTATTTGATTTGAGTATTTTAATACCCTAATTCAAAAAAATGAAGGGGGGGGGGCAAAGTAGAAGTATGTGTCGCAGATATATTCAGAAAATAAATACAACGATGTGAATATATATGATTGTATTGCTCTTTTTCTAACTTTCATTATTACATAATGTATGAAAGAAGTAGGCTACAGTAAGCATCTTCTTGCTTGAACTGCTCATGAAGTATTGGATCACAGCAAGAAGGATATCATCACAGCAAATGAAACAGCACGACTTGAACTTGCCAAAGATGCTAATTGCTTGCCTGTCGACAAAGTGTAAAATAACTTATATATAAAATAAAAATAATAACTCTTGTTTGAGTTACTCATGAATGTGACTTTCCATAGATATGAAACACATCACAAGAATACATATATTTGTACATAACAAAGTAACCAGACAGATCAAACTTCTGCAAATATCTTCACCCGTTTTCATACTCCTGCTTCTTAGTTGAATAAGTCACAAACCATCAACATACCACATTTCAAAATAAACTGTCCCTTTAGGTGCCTGTTGGAAATAAATCACATTCACTGAGATGTGATGTTCATTGACAGAGAGTGTACATTGTCTATCACTGATTTTGAATGTGTTTATCCAGTGTGTAATTACAATACAATAATTCATTATAATATGTGTATAAATATAAAAATAAAATATAGAAGAAAGCAGAATAATAGCAGTAGGTTTCCATTATTTAATAGATATAGAATAGAATTTCTTGCTTTTTGTTGCATTGGCTGCCTGCTTATGTAGACTGCTGGGCTTTTATTAGTTTGGGAAGCACACTCTTCATCTTCATCCTTCACTGTAATAGTTTTTGTATGGCTAAAAAAGCTTCATAAATCTGTAGCGGAGGCCATAAAATAGCAGCATGTCACTCCTGGATGACTGATATAGCCTCTGGAAATTTGCCTGGTAGTTTTCAACACTGAGTATGACCTTGGTCAATTGAGAAAGGGGCCCCAGTGTACGGCAGGGTAAAAATAATCAATCCAACATGACAGCAGGTTTCTGTCATACATCACAGTCCTGTTCATCACAGCCAGGAGAGTAATAAGATGAATGGCTGTGGATTGAATGTCTGTTTATTCTACCAGCCTGTTTGCTATGCAGCTAAACCAGACTTCAATCTCTTTTATGATACTTGTTCCGTTATTAAACTGAAATAAAAGACGTTTTTTAAGTAAACAATCGCTGATGTTATCATTAGTTTAAAAGTGTGTACTACAAGCATCAGCCTGATATTTCAGTTTTACTCATTAACTCTCATTAAAAAAATGTACAGAATGCTTTGGTCCAATAGGTTTTGTGTGTTTATTTAGTCAAATCTGATGAAAAAAACATCAGTTCATTAATTTATTATACAATTTCAATACTTATTATGGTTAATATTATGGTTTATCATCTTACGTAACATTTTATCTTAGGTTGTGCAGATTTTAGGGATATGAAACATTTGAAGATACTGCAAAAAGGACGTCATAATAAGTAAAAATATCATTGTAGGAACTGGTGCACTATTTTTATTACAAAGTTCAAAGGGTTAATAATATTTTCCTTTGTAATTATGTTAGAAAACTGAAAATAAATCCAAGTAAATGAGCTGCATCTGTGGACGTCAGTCACAGCACCTGAGTATGTCACTTTAATGGTGACAGATGAGGAAGTGTGAACGTTTGGGCCACCACTGGAAGCCGCTAACAGTTGATAGGATCATTTTAGTGTTGTCAACGTTGGGACTCTGCAGTCACTAGTCCTATACATCACATTCTAGAGTCCCTTTGGGGGTAATCACTCGTGTAGTTAGACAAGAGTTGACTGAGTTTTTCCAGATTTGGGAAGCTGTATTTACTCAGGATGTACAGAGCTCAGAGGGTCAGTATAAAACAGCCACTAGCAGAATTTCTCTACTTTAATGCCAATAAACTTCTGCAACTTGGCACTTAGGTAGATGTTTTTTTTTATCATAAGATATCATTAGGTATTGTAGGTCAAGTAATAACACAGTTATATATACACACATCACAGATGGTTGTGAACTGTGTGATGAGGAGTGAATCAATTCCTTCAATAAACCAATCAGAGATACTTAGAAGAAAATTAGAAAAGATATACAAAAAATATTGTAGAATGACATCTACTACAATGCAATACACACATAGGTCACATAAATTACCCCAAATAAAACATAGAAAATAGAGAAAAGGGGAAAAAATATTATTTCCCAACTAAGGATAATGTTTGGATAGCAAGAATGAATAATAATGTTTACAACAATGAAGATGAAAGGCATCGAAAGACATCAACATATGTTCACCACACTTTTTCTCTGTAAGAATCAGATTGGTTAGTTATATTTTAAACATTTTAAGGAGTTGTGATGAGTGAGCTGATTATTCAAATTCAAATCAAATCAAATTTTATTTGTATAGGCCAAAGTCACAAAATACATTTGTCTCGGAGGGCTTTACATATTATTGTAGCATGTTCACCCTTACTGTTTTACTCCAATATCTGATGGGATATGCCTTCTCACACACGCAAGGGAATCAGTCATAAAAAGGTGTACAGTAACTGCAGTGCTTGGTGCCACTATTGTACATTGTCAGAATAACCTCAGTTCTGTTCTCATGTTTTCCTAACAATTATTGGTGATGGGAAAACATACACTGAAACACTTGAATGGGTTTTCTTGTGACTGTAGTCACAGTAAAAGCAATAATAATTCTTAGTTCAGTTAGGCATCATTGCCTGAAGATTGCCCAATTCAATTGTAACATGGAATAGTTGTATAATTACATGAAATAATGCAAACCTCTGCAGCGTGTTTTAACATGGCTGAATATGTAGAAGGGCGGGTTTGACTCATGAGGCTCTTCGCCTGGGGAATAGTTCTATGCATTTTTCTGTTCTTATTTTCCAAGTTCTCTTTTCGTAAACTTGAAGACATGAACTGACAAGCATCCACGCTGCTGTAGATGAGCATTCTACAATGGTAATAATCATCCCCTAAGTAAAATACAGGGTGGAAGCATTTAGAGAAAGTGCAGGAAAAAGCTATTAACAGGCCAGGAAGTTGAAATCAGACAAACACCTTGGCCCGGTCTGCACAGTGGAGTGGCTAAATGTTGTCTGAAATGTTCCTGGCAAATGAGAAGGCAACTTCAGCTCCTGCTGGAGTTGAGCCAGCAGCTCTGCTCCTCCAGTGCTAATGACCCCCCATAGTGACAGGACACTTTGCACTGCTCAGCTGATAACCAGCCGAATTTCACTCAACAGCCATGTCTGCTTTCAATTTGATCACACATGCTTTCCCCTGCTAGCTCATAAAACTCTGTTCTCATTCAGAGCATAAACTAAAGTGTGAGAAGTTTTTCACCTTTATGACTGTAAAGGTCAGACATCTGGGATATATTTGGAGTCTATGATTTTTCTATTATGTTTGCTTTATTAATACAATCACAGATTACAATAGCTTCAGTCTGTGGAGCTGTTGGAATCAGTTCCTGTAATACCTGATTGGTGCTGTGATGCAAAAATACAAACTATTAACTCGGCCTCATCCTTCTTAGTTATGTGATACAGTTTGTACAGAAGAGGGTCATATGTAAATTTCTTAATGAATTATGAGTTTTAAAGTCAGAATTAAATTTGCCAGCATGCAGTCTGACCAGGAAAATGTCAGATGAGAGAGGTTAACAGTTGACATGCCCAATATGTTTACAGTTGGAGGTGAGATCAGAGCTCTTTAACATATGGCAGTGGAGTGAATAAAAGTGATACAAGATGTCTTTGTGAACTTTTGATACCGTGTGTTTGAGATCCTCTGTTCCTCTGTGAATATTAGCAGAATAGTTTTGTGCAATAATAGGTTTTCTTTCATTCAGAGCTGCACATTTACAATCAATATAGTAATAAGACTAAATATTGTCTTTACATTATCTAGCTGTTACATTATCATCATGATATTGTTAAATTAGCTTTCCCCAATAAATGCTTCCACCTTACTAATGATCATGTATGTGAACCTTGTTCAATATTTTCAGTAACGTGATGGAGTAATTTAACACCTGAAATGAAAAACCTTGGCTGACATGAAACATTCCTTTAATATGAAGTGCCAGAGTTTTCACAAAAATCCATTTCGTTACAATTTTGATTAATAGAGGAAATAATAGTCACATCAATCGATAATGAAAATATTCTTTTTTTTTTTTGCTGGTGTTGCAGAAGAGTGGTCATTGATGCAGGACACGGAAATCCATCAGGGAAGATGGCGGCGCTCCCCTCATGACCCAAACTCACCCAGAACATCAAGGAGAAACCGCAAGAAGCCTAAGAGCAGCCGCGACTGCCACTTGGAGAAGAAGGAAATGCGGGTGCGTGATCTGGGTCTCGGCTACGATTCGGATGAGATAATCCTCTTTAAATACTGTGTTGGCACATGCCACAGCTCCCGCAAGAATTACGATCTAGCCCTCAAGGCTCTGACAGACAATGGGAGCATCTCTGGCAAGAAGATCAGCACTCACCCCTGTTGTCGGCCGACCCGCTACGAGACTGTGTCCTTCATGGACACCCAGACTATCTGGCAGACTATTAAGTGGCTCTCGGCGGCAAACTGCAGCTGTGTGGGCTGATTGCAGAGAAGAGTGTATATCTGCAATACACAAACACAGAGAAGCTCTTGTGTGAAAGAGCAATATGCTGTGAGGCCTGGTCTGTATAGTGGCGACTTTAACCTTGGTTCATGTGGTCTGAGGCCTGGGACAGGATCCACGGCTTCCCCTCTGCTAATAGCTTGGTTGGTGTTAATGGAGGGTTAAACCACGCAGCTAGAGCCTGATGGCACCAGTAGGCTATCTGGATGTCTGCCACCAGCCTGGAGCACAAGCAATAAACACAGAGGAGTAAACTATCAGTGCACAGAGGATTATATTTGTTAATCCTGTGTCTTCATTCAGCCTATTGAAGGCTTTCAGGTGATGCAACACACCTTCTGCAGGTATTCAGGTCCTGCTTTTTAGCAACAGTAGCTGGTACAGGTCGCTGATTACATTTCTAAGTTATTGATAACATTGATGTTAGTTCTGACAAACATTTTTACGCCATTATATAAAAGGATAGGTTATGATTTTTTCAAGTCTGTCTTAATACAATGCTGGTGTTCAGTATGTGTGGGGAAGTGGGCCTATGTTGCTTTAACGATTAACAACAAACCTGCTCTCTATACCGACCCATTCTCTCAGAACATGACTGCTCTGTAGGAAATGTCTATTTACTCATGTTACAAACAAAGTGAATCGTAAACTGTGGGTTTTTTGCACTTACCCCCTCATCAGCTGTTGTCAGCCTGACTGGTGATGACACCTCTTCTGTTGAGCCTGTATATTTATGTCCATTTTGATAGCTGTTAGTCACAACTCTGCCCTTTCAGGATCTCTCAAAAGACACACACGTGCTTGTTTGATTTCAATCAAAAGCGTTTCAGAACACACCAGACTGAACCATGTTCCATGTCAGAGACGCAGAGACAGGAGCAAGTTGAGGTGTGGAGGACAACAAGAAGAGATGAAGATCAGCTCTGAGATGTCATAACATGCACCCAAACACTTAAAGAGTGGGAGCATGTTGTAAAAGTCAGATAACGTCAACAGATTTACACACCACTACTAGAATGTATCCCTCCACCACAGATCAGCCAGGAACTACATGGAAACAAAAAGAGAGAATTCATACTAAACAGACTGAAACTTCAGAAGATATTGAGACATCCGTATTGTATTAACACAGACTTGAAAAAACTCAACCTATACTTTAAGTTTAATTAAATCTGTATTACAATGCGTCCACAGTTAAAGACTGTTGATGCTTTAGCTTATGCATTGAAATGTGATTCAGCCTCAAAAGTCTGCATGGAAGCATGTTAGCCTGCTGGCTACTTCGCTACACTCAAAATCAGACTGTTCACTTTTACTTTGGACAGTACTGACTTACATCCACATCACAGCATTGTTTAAATGTTTCTCTCTTTTTCTTGCTTCGTTGTTTTATACCCAGAAATATCATTATTTGCCAAAAGCCACTTATGCAGTGTAACTCCACGATGGAGCATTTCTTAATTAACTGCAAAGCCTCAACTGAAAGGAAGTCAAACAGTATAACATTAACAGCCTCAAATCAACCATAACTCAATAGTGTGCGGTTGTCAGGGCAGTTTAACCAGTTTCAAGACCAAATACTATGATGTAAAGACATCTTATAGTTTTTAGAGTTTGTTTGTTTCATTTTGTAAATACAATGGTCTTCATAAGACCAAATTTTGCTTTCACCATGTGATACAACTCTACCTTTCCTTCCAGGGAAGCTCAGTAACAAACCGTCTGGCCAAGGAAAAGTCATTATGAAAGCAGATGGAGTCAGTCTTCCAATAGTCACACACACACATACACAGGAATATTTAGAAATACAGAAATATTTGGCTTTGTTTAATTTAGAAGGTATAATGTTCAACATGACCCCAGTGACTTTCTAAATGCAGCAAAGCAGCTCAACGTTCATGCAAACTGTAAAAGCCACGTTAGTTGAAGCATCCCGGTTGCAGCACAACTTGTTTACATTGCTGTCAGTCTATTGTAGGATGCCATCAAAAAATATAGTCATGAGCCAACCATCAGTCAGAGCGACAGCTTTTCAACACATGGTTTATTTTCAGATCAGGTGTGACATGATACCATTTACACCACCTGGTCTGTAGTTCAAACAAAACAAGTGTGAGAATGCAGTTTGAGTGTCTGGCTGGGTGTCACTGCTGTAGAGCGAATGACATGTAATATGATCACATGTAATCCACTTACTACAGATTAGTAAATGGATTACAAGAACAACTTTACACACGGCATAAATGTTTATTAGCTGTTAGTAAGATAACATGAGATCAATTATGTGCTGTTTTAAATTGGATAAACTGACTGTTGTACCAGTCAGTAAGAACGTTGATATTGGGCATTCAGCCAAACCCTTTTTTTAGCATCCACAGCCAATATAAGAAAATCTAAATCTGTGTATGGCAGCTACAATATGGTCATAGTTAGGTAAATATTGTGGTTACAGAAATAACAAAGCAAAAGGATTAAGAGCATTTCAAACACAACACGACGTCATCCCTCACTGGCTTCCCACTCAGCAACTGTGTCCGTTGTGCTGTTTGCCAGGCTTGTGTAGTAGTGTGTCTCAGTTTTAGGTACAAACCCATGTTTGTGTGTGTTTTGTCCTTTTTTTTTTTTTTTTTTTTTTTTTTAATATATATATCAAAAATGTATCCATGAAACACTTGAAATCCATTTAATTATTTTATTTGTGCTTATTGTAACAATATACGTTATTAGATTAGCATATACTTTAAGAAACTGCCCCTAAAATCATAACAATCACAAAATGTATGGATATTATATGCAAAAGTGGTAGGTAGATTGTTATTATTTATAATATTGTGTGCAGTTAGTACATTATCAGTTTTCAGAGAGACTGCTTTCTATGCTGCAGATATAATATAGAGATACTGGACAGGTTTGTGCAGCATTATGTGTCAGTACATTTGTTCCAAGCCTTGTTTCACCTCTCCGCTCCTCTGTACTGCACATGTTTATGAGAAACCTGAGTGGACCACATATAGCAGGACACAAAAGACCTTTTCAGTTCCGTTTCCCTTCCACATCTGACCAATAAAAATGACTTGGATAATGTGAAAGTTTACGATAAAGTATCACATATTTCAGTATGTGGCAGGAATATTTACTTGGTATGTATGCATGCATCCTAAGACAGTGTTGATTCAAGCTTTTGTGTTCAGCAGCATTGAAAACTAGTCTAAAAATATCCGGGTGAAGCGTTGGCATGTGTTGCATTTTGTGTCTTGGCAGTGTACTGTGTATCTCTGAAGTGTGTGTTTCCACACATAACTCTGGGATGTGCAGCACCTCCACACAACGTTATTACTAAAATTGGTTCTGCTTCACACTAGCTGGCTCACTGAAGGATTACCAACTTTGTTTTGTTTTGTTTTTTGTTATTGGAGATCATCTGAAGAATGCATATAGTCAAGGTCACGCAGAATCTCACATTTGCTTTCCATTACACCAACTCAGTGTTTTTATAACAGCAAATTGAGGTTGCACAGTTCAGAAGCAAGACAGAAACCCTCAGGAGAAGAACATATCACATATAATGGTCCATGCACAACCCTACTGGACTGTGGATCAGTCTCTCAAATGAAACAAAAAACTTTCCTGTGGCTTTATAGCCAAAGAGTACAATTCACACTTATAATGTTGGGTTGGCCAACAACTAGCTAACAGCATTTTTCTAAAATGTTCTTAAAGCATAGTTATGGTTTATTACAACTTGAGTCTTATTGTCATAGTTTTCATCATTTAATCAGCTATGATATCATTGAACTCGCTCAAGTAATAACGGATATCTGCGGTAAACAGTGACTGTAGCCTTATATATACCAGACAAACATGACTGAAGCGTGGTGAAACAGTTAGCTTAGCTCTGTAATGCTAACACCCCATCCTCTGTTCTTCACCAGCATGTTCTATCTTTTTTTTAATACACGTAGTGATAGAGATGAAGCTATGTCTTGACCAACAGTACAAACGTAGCTACATTGCCCATCAAGAAGGTTTATGGATGTATTGGTGACCACTTGCTACAAGTTCCAGCGTAAAAATAAGACGTCTCTGGACTTAGCGTATAGCTCCAGCTTCAACAGAGCTAGGCTAAACGTTCCTCTGTTTTGTGCTAAGCTAGCCTGTAAATGTGGCATTGCTATCAAGCTCCTCTGTGGAAAAGGCAATGCACAAGCATATCTCTCAGATGGCTAAATGTGTCTTTAACCCAAACAGAAAGGTGATGTGTAAAATATAAATATTCATTATAGACATGCTGTACTGAGGAAGTAAACTGGCTGTGAATGTGGTACAACGCTACATCACCAGCAGCATCATTTCTGAGGCCTTCTGTCACTGTTTAAGTCAAAACTTAACTTCTCTGTTAGATGCTATGCATCATGTAGCCTTACTGTACATAATTGTATTTATTGTTAAATTATTTTATTTATTCTTTATTTGCATTAAACCTGTGCTGAGGATGTTTATTATTACTGACGTAGCCCTGTATATTTGTGTTTCCATGTATCTTTTTTTATTTTATTTTTTTATATATAGAACAATCCATATTCAGTCAGGAAGAGCGTAACATTAACCTGGAATACATTCTGAGACATCATGAAGCTGATCTGTTATATATGTATGTGTTATATCAATGTGTTTGACTCGCACCACATGTGTAATATCTACATTCATTATTAAAGACAGAATAAGGAACAAGAATTATTAATTAGAAAATGTATCAATGTTTTTATTTATTTGTTTATTTTACTATTTAATACTATTAATCTATTCGTGCATCATTCAAATAACTTGAGTTAACCTATAATAATAATTAATTAAATGTATTTTATTAAAGTATTGAAATGTATCAATATATTAATTGATCATTATTCAAGTCTGTAAAAGTGTATCATTATTATTATATTATTATTATTGGTTGTAGTATCCTAGTGTAAAAAGAGTAATATCCTACTCAAATCGAAGAATCGTTACTTTGTGGAACATTATATTGAATCAAGTTAAATAGCTGATGTTGTAACAGCAAGGAGAAACATAACAGACTACTTCCATGCTTGAGTATAACAGTTTATGCTCTAACGGCCAGAGTTGGCCCATGATTTAATTTACCACTACATCAGTGTGCTTATGATGCCTGATGATGATGATAATGAGCAGCTGGCTTCAAATAAAGAAGGGATTCACCTCCATGGCATTACTACAGCTGGGTCTGGATGAGTGTGAGACTACATTAAACTGTGCTGCTCCATGTACTGCCATGAAACATGAGTGCCTGTGCCTGGCGCCCCTGCATATATCAGACACACACTCCTCTCTGATCCACTCAGTGTGCTCCTCTGCTCTTACACTGGGACTCTAATCTGACCTTGACCTGTACTGTATAACACAACTCATTGTATTCTTCTGTGAGCGTGTCAGGTCATCAAGCATCTCATGGTACTGTATTATCTTGAATATATTTAGACAGTGTAATCTAAAATGCCTTCTGATCACTATTTTTGTACATTATAAATAATAAAATATTCTAAAAAGTGTTGTAATTTTAGTCTTTGTTTATACTATGTTCATAGAGTCTATAACTACACTTCACTAAATCCTTCACAACTAACATCAGTGTGTTAGTTTTGGGATGATCATAGACTTGGGAAGAGTGGACACATGGGAACTACCTCTGAAATGAGACATTTGAAGGAAGCAATGGTGCAATGTAACTTTCTCCTTCACAGTTTGGTTTGGTGGCCTGATTACTGTTGAAAAGAAAGCATTCAAGAAAATAGTTGAGACCGCATCTCAACAGAAATATGCAGCTATGAAGTTGCACAGTCTTTGAGGTACATCATATTTGTGCTTCAGCAATTAATAATACAACAGATTAGAATATAACAAATAAGAAGAATATTATTATTTTACTAGTAGAATATTAGAGTTAGTCCAGCTTAGTTTTACAACAAACAACCTTTTCATTGACGGTGCTTAATGTAAAGTCAATGCTTAAAATGTAATATAGAATGTGATTTTTCTTTTCCTGGATTATTTGACCATTGATATTTTCATGTCTGTAAGATATTTGTGTGATATTTTTATTTTATAATCATGTTAAAGGAGGCATAATCGATTGTGTCAGGGGATTTCAGCAGCTAACAAAGACTGCTGCTTTTAAATATATATATATATATCTTAAAATCTTAGAAAACATTTTCGATTTCATTTTAGGATATTTGCAAATTTTTTATTTAATATTTTTTTTATTGTTCATTTAACAGGGACATTCTAAGTAAAAGTACATTTCATGTGTAGTCCCTGATCAGAGGCCATCAGTGATGCACAAGCTGACTTAGCAAAAGATAAGTCAGTCGAGATGAATTAAATCAAACACAAACAGCAATATTACAATCAGATTGAAACTAACACACTAGTTCCCAACAATGGACTGTAGTGTCAGTAATCTAAGCAATACTTAAAGCAAAATATTAATTTATATGATCATCTTCCAGCCAGACATGTAGTAATAATATTAAAAAGCACTAAACACTCAGGTACTTTGTGATAAAGAATTCCACATCCTGGCTGCAGCAACTTAGTACAGTAAAAGTTTTGACCAAACTTTGTTGACTTTACTTTAGGGTAACACTGCCCTCTAGTGGAGGAGCTGTTAACCTTCACAGAGGACTACTAGTTGCGGTGGGAGATTGTGAAGAACTTTATACAATAATCTATTAGCCATAAACAAAAACAGATTATGCTTTTCATATTGTAATGAGGATGATCCATTTTTATATGAATTTAGAGATGATTGTATAAAGATTTATACAGTGCTTGGCGAGACAACATTTATTCTATGCTAATTATTCTGTTTTTTGAATAAAAATACTTGCTCCTCGAAATGGGGATATATATACATAATATGCAGTATATACTATATTATATAATATACTGTTTTATATACATTTAATTAATTTAAATAATTAAATTTATATATTTTTATTTACTGCTCACTATATAGTTCACTGTATAGAACTCCTTAGATAGTGAGTAGGGAAGTAGTGAAGGCGTGAATAATAGAACACAGCCTGTTTTGCTTTTTGACCTATCACGCTTGCCGTAGTGTTGTGCTACATTTACCGCGCACTTCAATAGCAACCGGGCTGTACAGTGCGAAACTACAGTCTTACATTAACCGAATGCTATATTCACGCTTCCATATTACATTTCTTTGGTACAGAAACTAGCGCCTTTACTGTAGGAATGAAGTTAGCGGAGTAAGTTGCTACCAAACAGTGGTTTGTCAGTACGGGGAGGTGTTGGAGGAGTGTTAACATAGCAGTAGCTGTTGCCAGCCTTATCGGGGAAACAAGGGAAATGGTAAGCATGGCGATGTTTAATGTTCTTTATAATCATGTCGCTAGACAGTGTTCTTAACCTCTTCGTATATAATCTTATTTCCAGAGAAGGAGTCTGGCTCCGAGTCAGGTTGCTAAGCGAAAGCAGGCAGGAGATTCCTGTGAAGAGGATGAGTGGACGTGTTCAACTGTGAGTAAATGAGAAATTGTTGTTGTTGTTGTTGTTGTTGCCTCTAACGTTAGTTGTACTGTGGATGACTGACACATTCAAAGCTGTTCCATTAGCGTTAACTGCATGTTTACTACTTTGTATGAGACTTTTATAGACGCGTCCACACACATGGCCTTATTTGTAAGGAACATCATCATAAATGAGTCACTTAGCAGTTTATATCTATTCCAAAACTAAAGCCTCTAAAATGTTTCTATTCAAATTATTATTTCATTTTATAGCATTAAAAAACGCCTGTTCTGATTTTTGACAATGAAAAAAATCTTATAATATTGTTCCCAACCTCGCTAAATGTTGTAGGATGGATGACAAACATGTTCTCATTATGACTGAACCATAAAAGTCTGGAGATCTGGCTTCAGTAAGGTCCTGTATAATGAAAATAAGTGACATATTTTGATTAATATTGATTAGTATTAGGAGGAATCAGTAGTATCCTTAATTACCCTCTCAAGCTGCAGTGATCTTAATGTAAAGGCTGGGTATGCCTATATGTGTTCTAGTACATAATCTGACCTGAAATGTTGACACATCGGATTATATTTAAAGAAACAATAATGATTGATATAATATCTAAAAAGGTCTAAATAATTTATAATTAACAAACAAACATATTTTACAGGCCTTACTTACTAAACATTTTATAGACATCTGAGATGGTGCAGCAACCGCTCTTCTGGATTCTGTCTGGTTTGACACAGAATGACTCACTGTGGAGCAAAGTGAACCTGATAAAAGAGAAGATTTGAAGCTCTTCCTTCCTAATCACTTAACAACTACATATGTCAGACGTTCCTACACATTTGAGAAAGCTCTATATAATATTCTAGCATTTATGCTTTGTGACATTTATGGATGACAAGGCACAAACAGATGTTGTCTTCATAATATGGAGCTATTGTTCATCACCTTTTTAGGAAAATGGGCATAAGGGAAAGATTTAGTGTAATGGTGGTGTTGGTGAGCCTTAGAGCGGTTGGGATTGAAACGTGTGTTATGCCTTTTCACAGGAGAAAAGAAAGAAGAGCGAAGAGAAGAGAGAAAGCCACATTTCTCCTTTCAGAAAGCCTCTGACACAGCTGAACAACCGACCCACATGTATGGATGGTGACAAGCATGTAAGCACTGTTGACTCGTTTTGGAAATGAATCTTGTATGTGAATACTGGAATTACTGGTTGTACTTTCATGGAATGACTTGGGTCACTTGTTTAAAATCTTTTCAACAGGAAGAATTTATTCGAAGTATCCTCTCTAAGCCATTTAAAATCCCCATTCCAAATTACACAGGTAACACTTCTCTTGTCACTGTGGCTTTTCTTTGATGTGTAGTTCAGTAGGTAAAAAGGTACTTGAGCTGCTTTCTTCATGCTTTGCTGCAGGCTCTCTGGGATTCAGGGCGCTCGGTCTAAAGCGTGCAGGAGTGAGGCGAGCACTTCATGATCCTTTTGCAGAAGATGCACTGGTTCTTTATGAGCCATTATCTCTGAGTGCTCATGACCTGATCAAAGCAGACAAGTAGGTTAAAAATATTATACTTAACTGAATGTTTATGTGTTGATTGGAACTTGTCTTCCATCTAATGTGTTTTTCTGCGAGATGTAATGAAAATGGATTGATCGTTTAGATTGCATGGGCACACTTTTATGTTGGCTACAGCATGTAGAAGTGAGGAAGTGCCAGAAATCATCATGTCATCAGATTTCTGAAGCCATGTGTACACATGGTTCTGTTATTGTGTCGACACGCCCTTAATCAACTGTTTGCATATATTACATTCTGCCTGCTGCACTGACTTCCAGTCAAAAGAACGTTAGCACAAAGAATTAGCACAGTTTCAGCTATCCCAACATCACATATAGCCGTAAAAAATCAATAGCAGTGATATCGTATTCAGCACATTTCAGTGTATGGTCCCTCTGTATGTAAGAATTGATACTGTCTGACTGCATACCCACACAATGTGTCTTTATAATGCTCTTTGTGCTTTCCAGAGACAAACTACCAGTCCATGTTGTTGTGGATCCAGTCCTAGGAAAAGTCCTCAGACCCCATCAGAGAGAGGTAAATGTAAGATTGTCTCGCACTAAGCTTGTATTGGTTAGATTCTCTTCAGTAACTTTACACATGTCTGTATTGTATTGAGGGGGTGAAGTTCCTGTGGGAGTGTGTCACAGGCAGACGCATCCCGGAATCGTACGGCTGCATCATGGCTGATGAGATGGGCCTCGGGAAGACTTTGCAGTGTATCACCCTCATGTGGACGCTGCTACGCCAAAGCCCTGACGCTAAGCCAGAGATAGACAAGGCCATTGTAGTTTCACCTTCCAGTCTGGTTCGCAACTGGTACAATGAAGTAGGAAAGTGGCTAGGGGGACGCGTCACACCAGTGGCCATCGATGGAGGGTCGAAGGAAGAGATAGACAAAAAGCTAGGTATATTAACTCCCTTATCCGCTAGAATTAGAAAATATACCACCAAACCATGAATGCTGTCAAGAAAGGTACTTGGGTAATATCTAGTTTTAATATTGTTGATTTATTTTCAAATGAACTTTGCTTGCGCTATATTATGTATCTCTTTGAAAATATTACAGCATATTTGTCTGGTGGTCATTTCTTTGCTTTACTCGATTTCTAGTGAACTTCATCTCTCAGCGTGGTTTGAGGGCACCAACCCCAATCCTGATCATCTCATATGAGACATTTCGGCTGCATGCCGAGGTTCTGCACAAAGGCAAAGTTGGACTTGTCATCTGTGATGAGGTATTTCAGCAACATCCTTTAACTCTCCCACTCGTGCATTGCAGTACAGATTCGTCAAGGACTGTTGATGAGATGATGTAACATGAATAGTTTTGTATGCTGTAGGGCCATCGGTTGAAAAACTCTGACAACCAGACATACCAGGCCCTAAATGCCATGAGTGCCCAGAGGAGAGTGCTGATATCAGGCACTCCTATCCAGAATGACCTGCTGGAGTACTTCAGCCTGGTCCACTTTGTTAATGCTGGGATCCTCGGTATGCAGCCACAGGCACACAAGAGCTCAAACACATTTGACTTATTTAATTTCGTCATTTGTCCTGATCCTCATCATTTGGTTTTTCCCTTCGATGGCAGGTACAGCCCAGGAGTTTAAAAAGCGATTTGAGCTTCCCATCCTGAAGGGTCGAGATGCGGATGCCAGTGATACAGACCGGCAGACCGGAGAGGACAAACTCAAGGAGCTGATCAGCATCGTCAACAGGTGAGTTTTTTCTTAATACAAAAAAAGTTGTTAATATTGTTTTCTTTTGACATGTGGTGTTGCTTTTCTAAATCCCTCTTTGTGCTGCTACACATTTTCCTTGCAATCCATTCTATGTTTGATTTGTTTTTAATTATATGCACCTCACACTACTGTGTAGAGGATTTAGCTGACATAAAGTTATACTGACTAATGGTTCCATGCTGTGTCTCAACAGGTGCTTGATAAGGAGGACATCTGATATCCTGTCTAAGTATCTCCCTGTGAAAATTGAGCAGGTTGTGTGTTGCAGGTGGGTTTGATATAGAAGCAGAGATGGCATATCTGGGAGAGCTTGAAATTATTTAAAGTATTCAATCAGGACATATTCCTACAGACGCAGCTTAGATACACATTTATACTGAGCAATGTCTGTAGAAACATTTCTTTTTAACCTGTACAGTCCCAGTGAATGTGTGTGTGTTTCCCTGCAGGTTGACACCCCTACAGACGGAGCTGTATAAGCGTTTCCTGAGGCAGGCCAAGCCCATTGAGACGTTACAACAGGGCAAAATAAGCGTGTCCTCTCTGTCTTCCATCACATCACTCAAGAAGCTGTGCAATCGTAAGAGCTTCAACTCAATAAAACACACTCTGTAAAATGTTGCATTGTAGTAATCAATAGAAAGACTATCCTCTCCCTTTTTTTTATGACATTAGCTACACAGCCATGATTCCATGTTTGTTACGAATCATCTAATACATGCAAAAACCAAATATTGTTGTCAGACCCGGCTCTCATCTATGAGAAGTGTGTGGAGGGTGAAGAAGGCTTTGAGGGGGCGCTGGATCTGTTTCCACCCGGCTACTCCACTAAAGCCGTGGAGCCGCAGCTCTCTGGTAAGAACATCTCTGATGGTGTTGAATAGTAATCCGCACATACAGCACGATCAGTCAGTCTCCAGTCTTGTCATGTTTTTACATTTGTGTTTAACAGATTAATTAGATGAGACACATGTTAATGAGCTTTGCAGCAAATCCACATTATTTTATTTTATCAATTGTGGGACCCGCCCATGTTTCATTTCTCTTCTGTAGCGTAAACCTCACACACAGCTGTTTATATGACCACGATGTGTTTTGAACTTATTAACGGCGTCTATATTGATTGATCAAGGCTCCCAGTCGGTGGGCAGGAAATAAAATGCATGAATCAATAATATGGTATGTAACTTGCAAACATGATCATGACTTGTCCTGCAGCCACCAAACAAACATTAACCAGTTAGCAGGCTAGGTGGCTAATTAGCTTCTCAGCTGCGGCACATTAAACTGCATGTAAACACACAAATGTCACTTCAGTCCAGTTGGATGCTGGTGTGGTCCTTGGTTTACTCTTTTATACAGCTGCTATTGCTAACAACACACTGTCTGCCCATGACTTGTAGCTACAGCAGTGTGTTTCACCACTTTATCTCTGTTCTGTAACACCGGTACACCTGTCACACCACCTGCCAGCTACTGTCAATCAAACACGACAGCTGCTGAGATAAAGAGTTTCTCACATTTCTCTAAAGGCCGTATTTAAATAGGTACTTGTTTCCTTTGTTCCAGGGAAAATGCTGGTTCTTGACTACATTCTAGCGATGACGAGGAGCACCACCAGTGACAAGGTGGTGCTCGTCTCCAACTACACTCAGACACTGGACCTCTTTGAGAAGCTGTGCAGATCTAGAAGGTGCCATTCCAGGGAAACCACCATTTTATTGTTTATGTTTTTATATAATTTGTCGGTTAAAATGACCAACAGCCCTCCTCGTGTTCTTTTATAGATACCTCTATGTTCGACTAGATGGCACAATGTCCATCAAGAAAAGGGCCAAGATTGTGGAAAAATTCAACAGTCCATCTGTGAGTTGGAAACTGTCTGAAATGCCACTGTGAGCTTTGAAAAGCAGCTTGGAAGCATCTGTTTTTTTGTTGGTTTTTTTTGTTTGTGTTTTTTAGAACCCAGAGTTCATCTTCATGCTGAGCAGCAAGGCTGGTGGATGCGGTCTCAATCTGATTGGTGCTAATCGCTTAGTGATGTTTGATCCTGATTGGAACCCAGCCAATGACGAGCAGGCCATGGCACGGGTGTGGAGAGACGGCCAGAAGAAGACCTGCTACATCTACAGGCTGCTCTCTGTCAGTTCAACACAGCTCATAAGATGCATACATAAACAGATTATTATTATTGATGTAACATATATATATATATATATATATATATATATATATATATATATAATATTTCCATTAGTTTCCATCTTTAAATTGTGTGGTTGTGCACGGACAGACGGGGACGATCGAGGAGAAGATCCTGCAGAGACAGGCCCATAAGAAAGCCCTGAGCAGCTGTGTGGTGGACGAGGAGCAGGATGTGGAACGTCACTTTTCTCTGGGTGAACTCCGAGAACTCTTCACTCTGAACGAGGAGACCAGCAGCGACACACATGACAGGTAAAAAAAAGCCCCAAAGATTTATTGAGTCTTATAGTATTGCTGGAACCTAAGGGAGTGCAGTGTAGAACTTGGTGCAATTTGGACATGTGACATATTTAATATTAATGAACTTTGAATAAACAAGCAAGCAGCTCAGCTTTGTGTCTGAAGGCAGCAGGGGGCTGTTTGACACTGTCACACCATTTGATTGACAGCAGAATCAACCAATGGAAGGCCATAAACTGCTTCTACAGTTGACCCTCCATTTACTCTCACTGGTGTGTGTATATTAATAATAATATAGTGTAATGACCTGTTTTCATTCTCGCTCTTGTGCTGGTGTTAGGTTTCGCTGTCGCCGCTGTGTGAATGGCAGACAGGTCAGGCCTCCTGCAGATGACGCTGACTGTACCAGTGACTTATCCCAGTGGAACCACTGCTTCGACAAGAAAGGTCTGAGGGACCAAGCGTTGAAAGCCTCCTGGGACGCCGCCGTCTCCTTCGTCTTCCACCAGCGCTCCCACGAGGACCAGAAGGGTGTTGTATAGCAAGAGGAACACTGCCACATGTATATAGTGATATTTATGTTCATGTATATATTTATTGTTGTGTTTTTCTGTTGATTTGTTTTTTTTTTAATGAAAACTGTAAAAAGAATAAAGGAGAATGATTGTTAGTCCGTCCATTAAGAATACTGTAACGTCTTCATATTAATAACTGCACTTACACAGTTTGTAAACACTGGTAATGGATTTGCTAGTTGTATTGTGATAATACATTTCTTAGAACTATGAGGTAGAAACTGTTTTCTGTGACTTTCAGCTGATTGGATTGAGGATGTTGGAGGGTTTACTTTATTAAATCCATACAGATACAGATACCATCAGAAAGCAGCTGCACAGATGATGATGGATACATGCCTAAAAAAGTGGTACAGATATTTTAACTGGGTCAAAATATAGTTTTAATGCCATCCAAGAATATTTGTAAAATATTCTTTTAGAATATAGTCCACAGTATCTGTTACAAGAGGCCCCAATAGAGGAGCTCCAACTTTGTCTTTGTGGTAATATAATAATAATAATAATAATTGACAAGCAGAGATGGGCAGTATTTGTTACTTCTATTTGAAATATGTACATTATGAAAATCTGAATGTGTTGCCATTTAGTATAAATACATTTGTAACATTGTACAGTATTTTTACTGTGATACAGTAATGTTGAGTATTTTGATTCAAAATAAAATTAGGCTATCATTGCTTATATTTAGGGTGAGTATGATTATTGCTATTGCAGCTGGGCCCCAGAAAGCTTTCCTCTATTTACCCCCTCATGGATGGCCCTGTTGAGGGGTGTTTGGTATTTTGTAACAAGATACATTTTGATTTTGATGTATCTGCCCATCTCTGTTTACAAGAACACACTGAAGGCTGTAAACTGTATAGACGTTCAGGAAAAGGGTGCACAGTTAGAGAGCAACTGAACTAAGTCTACTGTACTGTTTTCAGTAACACATCTTTCAAAGTAAGGTTCTTGAAAGAGTTCACCAAGATTTTCACAGACAATAAAGACAAGTAATAAAAATGAACTATGTCTAACCTTCAGATTTAGAACCAGTGACAATTTATCTGTTCATACAGATGAAATGATGGCAAATGTTTTGCAGTGTAGTGATTCGATGAGACCTAAAGAGAAGCTGTCTATGCTGAAATACATTCATTCAGATAGTGGAACTGAAATACAACAAACATACATAGAATCCCAATGATGGGGCAGAGTGCAGCAGATACACAATGAAGACATGATCACACATTTCAGACAGAAATAAAGTATTATTTAGTAGTGTATAATAATAATAATGCTTGTACTGTAGTAAAGCATTATTGAAAAGAAAGATTGCAAAAGACAAAACAGGAGACGGGTAGCTGCCATCAGATCACACACTGAGAGAAGAAACCAAAATCATAATTCATAATAATCAACTGAAATCAGAATTTCAGTAGATTGCTCCAATGCTGGGGGATGAAAGGTATTTCATCTCTATATGTGTTTGGGAAATTAAATCTTTTTATTTAGTTTTATTTCAGTTTTTGTACCTTAGGAGAACTTTTTTTTTTTTTTTTTACAATTTTACAGAATGTGTGCTTAGTTATTCTCTTTCTATCATTTTCTTATTTTTATATTTATTTTTATTACTATTATAAATATGACTTACTCCATACCACTTGGTGGCGTTAGAGCATCATTTATGTTTTTGCTAACCGCCAAATAGACAAAGAAAAAGAGCATCTGTGCTAAGGCTTCAATCATAAATGTACAGTAAGACCAGTGTTGTGTCCTAAGTGCCTCTGTTATTAGCTTCGGTAATGACGTTACTTCCTAACTAACGCTAGCAAACAGACGCTAACAATGCGCGACGCAGAAAAAAGAAACCAGGAGGAGATATGTCTGAAGAAGATATGTCTCCGAGCTGTCAGGACACATTTTGCTGCTGTGGGTATTGAGGCTGTTCTTGGTAAGTATGAATATTAACGAGTACCTGGCCTCGGAGAACAGGAACACGTTAGCTAACACTCAGAACAGTGACTTACAGTTACAGCTAACTGCTAATCGCTAGAAGCTAACCGGCGGTAACAGTAACTTACAGACGGGTGACAAATGAAACACCTGCATAAATGACTAGAGTAACATAATGCTGCCCTGGTCTGGGTCTATTTGTCCCTTTTAGTCGGACGGGTCTGTTGGTTAATAATTGTCCCCACATCATGCACCCCAATTTTGATGAAAGTTTGGTTTTCAGATACATGTTTGTGGCGTTTACAGCGCCCCCTATGGGTCGGTCTGTTCCCAAAGCCAAACTAAAGTTATGTTCTCTGATATATGATGATTGGGCAAATGATTAATGAGTTATGGCCAGTTTGTTCCTTTTGAGAGGATATTTTGGTGCTGAGAACCTCAGTGAGTGAAGTGCTGGAGCGTCTGGACCAGAACGTGAACTTCTGAGTTTAACTGAAGATAGTTTTGATCTTAGGTTTTAACATCCGTACAACACAGTTGTATTTTGAGCAGTTGTGTTGTTGGAGTTAAATGAAAAATACATGCGCGAGTCATCCAGTGTGTTTCTCCTGGGAGTCGGTGTCCACTGGGTCCTAACATATCTGTCCTGGCTTAGATCTTCCAGCTGATCTCATACAGGATCTTCTTCCTCATCTGACTGTATGCCAGCTGGATGAGCTGCAGCCTGCCCTGAATCTCAAAGGTAAGAACAGTAGTAACAATAATGTTTAGTATTTGTTCTTTGTCTGTCTTTGTTTGGATCACAGGAAGTCATATTTAAATGTCCATTTGATGCTCTGTTGTGCTTGCTGTCTCTTAGGAATATCAACTTACTCTGGATGGGTTGGGATCCTGAACGATATGTGTGGCAGTGTGGACCACGTATGTGTAATGTCTTTCACAGTAAAAATCTCATGTATAGTAACATCTAGAATCCAAATGTGATCTGTCACCCTGTGTTACATTTCAGGCAATAAATTTACCCACAGAAGAAGAAGCCAAACATGAAGTTATGAGAATACTTTTTCCTGTCGTATTCTATGGCATCAGAAACCCCTTCGTCAACAGAAACGTCACAAATTTAAACACCCCGTCCTTCCTGTGGGCTGCGGCTAAATGTATCAGACATTTTTTACTCACGACTAGTTTGCATGAGCGCCTTACAAGTTTAACTGCCGAGCAGCGGCCTCTTCTGGACCTCTTAGAGAAGCAGATCAGGAGTGTTAGTGTATCGCAGTCTGTAGATCTATCAAAGAAGAAGACACAAATCGTGCTGTATGTCCTCCATCGCCTGCTAGATCACGGGGTGGCTAAAGAACTCATCGTACATATGCAGTGTCCCACCATGCTGACCTGGCTCCTACATGGGAGAGGATCTCAGTATGTAAACTGCAAGCTGAAGAATCTGATGAACAGTAAACATGGAAGCAGCGCAGACACAGCCAGTAACAGTTCAGGCCTTCACACAGAGACTTTAGATGGTCAGGATGATGGAGTCCCTCCATGCAAACGCTCAAAGCTGGATTCTGTTTGTGAGGAAGAGAAAGAATCTGGAAAAGCAAACATGATTGTGGACCCGCAGGTTCTCTGTGGAACCTTCACTCCCTGTGGCGGTCCTGCAGCAGACGTTTGTCCGTGGGGGAAGATTGAGCGTCTGGAGATCAGACAGTGTGGGTCCGACTCCCTCATAGTGCTGAACTCTGCCCTACCCACATTTTTCTGCCTTCGCTCTCTAACTCTTCACAGCGTATGTAAGTTTATTAATTAATGTGTCAGTATATTTTTATTGTATTTTTCTAACTAAACTCTGCAGGAGACAGAGCTAATTCCTGGATTATATTAACATTTACTACATGTTCTGTAAAGCATGAATTACAGATTGGAACAAGAATGAAATTTAAACGCATTGGTATCTGTAAAACAGTGTAGTTGTATGGAATCCTTTAACTTCGTTGACACTGATCTGTAATAGTTACAGCACTCAGCAACATGTTTGTTCTGTTGTTTTCGTGTGTGTGTGTGTGCGCAGCCACCTTCAGTGTATCGGATGTGTTGGGTCTGGCCGGTGCCTTGAAGCAGCTGTCTGCAAGCTGCCGCAGCTCCCTCACTGACCTGAGCGTCAGCGTCCTGCCAAACACCGAGCTCATGGACGTCCTGCTGGACACAAGCCACGGTGTGACCTCCCTGCATGTGGAGGTCCAGACCGTTTTGTGGGGACCCCGCTTTACGCTGCGTCATCCCCGGACTGCTGAGTCACAGATATCAGGTGCAGTGAAGATTCCACCAAAGTTATTCTACCTGCTAGAAAAAAGCTTGTATAGTGTAGTAAACATATCCTGTGCTGTGGAATAGTTTAGACCAGAGTGAGATTTTTTCAGATTTAATTCAAATCTCAAAGCCTTGCTATTACTACCTTCTTATTGTTAAAGTAGAAAGTTCCAGCTCAGCAAACATTACTGTAGGTTCCACACTGTTGAAGCATTCAAGGACTGGATGCTCTGCAGTTTCTTTGATGTTAAATGCTAATTCTAGTTTATTTTTTACCATCATTGGTAATTATAACTTTAGTCTCTGCGTTGAATTCTCAGTTTCTTTAGTTTCTAATTGATGCAGTGGTGTCATCAGCAGAGCTGCCCCTGGAGAAGCTGACATTCAAAGTAGCTCAGGTCCAAACAGATGTGAACGTTGTCACATCTGTGCTGAGACGCTGTCCACATCTCGCCTCCCTTCACGTAGCTGGGATGAGACTACCGACTGGCTCCTCCCAAAGACAGCTCCTCACCACTCTTTCAGGTAATGTGTCATGTCAGTGTTAGAGGTTAGATTCTTAACTAACCTCCATGTGGTTCTAGTGGATCACAGTGATGGAATGATTACACATGACTGATGCTCGAAGGATTTGGCTGGTGATTTTCTATATTTTTCTTCTTGTCAACAAATGTCATGTTTGGAGCCAAACCAGCAATGAACTCATGATCTAAAACCTGATATATCTTATTCCTCTGTGCTGAAAAGCCATCAGTGAGCCACAGCACTGCACTGGGTGACATGTATGTTGTAATTTATCTATCTATCTATTTATGTTCTTGTGACCATGACGACAGTTGTAGCTTGTTTAGAATCGGCTCCATAGAGTACAAACAGCGATAAGATAGTAACCCTCAGGTGTGAGGTGCCTCTGAACACCGCTATGCTGTCTCACCACACAAGCTACAGTCGTCACTCTCTTCACGATGAAGGAACGCGTCACCCGCTGCAGCGCTGTGGCTCACTGACATGTTTTTAATAGTTTGTGGAGAACAGCAGAGGTCTACAGCACAGAGGAGTAAGATGCATCACACATAGTAAATACATGTATTGGCTCTGCACATGAGACTTGTTGAGAAAGATATAGAGAATTGCCAGCCTTATCATTAAAAAAAAAAAAAAGTAAGAATAATATTTTTGATGCATTGTTTGTAGGTCTTACGAACTGAGAGCAGTAGGGAAGTCAGAAAGGACTGAGAGAGGGGAACATTATTGATTTTGGTCCTTTAATGGGACAAAAATCAATCTAAACAACACTAAAATGAGAGCACACCTTTCATCAGTCACGTTTCTGCTGATGTTCTTTCTGTTGATCTGAGATAATTTACTCTGAAGTGCTGTACCTGTTTGCTTATTACCCTTTTAGAGTCAAATCACTGCTTGAGGAGTCTCACTTTGGAGGACCTGAACCTGTCTGATTGTCTCCCTGAGATCCTGAATCTAGTGAGAGACTGCAAGTTGGAAGGTAAGAAAAGGAGAGAGTCACAACACGCAAGCTCCGTATCTGTTTTAACTGCAGAAAGCACACAAATATGTTGTGGTTTGCATTTACGCCCCTGTGAAAAATGCTGCTGATATGCTTTCTGATGGGAATTATTTCATTAGTTCAACTTAAAGCCACTATGTGAGAAAATTCTAGATGTATAGTGGCTTTATATTGTTCACAATGATTATTATCATTATGAACAAGTATCTAATTGGAACTGCAAGCATTGTATCAAACTAACACCAACCGGGGCTGAAATGCAGTGTCAGGACATACAGTAGAAGTCCACTTGTCTGTTTCTCTGTCTTCTCTCAGAGCTGCAGTTTAAAGACTGCCGCCTTCTTGAGAAGTGCAGTGAGAAGCGGGAGAGTCTGCAGCAGCTGGTGGCTGCTCTGAAGACGGCGCCTTCTCTCCACACACTCAGCATGGCTCAGAATCGGCTGGGTAAGCACTGAGATTCAAACCAGATGCATCAATGCCAATGCTAAAAAAAGGCATTCGCAGCCACAGCCACTTATAGCTTTTGTTGGTAAAGGAATGTTCCAGTGGAAAAGAACAGCAGTCACACATTTTGACATTTCAGCAAAAGAAAATGCTAATTCATGCTTGTTTGCTTCCGGTGCTGTTGTTACAGACACTTCTACATATATTAACCTCAAGTTTTGAAACTTTTAACCATGTTTGCCATAGATACACTGGTAGAAAACTATCAGATAAATGTTTGAATTCCTGTCTGTTTCTAGCAGGCGTTGTTTCCTCCTGTTCATTTTCTTTGTCTTTGCCCTTTATCTGAACTGCTACTTAGCGCAATCATCCCAGCATGACTGACAAACTGATCACTAACGCGTCAAATGTGCTAAATCCTTCTCTCCAGTCATCACAATTTAAACTTGTGGCTATAAACAACATTTTTCTATAGTGACGGATGTTCTCAGCGCCTGCAGCTGTTTTCAGTGAAAAGCTGTGATAAGCCCACTGAACACTACCTGCTCAGCACCAAACAGCAGACAGACACAGCTGGAGACTCTCTGGTGAACATAGTGGAGCATTTAGCAGCTCAAGAGACTGAAACAGAACTAAAAGGAGAGAATATATTGGACTGATATTCATCAGCTGGAAACAAACAAGACAATATGATGCCAGCGTTGCTCTGCGTCTGCTGGATGATATATTATTATTATCTTTTAAGTTAATGTGGCAAACATGTTATCAAACGATTGCCTATTTACAAGTAGCCTGGTTGTTTACAGTGTGAATTTCAGTCCCTCTCAACAGGAAGGTGAAATGTGTGTATATGTATAATAATGGTGTATATCTAAGTCATAAATAATGTAGAAAGCAAAAGTTTCAACTGTGTAAACTAAAGTCTCCCCCGTTTGAACAGCCAAGAACGTGTGTGTGCTGGCAGAGCTGTTCTCAGGACCATCACCGAGCTCAGTGACACAGCTGGACATCAGGTACGAGCCGCAACCAGCAGCAGGATGCTGGCTGTCAACAGATCCGCTTCAAATGTGCTTTCAGTGTAAATGATGGAGGTTAAAATCCACAGTGTGTCCACACGGTCATTTAAAGTAGATGTGAAGCTTCTATGAGGCTTCATCAGTGTGAGTTCGTCATATCAAGTGGATATCTGACACATTTACAGTCTGCTTTGTGTTTCCTGTTGAGCTGTGGTGGACGTTTGGTAACAAAACGAGAAACTTTAGTTCTAAAAACACTGAAATGTTGAAACATATCTACTGGATTTGACTCATTTGGACGCTGAAGCTTCAGATAAACTTATAAATACATTTTTGCACAGACTGGACTTTGTCCTCCATCACTTCCATTATAAATTCATAAAGGAATCCAATGGTCAGTATGAACAGGAGGAATGATTACAGCATGAAAAACATGTTTCACTGTTCATTTGGGCTCCAGACTGAACCGTCCAAGTTTAAGGTACATGTTAAGACTGAAAAAACACAGACTGAGCAGAAAACCTCAAACTATACATGATCTAATATTAAATATATGACATATACATGATCTTACTAGTGTTTAATGCATAGCTGTAATAAATCAGCCATGTAGATCACAATGGTGATATTTTCATTCATTTTACTTGTTAAAGCACAAGTCATATGTCAAAAGTGACTTGTTTTATCCTCACTGTAATTTAATGTGTAACAGTATTTCCTTTATTCTGATATCTGTAATAAGTGCTCTCAGCTAAATATCAAATTACATGGAAACTAACTTTTATAAAGTATCTCTCCCTCCGTACTGAAGGTCTGTGGTGTAAACCCGTCTTTATAACATCATTTCCACATGCTTTGTCCTAAACAGCTCCAACTTCATCCAGCCAGCTGAGCTGCTGGACTTCTCCACCGCACTGAGGACACATTGTCCACCGCACCGTCTGACCCTGGATCTCAGGAGGAACCCAGGAGATCGAGACCCCGACACATGGAACGCTGCGCTGAGGAGGCTCCGGCCACTCGGTGTCCTGCTGGTTGAAGGGTGGAAATCCACAGACACAATGGCAGACCACATTGGCAATATGTGAACAAAGTTCTAATAGAGATCAGAATATGGTTCTGTCTGAATGAAAGCCACATGGAAGCAGCGACGGTGTTTGGATTATAGATGAATAGCAGAGAAGTGGATTAAGCTAAATTCCAGATTCCAGTTCTTGTATTTAATTGGTGTGCTGTATTCAGGCACAGTTGGAAAGAATAAAGGAAGAGCCCGTGTTAGTTTGACATTTGAATCATTTATTAAACCAACGTCCATTACATTTCATTAGTCTTCTCTCAGACAGAGTGTGAGTGACAGTGGACATTAAGATACAACTGAAAAACCTGGAGGATTGATGATGAGGTGAGGAGCACTTTACCAGCAGCTGTCTCACGCCTTCACTTCATTGTCATTTAGTTTACATCAGAAGAACAGCATCGATACCGTCTACCAACTCATCATTAGTAGGAACCAAGTAGAAAAAAAACAGATTAAAAAGAGCTTTATCTTTATCTTGGATTTTTTAAAGCTAAATATCATACTTCTTTTGTGTAAATTCAGTTTGTTTTTCTTGTATATTCTCATGTTTTAGTAAATTCAAGTTGAAGAGAGTGAAGACCCTATGTCTGCATGCTAATTGGTCGATTTGCTGGACAATACAGGACAGCACTGCAGTCTAGTCTATCTACAACCATCTCTTACATAAAACACACACCACATACACACTCACACACACACTGCCGCAATGTTTCAGGCTGGCCTGGCTATCTCCGAGGCTGCTCAAGTTCTAAGTGGTTTCACGCTAAATTAAAAAAAAACGTCTGGCTATATTCATACCTCATAAAGAAGTCAGTTTTCAAATGAGAAAAGTTTTCTATCATGTTACCTGTGTGAAATTTGACTGCTTGGGCCTAAAGTGTCTGATGCTTTGTGTGAGCTTGAGCTAGTTTGCCTTACTGCAGCAAACATGAATAACTGTTGGCCAACATTTTAATGTGAAGATAAAACAAAGTCGTTGCTCATCATCTCAGTCATCTTCTCTTTTATATATAAACGTAATCTAACATCAATAAGATGAATTATTTCCTATATTTACAGTAGTCTTGTTAGCTGTCTAGCACAACCCTTAGCGTGCATTTGTGGAGTTGAATGTTTGAAGATGTCACTGTCACAGGAGGTTAACGTCATTCAGCAGTAGTTGGATGATGTACCCTGCAGTAGCTGCTGGTCGCTTCTGCAACTCAAACTTACACTTTTTCTCCAGATAAATCACTTCTTTGTGGAGTATGAATCAACATACAGTTTGCAGATACTGGGGCTTGAAAATACTTTCTGGTACTTGATTGGATGATCGGAGGGAACCTGTGTAGTCCAGACTCTTCAGAAAAGTCTTTAAATTGTCTTTCAATTTAAGGAAACTTCATCAAGACTAAAAAAACAAAAATCAAAGCAAGCCCACCCTGTTAGATTAACTTCCACAGCAGTTTCCACTGTTACATATGGTGCTTTTTCCTCTCTTGTTTCTGTATATACTTATTTTTACATAGTCTGTACAGTGTCAATGTACATGTATGTATGTATCTATGTGGAGTGTTTATGTCAGAGTGAGTACATCACATAAAGTACACATAGTGACACTCATCACAGCCTCTTCACAAAAAAGGGTTCATTTAGTCAAACATTAACTGTGAGTGTGAGTCTAAGTGTCATCTGGCCTTTAAGGTGGAAGTCAGTGTTCTGCCAGGATGGTCCGTGTGTGTGTGTCTCCATGGAGGATTCACAATCATTCTTTCAATGTGTCACCAGCAGCAAGACTTACACATTCATACATCAACACATGTGTGCCTTATCATAGTGAAAACTACACATTCATACATTTACACCATTTTACACACACTCATGTGTCGTAACAAAAACATACACACACACACTGGAGCCTACAATACAATATCTCGAGAAGGCATTAAGGAAATCTCAAATAAATATAAATAAATTAAATCATATAAAAAGAACGGGTTAAAAAAACAGAACTTCTGTTAAATACAGTAAAAATCTCAAATTAATACAATAAACAACAGTACTTGCTCATAGACAGAGACCGTATGGATGCTAGAGACGGGCACATTTTGTAAACAATGACAGGAGGACAGACAAGCGCGCAGACAGGTGGACACATTCACAAATCAGTAAGCAGAAAGGCCTGCTGGGGCTCAGTGGTGGGGGAGTTTCTGTGGTTAGATGATGCTCGGTGGGGTTAGGTGGGGCAGGAAGACGGGGCTGGGGGTTTGGTGAGTGAGCTGGAACTTCTCATGTACGAGCACGTCGTGGTGTGTGTTCGGCAGTGCTGCTGCATCCCTCCTTCTGTATCTATTGCTCGTGAGCTTGAGGAGGGCCGAGGTCAACAGGAGTGACTGGACAGCACCAAATACTGCGGCACAATGGACTGATTCCTTCCAGATGACCGAATGCTAAAGTGTACAAGATAGTTGTGAGATCTGTTGGTCAGTTCACATGATATACAAACCAGGACAAGAGCATCATCTGTCATGGAGCCAAGGCAAGAATCAATGGTTGATGTCCTTCCTGTTAGCACGGTTTCAACCAGTAAGGAGGAACTAAACACAGAATAGAACGTGACTGTTACATGAGTAGAACATGGACACCAAAATCCACCCGTATCAGTGCTGCATGCTAGTAGCGTAGCAACTACTATGCTGTACAGTCATAATACATAACAGCACTGTTGCTAACCGTAGTGATATTATAGTAACACAACCATCCTCCCATAAATGTTGAATTTATAATTAATGCTACACAATGTTGCTTTGCTGCTCGTATGACCAGTAGCTTGTGTTGCCTAATGTTAGATAGATATATATATATATATATATATTTACTGACTCTTCTCTATAGTCAACATAGTGTCATATATTCATTTAATGTTGGCCCAATGTTATTCTGTACTGTGAGAGTCACACATTATTCTATAATAGTTATAACCACATGAGCCTCTGTAGTCACGCTGAACGGAAAATACACTAACATTTCACTAACAAGTGAAACCAAGAACAGTCTGCAGCTAGCATCATAGCATCATAACATCATAACATCATAGCATCATAGCATCAGCGGACTGATGAGAACAGCTTTTCCCCTCTCAGCAGCTCATTATTACGTGACAAAGCTACAAATTTTCATTTTAGTTTAAAATAGTTTGATAACACTTAACATAGTATATATCAAAGTTTAAGCACTGAGTCTGCTAACGCTTAGTATAGTTAATGCTAAGCTGTTAGCACAGAGGCTAGTATATAGCTGTGTCAGAATTCTTCATTCTGTACTGTATGTACTAATCATGTGTTTAGTTAGTATTAAAATGTGATATGTGTAAGGTGTGAGTATGCATATGCAACACTTGAGGAAATATAAAGAAACTGGTCCCTACACTGTCAACGCCGAGCTAGAATGCTTTTCCTTATTCCAACAACGCAGAAAAAGATCTTTTCCACACATTCAGTAAGATGAGTGGCAGCTCATGTCGGCAAATTCAAAGTGTTAACATCATATTTCACACTTGATAAAATGTTTTCACCAGGAAAGCAACAATACAGAATGAAAAATTCCAACAGTTTCCGGGTGTGTTTAGTCAACATAGTGTTGGAGGCTTAAAGTCCCAACGCGTCTATGGATGGCATGGTGTCCATGTTCTCCTCACCTGGAGACCAAGTGATCACATCATCACCGTCTCCCTTCACAGCCACACGTCTTTAATAAAGTCAGGACGCTGGCAGACAACATCTGACTCACAGAATGACGTTCAGACGGCACGGTTTCGCCATCTTGAGGCTGACTCAGACAACATGTTGACAGAATCACAGGAAGACTAACAAGCCTCCGTGTTGAAATCCTCCACACGGTGTAAAACATTCAGAGTGCTGTTGATGCAGTTTGCTGCCAGTGTTAAAACAACTCTGATGATGAAAACAATGTTGGACACAGTTTCATCTTTCAGTCTGGTGTCTGAGGCAGAAATCTGACAGGATAAAGTACTGATGGAACAGTGCAGCTAAGTCTTTCTATCTGGTGCTCAAACCTATAGTGAGTTAACATTTGTAGCAGAAAGTGTGTATAATGTATGTCTTGATGAATGTATCTCAGAGTTTATTCTTGCTGTGTGTTAGATGGTATTGTACACTGTAGAAGGAGCGAGACTTAATATATCAGTGTGTGCATGTACTAATGTGTGTGTGTGTGTGTGTGTGTTTAAGCAGGGGGAAACTATGATGAAAATCAGTCCACATCAGAGAAATAAGATCAAGGTTAGTGTGAGCGTGCCAGAGAAACTAATGATGAGATCCCTGCTGATTCCTGCAGACTGTATGTGTATACTGTATCAATGCATGTGAAGGCACACACAGTACTGTCATATGAAAACACTGAAAGTCAAATATTGTGTTTTTATAGGTTATTGTCCTATGTAAATGTCAGATAAAGGACTACAGAGATCTACAGAGATAGAAAAGGAGCTGGTTTAACTCAAAGTGAACAAGTAACTCAAATCAAGGCAGTTGTTGTTAGTTCCAGAAAAGTAAACATGTTGGAGATGCAGGATATTCAGCCAGCAGCAGCAGCTGCTGTGATCTGATGGGGGAGTGTGTTGGTCTGGAGGGGGTTAAAGGGAGCGTAGGCTGGGGGATGAAGTAGAGTGTGTGTGTGTGTGTGTGCGTGTGTGTGTGTGTGTATGTGTGTGTTGGGGGGCTATAGGATTCCGTCCATGAAGCTGGTGTCCAGCCGCTGGATCAGCACCCGGATAAAGGACATCTCCTTGCGGGTGTTTTCAAAGATCACTCTGGGGTCGTCAGACTGGCAGCGCAGGCAGTTGGGGGCCATGACCATAGCGAGGTTGTTCACGTCCATCTTGGTGATGGTGACGTTGGCAGGCTGGGCAAACACCTGCACACACAATGTACACTCTTCTACTGGTGGCCTTGAATCACATTTAAGCTATAACATTTTATAGCATATAGCATATTATATTTGATGTTTAATATGGCACAGCCATTTTCATCTGGTCAGGATTTGTCATCATTCATAAAAAACAGTTACTGTATTTTCCAGACTATAAGGCACCTCTAAAATCATCAAATTTTCTCAAAAATCAACAGTGTGCCTTATTTATGACCTTTAGTTGTGTTTACTAACCTCGAACAGATTTTATGTTGTACACATTACGGCTAATAACGTATCACTCCACGAGTCAGGAGCCTCTCAGAGGCCGGAACCATCAGTGAACAGCAACGAGACTGACTCGGATAATGATGAGAGGGATCCGGGCTGCTGGATGCTAAAATCACCCAACCGGTAAACTCTGAACAACTGTTTTGTATTTTTGTGTTAAAACTGAACAATGTTGAGGTGAATAGAATTCAGTTTGTGCCACTCACAGCATTGAAAACTTGCATTTAGAAAATCAACAGCGTCATGTATTTATAGATTTATAGTGTGTATTGACACGGCAGGAGCTGAGAAGCAACAAAGTCAATATCAGTTTGGATTTTTTAATCACTCCTGCAAGACTAACACTAGTCACAGTCAGCCAGCATGAAGCCATGTCAAGGTGTGTGTGTGTGTTACCTGTAGGAAGCGGATGAGGTAGCAGAGCACCAGTTTGTTGATGTGTGGCAGGCCCAGCACCACGTTGACAGCTGCCTCTGGGTTGTCATAGTGATTGATACACTCCTCATAAAACTCATGAGGGATAAGTGGCTCCTCCAGCTCCCTGTACCAGAACTTCAGCAGAGACGCTGGGGACACACACAGTTTCAAATCAGACATTTAAAAACCAGATGACGGATGATTCTGAGGCTTTTATCCGGCCGATACATTCTTAAACCTCTTCAACACCACAAGGATCGAATCACACCATCTCCAGCAGATGGAAGGACCCAGTTGTTATTGAATTTTAAGTTTTTGTATCGATTTTTCAGCACTTAGAATAAAGATTTTAAATCATAAAGACTTGTCAGCTGCTGGTTTCCTTTCTCATTTTTTTGGTGTTTTTCAGTCATACTTTCTTCTGGCACTCTTTTGTGAGTCTGCATCTGTAAAATCGCAGACCTTCATATGGAGTGCATCACCACTGATCCTCTACTAACTTGGGGAAATATCCATAAATAAATAAATAAACAAAGAGATAGATTCCTGGGTTTAAACATATCTCAAAGTATGACAGGCACGGCATTTATGTTTCATTGACTGAGACACACAACACAAATAATATTATAAATTATTAAGAAAACTTATTTAGCTTTTTCTGGAGCCTTTACCATGTGGCAGGTGGAGTTTGTTCAGTTGTCATGGAGACAAAAGTGAGGCAAATTAATACTGTACTGTTTTGTTCACATTGTTTACTTATGGGGACAAACAGCAAGTCCTCTTAATGGAAATCATTGATTTTAGGGTGAAGACTTGGTAAAGTTTAGGGTTAGGATTAATGTAATGTCGGAGATGGAAAGCCAACGTGTGTGTGTGTGTGTGCGTGTGTGTGTGTGTGTTTGTTTGTTTGTTTACCTGGTATGTGTGGGTCTTCCAGCCCTGTGGGGATTTTCCATTGATCCACTTGCAGCTTGAGGGCATTGACTTCATCTATGTCCCCAGGTACCCTGGAGGTCAAAGGTCACAGGCTGGTTACACTCTGGTGTATTTCTTCATCACCTAGTTTCAATTTTTGGTTGGTTCAAAGCTCATCCACACAACTGTGGGCTGAGGACTCATCATGTCACACTGCAACAATAACTATGACAACGGTAGCTGCATTTGTTGTCATAGTTGTTCACTTACATGTAAACAAGGTATTTCTGATGCAGTTTTTCATTTACAAACTACAGTAATAACATCTTCACAGAATCTGATCTGACAGTGTTAATAACACAATGATAAATATGTGACATTGTAAAGGTGTCTCTAGTGTTTCATTCTATCTGTGCTGACTTCATGCTTCTTGCACTGTGCTCTGGGTGAGTGTGGTTGAGTCTCCATGTGGATTTTGGAGGACCAACAGTGATTTTTATTCCCTCCCCTCTCCTGCCAGTTACAATGTAAGCTATTATTATTATTATGTCACCGTTTTCTGCTTTTGCAATGCAAATGTATCTTCTATGGAACAGAATCACTGTTTCTGCAAGGCATTGTGGGATTCCAGGTTACTGTAACACAAGACTGACCAGCATGTCATTGCTTGTGTAACTGCACATGTTGTGTCTCTAATGTTGTTATTAAGTATCAAACACGGCACTGCTAAAGCATACGTCATTTCTAGTCACAGGCCACTCTGCTCCCTCCTCTCTCACCTGAAGATACCCTCCGTCTGGTCTCCGTTGAGACCCAGAACCTCTTCAGAAAGGCGGGTCTGCACCCAGGGCAGCTGGTGGTCTGGATATCGCTCCTTCTGCAGCGCCATCACCTCTTCCAGGGACGAGCCGAACATGGAGGGACTGAAGATGGCGTTCCTGGCGTGGTGGATCTCCTCCAGACAGGGCTTCTGCAGACCCTGCACACACACACACACACAGGAGTTACATGTCATGTTAGTGCAGCAGGGCAGATGATGGGCAGATGAAGTATTCAGATGTCTCATAAAGAGCTGTGAGAGATTAGCAGGTTAACAGCAGTCCAACAGCGGCCGTGCTGCGGAGTCCTAAAAGTGACAAATGATCTGTGTTAGTAGCCTGCTGAGATTCTGGCACTACATGCTTCACAGGCTCTGAGCCAAACTGCTGCCTGGCTGCCAACACACTCACGCACTCAAAACACACATGCATCACACACACACAGACACTACAAAGTATACGAGAGCTGTAATGGTTTAAATCTTATAAACAGCGGAATACCCAAGTGTGGTAAGACATTTGTTGAAATTGTTAAAATTGAAATAGAACTGAATTTATAGCCGTGAAATATAAAACTTTGGAGACAGAATATCTGCATTGTGCAAACAGTGTGATTTCAGTTAGGGTTAGGGTTCATAAATTCAGACAGAAAATCAGTTCAAATTCAGAGATGAAGAATTCCAACATGGAGCATCAACCGAACAAGGATCCTGTATCCTGTGTTTTAGGCTCAAGCAGAACATGACCTCAGAACACAGAGGACTCAACTGATCCAGTTTACCAACCTGATTTCTACACTTGACCTGAATGTGACTCCTTGTCTGTGTGAAGCTCAGGATTTACTGTTCCTCATAGAAACTAAATGAGAGGTGTGTGTGAGCAGGGTTGGCTCGGCTCTATCAGTGGCACAGACACAGCAGGGACCTGCAAGAACTCACTGACTCATTTGCAGCAGTGCCTGTAAAAAGCCTCAACCTGCATAATGACTCCATGTATTTCATGACCAGCAGGTTTTCCGAAGGTAAAACATGAAACGCAGAAAAACCAACTCCTCTTGAAAATGCAATCATGTATTTTTGCATGTTTAGACAGAATATCACATCCCCAAAAACTAAAGAAACATACTGGATAACATAAGCATATCTTTTTTAGCAGATTTTATTTTGGCATTTGTTTCCTTTATTCGATAGGTATACGCGTAGAGAGACACATGCATTGCACCACCCATATGTTCTTTATAATAAAATATCCTTCTTTAACGTTGGATCTTACTGGCAGCATGAAGACAGACAGACACAGAGCCAGAGGTGGAGCTTCTTACCTTCTTGGCTCCAGTCAGAGCAGCTTTTGTCAGTTTCCTGTAGCAGTATTTGGCATAGCTGCTGATAGCCACTCCTGGAATGAGACAGAAGAAGACACACACAGCATGTACAATTAGATCAGTTAGAGTTAAGTTGGAGAGCTTTTTATCCATAAAACCCAATGACCTGATAATGCCAAGTGAAATCAGCCTGATTTTCTGGATAGTAGACGTAAGATTCACATGTGGTTGGTTTTAGGTCAGAGTAACATGAAACAGTCCTGACTTACTTTTTACTGTAGAGCTTCAAGTTAGTTTGGCATGACAAATCATTTTGGGAGTTTTGTCCTTATTGTGAAAATAATGTGTTTATGAGTGTGATGTTCATTCTTGACCAGTACTGGGAACAGTACTGAAAATAATCTTAACTCAAAGTCAACTTACTAGCTTTTCCCGGAGCCTTCGACCACATCTTACAGCAAAGAGACCGGGCTCAGGTGTCAACTCTTTAGGAGCCAGTAGTATAATAAGTGGGTTCTGATTTAAGATTCAGGGAAAACTGGCTATTTAAATAATCATCTGATCAAATAGAAATGGTTTGTTGTCAAGACAGATTTTAAATTCCTAGCTGGAGGAATTCTGTTGTGCTTTTTCTGTCCACATTAGGCATTGTTTTCTAAATGCTAATAATCACACATAACCCATCATAACATCTTATTTTGTATTTAAACCCAGCGTAGGAGCAGCTGTGATTTCTGCTGCTTTTTGCTCAGCTCCTTCAGTGTGCATCAAGGACAGACTTAAAACATGAGCACTGAGCCACCTGTAGGTGATGAGCACACTCACCTGTAGGGGGAAGCAGAGCACCAGCACAGCTGTACTCTGATCCTGGCACACAGCAGAAACACCTTTAAAAATGCACCTTTATGGAAGACACTTGATGGAAATGTCTCTGCTGTGCCTCCGGCTCATGGATGACGGTTGTGGGAAGCTGTAGCTGACATGTTGGCCTCCATGCTTGTCATTACACAGCTTTCTACAGCATCTGATATTCTATATGGGTTTTGGGTTCAATGCATTTCATTGATTTTCTGTTTGGAAGAAGAGCAGTAACTGGTCTGACGATATTTGCTGGATTTACCTGTATCTGTTTCCCTCTTGTCTGACATTTTAATCCAGCACTTCCTGAAAGACTTCATCTTAATAACCTCCCATTATAAAAATATTCCTTCATAATGCGCTTATAGTGGAAGTGATGGGGGACAAAATCCAAATGTATTTTAATTTGCAAAAATGTATTTAAAAGTTTATCTGAAGCGAATATGAAGCTTCAGTGTTGAAATGAGTCAAATCAAGCAGATGTCTCAGAGGAGACAACGACAGAGGAGGCTTCAGGAGGAACCACAGGTGTGTATGTATATGTACTTCCTGTAATACATAATAATAACGCTGCTGTGAGCGGGTGTGTGTGCTGCTCCCTCACCCTTGGTGTCGTTGAGGGGGTCCATGTGTCGGTAGATGTAGCCCTCCAGGTAGGTGTGGAAGCGGGGCGTTGGGGGGAAGAAAGCCAGGCAGATAGCCATGAGCTCCCAGCCTCGCTCCAGGCTGTCGTAGCGGAAGTTCTCGGTGGTTTGACGACAGAGCTGGATGTAGAGCTCGTCACGCAAACCCTGGTTGCTCCACCCACGCACCACCACCTGACACACACACACACAGGCCCATGTACTGCATACAGTTACACACTTCATGATGTGGTGACGATAGCTTACATACCTATAGTTAAAATACAAAGTTCAAAGGTGAGCTTATTATTATTACTGACAGATGATAAAGTTGCACAGACCACGTTGTACACACACATTGAAAATGACAGATTAGATTTGATGTATTCCTTATATCATTCATTGCAGCATTACATTTCTAATTATTTCTTTTTTTCTTATCTATCAATTTTCCAAGACGCCCCAAAACAAATTGTGTTGCTTCCAGAGAAGCTAAACCAATGTCTCAAGTCTAAAATCTATTAATGCAGGTTTAAATTTGTCATGTTGGCAAACATTTGAATTATTCAGCAGACACAGAGCAGCATTAGAATTCAATTGGAGCCATTATCCTGTCATTCATTTGCCTTTTAGACAAAAATATCTGGATCTTTATCTTGTTAGATGCTCCACTGTGCTCAGCAGGAAGGCGCCAACTTCTGTCTGTCTGCTATCACATGCTGACGTTTCATCAAAATCTGATGAGTTTAACTTTTTTTTCTTTCCACTTTCTCTTTTATCCAACTGGGAAATGACATTAAAACCAGGAGGAAGCCTGAAAATGCCCAGGCGTTTTAAAAGCCTGCTCTCCTACAGTCACACAGCTCACAGCAGCAGCACTGCAGAGGCGAAGAGCGTCATCTGCAGACACTGCTATACGCTTCTATACACATTCCATATCAGAAATTAATCTCGACTTGGAGTCCTACTGTAACAGTGCATGAAAATGATGTTCCAGACATGAAGGCAGAGTAGAATCACTACAGAGGATATGTACAGACCTCCAGAGCCACACACAGGGGCTCCACCTTGGTGCGCCGGTCTCCCATGTAGGTCTGGATGAGCTTAAAGATGTCCACTGCCTCCTTCTTTACGGTGCGGTCTGAGGTCACGATCATGGGCTTCTTAATGGGCTCACTGCTCCAGGCCAGCATGTTGGCAATCGACACCTTTCTTCTAAACAGACCCTGAGGTCAAAAAGGAAGAGATGGAGAAATTCTATAAAAATACTTCCAATCTATACACAGAACTACAGAGAGCACTGCTCACCGATCCTTCACCGTATCCTTTAACTAATGTTTTAACCCTGAACAGGAGCACATCGGTAGAGTGTTGTAGCCCTTTCCTTGGTACTACACTCTCAACCCAGAACTTCCTTATTCCTACACACTGACTATTACACCGCATGAGCACTCAACAGCTGTGTATTACACAGTAAACAGTGTACGGCACGTGTAGGAATACGGAAGTTCTGCAGTTGAGAATGTAGCACCAAAAGAGACGGCAAGGTAAAGTTGTGAGAATTTTATTAACATAGTGTACACTAAGGGTGGGTGGATCAATCACATTGATACTATAGATAGGATAGATAGGATCAATACCAATACCGGTGTTAGTTTGTCTTCTATGCTGACTATTTCATCAGAGAGTAGAACGGTCTGTGCATTGTGCATGTAGAGTCACATGAGAAACAGAACTCTGAACTGCAACAGAACAGACCTGACAGGGAAATACCTCAGACAGAGAGAGGCAAGGTATCCAGGTATTTATAGCTGTGAAAGCATTGGTTGATGTTACGTTTTCAAACTGTAATTGGTCATTATTAACTGCTACTTTGGCGGATTGATTAAATATAGATTATATTCAGACATTCAAATTGATTTAATAATAAAAAGTATCGGTATTAATGTCAGTAACGTATTACTTGGTATTGGATGGAAACCAAATTTTGCTGTATCGCCCATCCCCAGCATACACTTAAACTGATATGGATTATTTTAGGCAGCTAAAACACATTTTGTTGTTAACCCCGTCCACAGCAGTACATTGATCAGCTTCTGTGCTGCTTCTCCTGTCTGGTGACACGTGGAACCCAATCTACTGCAGGTAATGACATCACTAGAGACAAGTACCTGATACAACCCAAACTATCCCTTTGTTTAGCAGCTAAACCCTATTAGTGATCAGCTAATCACTGAGATAATATATTTAACTGACTGTTCGTATGTCTGACAGAAGTATGTAAGAATGAATTAATATTCAGTACACGACATACAGTATGCTGGAATGAATCAATAAAGAAAGAAAACATTGAAATGGCCAGGTACAGGTACTTAATTAGAACATTTTAGAGACAATTTTATGACAATAGCAAGACATGGGACAGGGAGCAGATACACTGTGATGTTATAGAAATCACTACCTGTGTGTGTTTGTTGAAGTGTTTCGATGCCCAGTTCTCTATGTCAGTCTCCGAGGACGGCTTTCTCAGGGTGAATTCTGGGAAAACGCCACAGCTGGCGCTCGGCATCATATTCCTAGCATTTCGACTGGCCTCAAACTGGGCGCAGGCTCCGAGGTCCTCCGACTGACAGACAGAGGAAGACGCACAATGATGAGGAGAGGAAGTGGAAAAAGTCTTTCATCTCTCTGCTGCTGCACAGCGGCAGTTGAAAGTTTCTCTGGTACTCAGGGATCTGACTGGGATTAATACTGACGTGTTAATACGTCAATATCCACAAGGTTATTTCAGTGCAACAAAGAGACCATTTATTCCTCAGTCTATGAAACAGCAGCTGTGGATCAACAAAAGCATGACACATGGATTCAAGTTATTCAAGACATGAACCTTTTATGGTGTTGGATAGTATAGGTTGGGCTGCCATTATTTGGCATGTGAGTGGTACTACGGTACGACATGATTTATACAAGGTCTCTGCTGGGTTCACTATGTTAAATGTTTTAAGGCCTTTTTTAATACCACATAGAAATATAGTACCTGTCTGACAGTAATAATGGCCAAATATTAACAGAAACCAGGAGGGACTATAAGGCCTACACAAATGTAATGGCATTTATATCACATTTATGTCATTTCTTCCCTGCAGATTATAACAATAATCACAAGTAAAATATAATTTATCAATTAATGTGAGCTGGACCTATGTAAGTGATGAACCAATTAAAACCCTTTTCAGTTGTCCATAGTGAGCGGATGAGCTTCCTAGCTACTGTAAGCTTTCTGCAGCACAATCCACCGTCACAAACGCATACAAACAGTTCTAAGCAACTAAAAGAAAGAGATGATAATCAATATCAGACATTACTGAAGAGAGTACTGAAGAGAGTGTTCCTCCAAACGACTTCCAGTAATGTGGAAAACCAACTTTTAACTCCAAATAAAGTCCAGAACTTCAGAGTGCATCATTAGTGACTGGGAGGAGCACAGTTATCATTAACCAGCCTCGCGGTGTCCTACATGAAGACATCTACAGCTGCTGCCTCTGCACAGCCAATACAAACAGCTGGTGACCTGGCCCACCTGTTGCCCTCTGGCAGGTGCTACAGGTCCGTCATAGTTTCTTTCCCTGGGCCATAAGCACACTTGACTCCATGAGCCTGATACCATCATCTCAAATGAGTGCATTAACCAAAATGTCGAACTATTCCTTTAAGGAATACAATGTTGCTCTCTTGATGTTTGTGCTACACACACATGTGTCTGTTGTCATTGAGATGTTTGCAGAATAAAGATGAAGTGACATTTGTCCCAGCACAGCCTTGCTTGTGGTTTAGGACATGTGGCTCATGTAATGCAGTCTGTAATATTATAATATCTATTTTATTATCCTCTGCTGCTTCTGTGTTTCAGAAGCATTGCTGAATTTAAAGAGAAAGACAGCAAAGAAGCAAAGAGAGAATCAGCCCATTTTCCTCTTGGCTAAGTGCTTCCCAGCCCTCTTATTTCCTCAGGGCCTCTGAGGGCTCAGATAAAGACACATGTCACACCAACCAGCACTTATGTGTTCATTTCATCTCTTCAGCTCTTTACATGGCGACCATTCTGTATTCAATAAATACACGTTTGTTCTGTCAGATCAGGACTGACAGACTGGTGCTATGTGGAATTAAAAGGTGCCAGGACTATAATCCAGCAGCATTTCATGCTTATTATGCATCTTATGCATCTTTGGGTGGTCAGATTGCATCCAGAGTCAAAAGGTAATGGTGTTTAACTATAAAATAATTGCGAAGTACAAAGAGAAGTGACCAAATTTATATTTCTGTGCTTCATTTAAAAAAAAAATACTGTATGCATGTTTACCTGAACCTTAAATTGTTTGTCAAATCAACAAATTATAAATCATTTGTTGGGTTATATTTTATACCGTGTTCTTTTTGCTCTCTTTCGCTTTTACAATTAATTTCTGCTTATTTATGTATAGATTTAAATGTCCATACTACAATGAATGTGATTAAAGCCGTATTGCTTTAGCTGCTTATTGTTTATGGCTATTTGAAGTTATTTACAGATATTATTTCATATCAGAATCAAATTGTGTATTTGGCATTTCTTACGCTGAACAAACTAACGGTTATTTAATAAAATGCGAGGCTTTTAAATTTGAGTGTAAAACCTTTTTTCTAGTTCTCAGAATGTGCACCTTCTTTGAGTGAGTCCTCAGTCTGCTCCACTCAGAACAGCTCCTGACTGTGTCTCCTCCAGGCTGCGTCTCAATACTCATAGCTTCTAATATATCTGGTTTGGAGTTTTAAAGTGAAGGCTTTACACCAGCTAACCAGCGGGAACCAGTGGGAACCAGTGGGCTTTTATTATGAAACTGTGTCTGTCACCAGGTTTAGTTAGTAATGTTACTGCTCAACAAACAGCAGCATGTGGTCAGATAAAACATTCACACTTTAATGTCCATTTAGTAGCCGCTCTGGAGCTTTCAGCTTGTCACTATGAGAATGGACAGTAGATGTTCTGACAACTGAAGAAAAAAAGGAAGTGTGAGCATGTTGCCGATGGCAACTGGTCAACCTCCATCAGTTGATGAAGATGAAGATGTTTTGTATATTATATTTATTGGAAAGCTTCAGGACAGCTACTAAATAAACGTCAGCTGCTGTTTCCAAAGTTAAGACTGAACTTTTAATGTTGGACAACACTTCCCTCTGGCATAAAGATAATTTTACTTGGATAATATTTATTACCAGTAATGGACATTTCATCTAATGGTGTGTTCACATTGCCAACACACTGAACGACATTCTCCAGAGGAAACTGTAGCTTTTTGCTAATCTTTCTTTCTCGCCTGAGGTGACCTGGATAATGGTGTATTACTATAACAGTTAATGCATCCTTTGTTTTGTTATTCTATTAAGTACACCAAGCAAAAAGTGATGCAGTCTAGTACAACCAATACAGCTGTGCAATAAATCTCACCTTCATCAAGGGTCTAATGTTGAGTTTATCTTGAACCTGTTTCACAGATGCGTTGATGGTTATTTTTGAGGCTGAAGTTGTGGTGCTGTTGAATTATTGCACTGATTATTCACTGGAGGTCTTTTTCCACTTACTGATATAAATGAGGTGGACATACAATTGAAACACGTCATTATGAAGGAATACAATATGACAACAGCACAAACTACATCCTCCACTGAACACCTTAAGGCAAGTTCTCTGTTGTAGTTGTGTTTTACTGCCTTCACCGGCCAAATGTTTCACTGTTGTCACACTGTTGTGTGTAATGTGTGTGTGTTCTTTGTAACCACACCCAACATATAGTTGAGTAGCCCCGCATGTAAACCACTGGAGGACAGCAACAACAACATTTTCAGAGTGTTGTGTACCTGTGAGGGATGAAGGTAAGGCTCTGGGGAGGCCAGGTTGGTCTGGACTGAGAGGCTTTTCTCCAGCAGGGCCTGAGGGAAGCCCAGCCGATCGAAGGTGCTGCGTTTCCAGTGGTGCCCGTCGCTCTGCGCCAGCGCCTCGTCCTCACTGAACGCCCTCACCACGGGTCCTGGTAACGGAAGAGGCACCGCCCCGTCGCTCTCGTAGCCGTCCTTGGAGCCGCCGCCCTGCGCCGCGCCCCCTCCCTGCCCCGAGTCCCAACTGCTCCTCTGTTTCATCACCTGCTGGGCTTCCCATGCCAGCCTGGCCTGGGCAAGCATGGCCTCTGATGCTGTACCTGCAAGCTCCCCCTCTGGGCCCCCGCAGCGAGCCAGCTCCTGGGGGAGGGACGGCTTGCGGCTCTTGCGTTTGCGGTTTCCGCCGGGAGAGAAAGCCCCAGTGGAGGAAGAGGATAGGGAGTGGGTTTGGCTGGATGACCAGGATATGGAGTCCTCATAAAGCAACCTCTGGCCTCCCTCTCCACCCTCCCCACTGTAGTCCAGCAGTAGGCGGGGGTCCCTGATCAGGGACTGGCTGTGCTGCAGAGTATAGGAGCCTCCATATGAGCCCCCGTAGCCCCCTGTAGTGCCGTAACGCAGCAGACGGTCGGCGGTCTTGAAGCGAGGGCTGGAAGAAGACTGCTCCACATACACCAGCTGCTTGACGTACTCCTTCCCCACAGGACTGTACTCCAGGCTCTGGGTCTTTTCTGGACACTTCTGCCGGGTCAGAACCAGCTGGCCGTAGGGGGACTGGCCCTGCTTGGGAGAGTGATAGAGGGGGGCTGAAGACTTGCGGGCAGGTGACTTGCCGGTGCCGTAGAAGGAGGAGGAGTCAGAGAGGTGCATGTCAGTGGGGGGCTCCTCATAGATGGGTGGTGGCTGATACTCCGACGGCGGCTCCTCGTACAGTGGAGGCTCATAGGCGTAGCGAGGCGAGGGAGGCTGGGAGTCAGCTGAGGAGCGGCGGTGTGTGCCAGTGCCGCCCAGCTCTGCCCTCTTCAGGAAGGGAGACTGACGGCGCTCAGCGTAGAGAACGGGGGAGCCGTCGGGTTCAGAGGGTGGGTTGCCTCCAGAGGAACGGCGGGTTCGTGTTGTGGTGCCTCCTCCAGAGAGAACTCCAGGGGTGAGGGGCTCACAGGGGGAGTAACCATTTCCCTGGTGGGCCAAGAAGCTAGGCTCTCTGTCTGTCACCTTGATCAGCATTCGCTCCTTTGTACCAGTGTTCCACCTGAAGGGAGAAGTCCTGACAGGGGAGGGGAGGGGAGGGGAGGAGAGAGATCGAGAGTAGAAATTGAGAGGAGAGGGGAGGGGAGAGAGATTTAATTAAGGGTCAGGGGACATAGTGATAAAGAGCTGTCTATCACATTCACACGTCAGGGCCTGGAAATATTTAAAAACATATTTAATCAAAGGCCTGTGTCATATTCATGCTGCAGTTACCACTTCATTTCCTTGGTGTCAACTATAATAAACATCCAGATGGCGTGAACTGTTTGTCTGAATGCCATGCTGTGTTCTGTTCCTGGTATGTTCCATGAATAGTCATTCTTTTAAATGCAAGGATTCTGCATTTCAGGAGACCTGCAATCATGGAAGAATGGGACGCAGTTGGCGACAATGAAAGACACCTGCAGCCTGGAGTTAGGAAAAGCTGCAGAATATCAGTGAACATGGTATAGAATGTGTTATAAGAACAGATACATATTTCCTGCTAAAAGATGAGGTGGAAGCACACATGCTGTTGTACTTTCTCTCATTACATTGTTTCTTTTTCCTTTTTCTCCTAATTTCTAAGAAAGCCACACAAACCTGTTTGGTTTGTTTGTGTTTGTGTAGAATGAAAATTGTCTGTATTTCTTATAAATACTGCATACTAGTACTGGTAAGATGATGGAATATGTCAGTAAGTAATACTGTAAGTAATAGAACTACAAGCCTGTGAATATTCTCATTCATCCAGGTCATAGTTATCTCAAGTAGATTAAATCAAACGCAACTGGACTTGGTTATTTGTCTTTGAAGACGTTTCACCTCTCATCCAAGAGGCTTCATCAGTTCATGCTAGCGTGACTAGGCTGGGACTAGTCAAATAGACTAGTCAATAGAACTACAGTAAATACTAAGACCCCTCACAGTCATTTATCTTCTGTATAATATTCCACCGTGTTAGTAGAGTGATACAAATACTTATGCATCACTTTGTTGGTGCAACACCATGAATGTTCAAGCATCATTATCTCCATTCGTGCGTTTATCACATTGAGACTACAAAGACACAAATATGACAAATCATCATCGTCAGCGCACTGAAAAGTGCAACACTGCCATAACTGTAATTAAATTCAATGTGATGTGACTTGTCATTTTCAATCAATCATAAGTCTTAACTTGAAATAAATTAGGTATTTATTATTAACGAGTTATGGAAATTACTCTTTTTTTTCCATTTTTAAACCTAAAAAGTAAAAGTGAATTTTAAAATGGTTATTTTAATTTTATTATACACTATGCACACACAAATGAAAAATATATATATGTGGTCATAGATTTCCATTTGCTCGCAGGTTTACAGTCTGTGGCAGTTGGGGGAAAGTTTCATATTTAAAAATGTTATTTTCATGAACTGTAGCCATTAAATGTATCATTTTAAGCACCTTTACCTATTGTTGTTATGTTATTAAAAGGTAGTTTGGTCTAGGTGGGAATAAGTTTTTGGCTTCCAACGGATGACATGTGGAGAATTGCTTTAGTATTACACTATAGTGATCATAAACTGTATCATGATGGATTATAATCAATTTTTTAATCCATCGCGGCTAGTTGACAGTAATATTTGATGCAGGGACACAGCAACAGCTTGCATCCACCAAACAGAGCATTACTTCATCAGCTCGCATCCACTAATTCATTCTTCTCAGCGAGCGGCCTCCCATCCTGCTTGTTGCTCAGACAACAGGAGGAAGAGGTGAATTAGGTGAAAGGGAGGGAAGTGTGAAATCGATTGCTGCGCTGGCCACCCTCCATCTTCAAATACTTCCACACACACACTGATCCCCAAGGCCGGTTCTGAAGAGTTGCAGTGTGTGTGTGTGTGAGAGAAATAAAGAGGGCAGGATTAAGCATTACAACATGCTCCAGACTCACAGAGCTCAAACTAATTTCTTTTCACCTCACTGCTGTAAAGCTTCTCTTTCTCCGCTTTTTCTCACCCGCCTCACCCCTCTCTCTCTCTCTCTTTCTCTCTCTCTCTCTCTCGCTCTCTCTCTGCTACCAAATACACAGCCAGTGTTGTTCTTATCCTAAAATTATTCATAATCATTTGACCTTCAAATCAATTCACACATTCTGTGCCTCTTCCAATCTGTCTCCGTCACCACAGAGCCAACCTGCAGATCCATCTTCTTTATCTCCCTTTTCTCCAACAAAACACTCATCTGTGTTTCTCGCACAGATTATACTGACTGAGACATTTCTCAAAGGTAACAACACATCCCACGTGGACAGATGCAGAAGAGATACAGACGGGAAAGGGGAGAATTCTTCCATAAACAGCAGTAGAATAATTCACAAAATCAAACCTTGGTATAACTCCGTTTATAGTTTGTGGGTGATATGCCTTCATTCCTGTGAAAATCCTCCTATGTCTCAATTTCCCATTAATGTCAAATTGCTTGTCATGAATAAATAAGTACATTCAATTTGTCAGATGATTTCTTTCTAAATGTCAGTGTTGCAAATAAAAAGTCATCTAGCAAAACAAATACGACTTTCAAACTGTATAAATAGAATGATTCATGTAATTCAATTACAGTTGTATGCAAAAGTTTGGTCACCCCAAGATGTAAACACAGTATCTCTAGGATACGGAAAAATATCAGCCAACACTAATGCATAGTTTTATTTACTATACGATTGAACAAAATAATAAGGAGCAGCGTTTCATGAACAGAACACCTTGCCAGCTATTCAGCGTGGAAATGGACCCATCATGCTTTGGTGGAGGGAAGAATAGGTTCCACTAAACACCAGCAAAACATCACAAGCTGAAAGAGGATGACTTCTACAAGATCCTAAATACATCTCCAAGTCCATCATGGACGACCTCAAGAGACAAAGCTGAAGGTTTTGGAACGACGTCGCAGTCCTCTGACTTAAACATAAATGAAAATCTGTGAGTAGCGTGCGACAGCGGCCCAAGAATAAAATCTCACTTACAAGAACGGAAAGAGTTTTAACCACAATAAATCTTCAATCTATGACATAAAAAAGTAACTATGCATTAATGGTTGTTCCAATTAAAAGAATATATACCAAATATGTTATTTGACAAGGGGTGACCAGACCTTCCTATACAACTGTATATCAAATGTCTGGATGCAAAGAATATTGGTTTAATACATGTTTAATACAAGTTGTTGGATCCAAATCAAGACTCTGATGTGTGTGCATAAATAAATGAGTTTTTTTTTAAGGATTGGTTACCTGTATAGTTACACACAAAAGAAAACAAAGAAAGAAAACACTAACAACAACTCATGCGTCAGTCACTACACACTGAGATAAAACCACTCACAGCACATGAGGATCTTTCATAGGATTTATGTCTGACATTTCTCTCGTTTTTGGTTAAATATGGATGTATTTGGCAGATTGCTGTCCGTATGAAAGCCACACAAACCTGTTTGGTTTGTTTGTGTTTGTGTAGAATGAAAATTGTCTGTATTTCTTTCTTGATTTAAAAAATAGAACTTATAAATACTGCATACTAGTACTGGTAAGATGATGAAATATGTCAGTAAGTAATACTGTAAGTAATAGAACTACAGTAAATACTAAGACCCCTCACAGATCACAGTATCTGAAGGCTTATGTTGTTACACCTCTGCACACAGAAGAAACAACACTTTAGTTTGTACTTTCTTCAGCTTGTATTTTTGTTATAGAAGACATATATATCTGTTTGTTCAATAAAAGTTTTTTTTTTTTTTAAATCAACATTGTGATTACACACAGTGCTTCAGTGAATGCAGCACTGGTCCGAACAAAGACGAATAAAGACGTAGAGGGAGAGCAAAGGAAACTCAGCAATATCTTTACCCCTGTGGTTATTTGCTGTGACTTACATATAACACATCGCATCTCACAGCAGCCGCCACATCAAAGACGACCAGATAATACCATCTGATACTCAGTAAGTCACTTGTGGTTGTCCTCATGTGGACGCTTTGATGCGTCTTTCACTCAAAGTAGTTGAGTCATGGAATCTGAGGACATACATCAAACCAAATTCACGATTCAAAACACATGCAGAGAAGTGACAACATGCGCAGAAAAAACTCATGCTTCTGTGTGTTTGTGTTATATATATAGTTTGTTATTTGAATCTAAAGAATTACTTCTCACTCTAAACTTCTCACATGGTTTCATTTCAATAAATGTTCAAATGATCCAATATTTCAGCAAAAATTAAAGATTAGAGAAAAAGTCCAAAAAGTAAAAACAGATTTGTGTATCAGAACGTTTTTTTTTCTTCTTTCTCTCCCATTAATCATCTTTGGAGGGGCCTGACCCCTAATCTAATGATGTCATATATAATAATATCATATATCAATCAGAGGAACCAAACCACTACTGTTACTGCAGCACTTTAACCACATCAAGCTCATAATACTTGTACTTGTACTTTTACTGAAGTAGGATTTTTCATGAAGGACTTTTACATGTAGTGAAGTATTTTTGCATTGTAGTATTGGTCCTTTTACTTAAGTAAATGATCTGAATACTTCTTCCACCACTGGGTATGACAGATAATACCATAGCTTCCTCTATTTTGGTCTCTCCAGCTCTCTGTTCCCTCAAATGCCAACAAATTCATGCTAAAGGTAACCAAATATGAACTGTGTATGCCACATTACTTTACTCCATCCTCTCAGGTGAGTCCACTAACAGCAGAAATCCAATTCCACAGTTTAATGATTTCAGTTGCTGCATTATGCATGCACAGTCCTTATGCACTATACAACTAAGCCTTATTAATCTCTTGGCTGATCACATGAGCTTTTTCTCCTATTTTTGGTCCTATTTTTTCTGGCCGGCGCTTTATTATTAATTTTTATTATAATTTTTTTTTTTTAAAGGACTTGAAACTGTGTTATGCTCACCATAAAATGTTGACACTGACCTTGTATGAGTTCCACAGTTTGCCATTTGTACAGTGCACTGATTCCTTCTCTCAACAAAACCCACAATCCTCATTCTGTGCAAAACTACATTCAGCTGAAGCTAATATGAGGCTGCAGCAGCCTTGAGTCTTCTTAGCACCAAATTCCCTCTTTGTGTGTTACTATCCCTCCATTGCAGCTCAGTAAGGAAAGAGTGTCTGGGAAAACACAAAAGGGGCTTTTTTTATACTAAAGCATGTTATCCTTTAATACGAAGCCCTAAGTGAGAGTAGCAGTCCTCAGTAGTGCTAAAATGATTAGTTGATGAATTGTTTTAATCGGCAGAGAGTCAACAGATGGCGATTCTGATAAATGATAAACCATTAATAATTTATGAAGTAAAGCTGTCGACCATTGTCTGTTCCCAGCTTCTCCAATGTGACATTTCGCTGCTTTTCTGTTCCATATCGCTGTAAACTGAATACATCTGTGCATGTAAACATCCATTCGGTCACTGGGCTTTTTTTTTTTTTTTTTAATAATTGAGAGTGGATCGATTTGTATGTGTTGGAATTTGATATGTTAATCAATGATGAAAACTATCAATAATTGCGCTGTGTGTAAACCATTTACCAGACTGTTAGTTACAAGACGAAGCATAGTGCTTGTACTAATAATCACAAGACTATGAGTGGAGGAGTAATGGCTTTAATTAATGCTGAGAAGAGGTGGTTGTATTTCAAATTTCACTGGTTTACTGAATGGCTGCTTATGTCATGCAATATGTCATCTTTGTGAAAGGAATGATCTGGTCCAAATGTATCTCGCTTATTGTTTCTATTGTAGTAGGCCAAACCTCAGAAAAATAATGTATTTCATATTATCACAGCGTCATTTGCACTTCAGTTTCCATTTCATGGTCTACAACATGCTACAAAACATGAAAAAGGTTTTGTGTGTATCAGTTTACACATAGTCCAAGACCACATGGTGACTGTGACTCCATTGGCTATGTGCCACTGCTGGCCGTGCGTGTGTGTGTGTGTATGTGTGTGTATGTGTGTGTATGTGTATGTGTATGTGTGTGAGTGAGAGAGACATAGAGATGGTAGACACTTCACATATAACCGGATCCAAATAAAAATGGGTGAGAGCAGATCTCCAAGCCATCTGGACTGACAGTCTGCAGCTGTGCCACCAGGGCCCTCAATACACACACACACACACACACACACACACACACACACGATTAAAGGTTTGAATAGAAAAGAGGCTGTGAGTCACAGTAAAAGATGCGCGGGGGCATGTGCTTGGTGGCTTGGTGCAGCAGGACGCATTTTACATCTTATTACAAATGAAAATGTTCTCACAAGATGGTTACATTTAATACATTTAATGTTAACTACTAACCAGGTGCTGGGCTGCTGGGCTGCCGCAGATGGATGGAGAACAGGTTCTCAGGGCCAGTCTGGGCTGAGTTGGTTTGTGCAGGTAAGCCTGACCCTGTTTACCAGTCCAACAGTCAGTGTAAATTAGGTTATGTAATTAGGTTGAATAAAAACAAACTTGTGTCAGACCTACACAGGCGGGGCAGTGTGAGCAGCAGCAGCAGCAGCAGCAGCAGCAGCAGCTGTGTCTACTCTGTGTCTACATGATGCCTACAGGTAACCTGCATATCGCCAGTGCTTAGAGCCCAACATTCAGTCACTGAGTGCATTTCCATGCACCTAAATTACTGGTTGCATATCAGTAAGCAGCTTTCTCTTCTACTCTGACCTTGTTTTGGAAATGTGGCTCACAGATTCTACCTGTGTTAGTGACAGTAGACGCCGCTTTCTGTCCTTTTTGTTGTGTGTCTGTCAGAACAGACTGGCAGTGCAGTGAGAGAAGGCAGCCAGATCAAGCAGTCAGTCAGATGTTCAGCTGTGGAGAGCACCTTATTTAGACTTCTACAGACTACTTTGTCTTAGTCTCAATCATGCACACATGCAGTGTCTGGAAAGTGACTTAAACCTACATTCTCTCCAATGGCCAGCAGGGGGCAACTCCAAAAAGAATCTGACTGTATGGAAGTCTATGAGAAAATGACCCTACTTCCTATTTGATTTATCACATTAGTAAACATCTTCGTCTGTACAGCATGATGTTCATTTGACTACCACGTACTACATAGTGGATTAGATGATTAGAATAGGAGTGCAGGTGTTGCTGTCACTAATTCAGTTTGTTTAGTTAATTGTAACATTTGAGTTCAGTTTTAAAAGTGAACAAAGTACATTTTGTTTGAATGGTTTTAAACCAAAAGTAGCCTTAGCAATATCAAAGTTAACCATAAAGTGTAAACAAAGCTAACAGCTAGCGCTACAGTTACCTCTACCCTCTCATCCAAATATCATCACTTCTAGCTACAAATATCCAACATGGCGACAGCCAAAATACAAACTTGAGGTTTCAAAATGGTAGTCCACAAACCAACGGGTGACGTCACTGTATATAACGTCCATAGTTATATACAGTTTATGGTTTCAGTTTTAGTCAAACTTTGGATAGCTGAAAGGATGCTTCCACCTTTCATCTTGTCTCTGTCCTCTCTCTATCCTTCCCCCTCTCTCTTTGGCCTCTTTCTTTCCATTTGTCCCTCCCTCCCTCCCTCCCTCCCTCTCTTTAATAGGATCCATGGTGTGTGCAGAGAGGTAGAGCTATGTAGAGGTCAATTGCTCCCATCTGTTAGAGAGGAAGCTGTGTGGTCTATGACAAACTGCCTGTCCCGCTCTCCTGAACTGGCTGAGGACGGTCTCTGCAGACAGTGAATGCTGACACTCAGCCTCCACATTAAATGCAATGCTGGACCTCTAACGGCTGTAACTAAATGCTGTTGCTGAAGCAAAAGAATATGAGATGAGTACTTTACTTACATTCAGTGTTGGCACTGAACACATCATATCTGAGTACAGAGCATGTGCAGATTCAGATATTCTGCTGTGGAAAGATGAATGCACACGGAAACACTAGCAGTAGCAAACAAACACAAACGTCTGTGCACAGAAGCAAAGGAGATGCAAAAAAGGCCTGCACCGGGATATGATCCGTTGACGCTGCGGTTACGTGGACTGTGTTTTAACCAGTGGACGACACACACAGACTTTACTCTCTGGCCAGCAGCACAGAAACATGAGTTGAGTACAAGTTTAGTGTAAGACACGTCTGGTGTAGGGGAGAAGAGAAGATCGGGTCAGGTTGGCTGCGGTTGATGCAAACACTGCAACAGCGCATCCCTCGCTGCTGCGTGCATGCTCACGGTTTGCCATGACGAGCTATAAGCTTCATGCTCACTAGTCATCAAGATATTCATGGTCTCCGAGGGTTGGACTACTAAAGTTCTGGTGACCCCTGACCTTTCCCCGAGCACCGCCACTAAGCCGCAACTTCACAAGAAATATCTAAATTCCACAAGCAGATTGTCATGAAACTTACTGAACACATCCATGTTCCTGAGAGAACCCCTTTCTATAAAACTTAACTTAATTCATGCAACCCTTTCACATGTTGAGGTGTGACCAACACTGCAGTATCTGGGCTCTGTCAGCAAGTCTGTTTCTACATATGTTGTTCTTCTTGAGCTACATACGGTCCGAGTCTGTAATTTTGTCTCTAAAAGCAGTGATTTGCTGTTCCTCTGAGTGTGCACAACGTGAAGAACTGGTTAGAACAGCTAGGGAACTCTGCACACTGTGTACCGTGTGTGTGTGTGTGTGTGTGTGTGTTTGTGTGCCGTCCTATTGCTGAGGCAGAAAAGACATTTACAGGACACTGTGACCCAAGCCAGGCATATCCACCAATCACTGCAGACTGCAGCAGATTACAGCAAACCAGCCTGGTTAGACTGGGGGGGGGCGAGCAGACAGAGATCAAACTGAGCATAAAGACAGGTGAGAAAGGAGGGAAATGAATGGACAATGACAGGAAGTGAGTGAGCCAGATGGAGAGGTAGCGACAGAAGGATGGGGGCAATATGAATGAAAACTACAGGTGGCATATAACGTACCACTTTATCACCATGTCGTCAGGGAGAATGAAAAAGCATCAAGCATTCTGTAATTAAGGCAAGAGGACGATTGTAGTTATGCTTTTAAAAAGTTGGAAACAGGAAAGAACAGCGGCCTCCTGTGACAAAGTCCCCTGTTGGGTTAATGGCTCCTCTGAATGAGACCATCTGGCAATGTCACGTTTGTTTACAGGATCAATAGATACTCTGAGTTAGAGTACATATTACAATGTATATCTTTTCAGTATTCTTAAAAGGATAAGTGGGTATAGCTAATGAATAGAACTTTACCTGTATGTACCTCATTTACAAATGTAACAATAATTAGCTGACTCTGAAGCCAGGATTGAGGATCTTTAATTTAACATAAAACCAAAACAATGATGTTGCTCAGGTTTGATATCCAACAGTCTCACCTGTCTGTTTCCTCTCTGTTCCCCTGTTTGTCAGAGAGCTCCTGGTCCAGGGAAGAGGAGGTGCTCCCCTCTCGGCTGACCCCGCTGTTCCTCCCTGGGCTGTTGTCGGCTGACGTTCTCCCACCGCCGCCTCCTCCTGCAGGGCGGGGGTTGGTGCCATCAGTGTGCTGCTTCAGCGTCTGCAGCTTGGCCAGGGGGATGATGTCGCAGGCCTGGGGCCGGTGCCACACGGTGCGCTGGGTGGAGGCGTTGTAGTAATAGAAGCGCGAGGTGTTGGGGTCAAACAGCTCCCACCACTGGTTGTCGCCGGTGCGCTTGATACGGACGCCCTGCGGAGGGTCCCACACGCACTCGCCTGTCAGCAGGTTGGCGTACATGCGCTCCCGCGTGCGTGGCTCGATGATCTCCACCCACTCCAACCTGCAGGGAGACAGCTCAGAATGAGTTCCATCACTGTGAAAAGAAATCTCCAACTCTCTGAGAACACCTCACTGCACTTTGAAACTGACCCTTTGGCAGCAAGTGCAAAAAAAAATAAAAGGCAAAAATGTCATGTAATACACTCTATCTAATGTAACATATTGCAGGACACATTTTAACTCTCAGGTAGCTGTGTGTGTGTGTGTGTGTGTGTGTGTGTGTGTGTGTGTACACCACCCTACTGCTACACATGTCCATTCATCTAAACTATAATATGATTAAAACAACAATGAAATTAAGGCAGAGCCCCTGTAAGTACCATAATGTGATTATGCTTTTAAACCAACTGTATGTATGAGGATGTAGGAGGCGGATTCTGATGATCAACTAGGCTCATGATAGGCTTACTTTGTACTAACATGTACTGGATGTGCAGACCAGCAGCACTATACACATCTGATTAGAGACAGGTCTCTGTTTCTCATTCCCTTTTACCCGTTATCTTGATTATGATGAACATCTCCACCGCATTCATCCCACCAGCACAGTCAACAGCCATATGAAACACTTTCCCTTCTCTAAAAGAAAATGTATTTCAATTTACTAATTACATTAAACACACCTGTGCAGGAAGTGTTGCGTTTCATTAATGGTAACTTAACTGGGGCGAGTCCCCACAACATGACTGTGTAAACAGATTTACGTCCCCGCAATGTGATGAATACCTGGACCACACACACACACACACACACACACACACACACACACATCTTTTTCCCTAATGCAGTTGTTAGTATCCCAGAAGGAGGAAGGGAAGCTAATATGACTCATATACACCTACACAGAAAAGCAACACACATACACACTTTAAGAACCGCACAGCCTGTGTCTGTGTGCATCAGTCTTCAGTCCAGTTATTGATGGACAAGAGGTCAATCAATAACTGTTGGGCAGGCAAACAGTGGGTGGATACCTGCGTGATGATCATTTAGCAACACGAATAGGTGATAATCATCTTTAATTGTCTCAAAATCCCAAACCAACAATGAACTGATTTACTAACATGTATTATATGTATCAAAGTCTGACATACCTTGACATGTACCTTGCTTTAACTAATGTTTTTATATGTTGGTAAACTAGAGCACTGTAAGCTACTAAGCAGCATGTAAGCATTCATGTAATCAGACAATCAAATGTGAAGCAAAAATGGACATTATTAAGAGGAGAACATGAGTTACATAGGATTGCTGTCAGAGGTGACTCTTCAAGGTTAAGACAGGAGCGCGTTTATCTGGCGGGCCACTTTAACTGATAGATGACTATCAGTCAACACCAAAAATAGCCACAAAGACAACAAAAAACAATTGTTTGATCATCATGATAAATAATAACCGCTCTCTACATGTTTAATGTCACGCTGGCGACTGAAGTGAAACAACATGGTACTACAGTCTGATTATCAGGCTAAATGAGCAGAACGTGATGCTAAGTGATAGTGTTTATGGGCCCAGATCAGATTATCTCATTTTGAGGCTGATGTTGCATCAAGGCTGATGTTTTTCTCATCAATCTGTTTGTCAGATTCAAATCAGCGTTCAACCATTAACTCGGGTGGCAGCAGTAAAACACCGACCTGCTGCACACATATGTACTAGTGATGACGGATGAATTATCGGTAGATGATGAGAATTGTATATTATGCATTATTCCGATAATGAAATTACAGCTGATAAATAAACCTGATAATACAAAGCTTCACTGAATGTGAAATCATCGGTTATTGGTATCGGCTGAAAAGAATCCATATGGTGCATCCCTACTATCTAGGACTCTCTGTCTTCCACCACCCGTCCTACATCAGAACGCCACTGTGTGATCTGTGAGCAGCACGACAGTAGCTTCACCTCTTGCCTCTGCAGAATGACAGAAGGCTTAGAGATGTTATGTGTCAGAAGCAGAGACATTCAATTATTAATGCCATATACTAATGTATATCACAGCTCTTACTGGAAGTGATCTCAGACTTTTAGACCCTACTGTATGTGTCATATGCTCACACTGAAAAATTCAGTGCTTTGAATACTAAGTGTCTGATATGGTTTTACCATACCAAATAGTTGGAAGCATCGTGTTTCCACATCACACTCGTGTGAGTTGAATACTGGGCCACGATTGTCTCCAAACTAGTTGCCTTAAAGTGAGATTTAAGATGAGCGCAGAGAAACTTTCCTCATTCAGCAGATGAATGTGAACACAAACTCTGCACATACATCATTATTCAAACATCACAGTGAAGGAACAAGAAGAAAAACTGAGTTTGCACTCAGTCCAGATATTGTGAAAGAAGCAGGTCTGTCCATGTCTGGTGAAGGTGCAGCAGTAGCAGAAAGCCCTGAGCGGCTTACAGGGAAAATCTGAACGATGATCCACTCAGGCCTGAGCTGTATTGACAGCATAGCCTAACGGCTACATCCTCTTCCTCTGGCAGAGAGGTAGACCCAGCATCGACCACAGTCCTGACAACTGAAGCATCACTTGAAGTCCTTTCCAATACCCATGATGCACCTGCTTCTGCAAGACTGCAAGACTTAGTATGTCAAATGCTATCGCCTTGCTGTCTGTATAAGTAGATATTAGGTAGTGAATGACTAATGACTTAGTGTAGAAATACATGTACAAAGCCTCAATCAAGTTATTTATCCTGTTAAATAAAGCTAGAATATAAACAGAGTGAGGCAGTTGTGCCCCAGGATGGAGGAGCTCTTGATTAGAAATGTAAAGGTGAAAAATAAAAGACGTCATTCAGTAATAGATGTATGAGTTTATACAAAAATGATCAAAATACATCAAAATATGGATTATGAGGCAGAGGCTGCAGCGCACAGCGGACCTGGTGTGAAGAACTACTTTTAAAACCATCTAATCATTATCTAATGATCATTTCTGTTATGCTGTGGGGGGCATTTAGTTGGCATGGTTTGGGTCCACTTGTCCCTTTAGACAATCAATACAAAGTTGAGTGATGAGTTTCACCCATCTGAATATCTGCCACCATCATGGTGAGAATATCTTTTAGAAGAATAGTGTTCAGAGACTCGTAGAATCAATGCCATCATAACACTGAAGCTGTTCTGGCAGCACGTGGTGGCCTAAAACCTTACTAACACACTTTATGCTGGTTTTTCCTTTAATGTTATCCTTACTGATAGAAATAATGGGCAAAAACACAAAAATAAAACCCAAGCTGTAAAAACTGAAAGATCCTTTAAACGTATAGTATAACGTGCAGTTGTGTTGGTTGTGTTGCAGTTTCCTTGTGATTGTAGGCTTTTGTAACACTCTGCAGAGCTCTCCGCTCCTTATTGCCGTGTTGAACACTGGGCAGCCACAGTTATTGCTAGCTACTGTGTGTGTGTGTGTGTGTGTGTGTGTGAAATGGTACATCGGCTGTCAGATTCAATGACTGTCAAATGGAGCAGAACCAGCCAGTTAAATAGAGAGATCCAGAGTGAAGTTAGTAGGATTAATTGGCCATAATTGGTTGATGTGTTTGTGTTCCAAATGACCCAGTTTAGCTGGCAACGGTCCTCCCTGAGAGACACTGTTATCACACACACTGTGATGTGCAGTGAACACACAATAGGGCTTTACAAACACGGTCATGTCACAGAGATTTTCAATTCAGATTTAGTAATATAAATGAATTAACTGTCGGTTGTTAACTGCTACTTTCCAACTTTTCTTTTCCACAGATTTCCAACGTCATAAAATCATTAATAACTGTGTGATATAGAACAAATGCAGCTAATGTTGGATCTTCTTCATAGTTGACATCGTCCATGTAGTTTTGAAGATGAGCATGTAACCTGTGATGAAGCTGCACTGAACTGAAGACTCATCCTTTCACACATTCTGACCAGCTTTGCTTTATCCCCTGCTTTTCTGTTCCTTCACCGCCAAATCCTCTGCCTCCATCACACACACACACACAGACACACAGACACACACACACACACACACACACACACACACACACACACACACACACACACACACACACACACACACACACACACACACACACACACACACACACACACACACACACACACACACACACACCTGTTCACTGGAGCTCAGCAGGGTTTTGCACAAGTTTTGCAGTTTTTTTGTTAAGTCAGCATATGAATTAGTTTAGCAGGGTACAGCAGCTGTACAGATGATTCAATCTGCAGTGAACACACACACATGTAAACCAGTGTGGCCTTAGGTCACATCACACACACACACACACACACACTCCTGCAAATATACATGGAAACATGTGCATTTATCATAGAAGCAACGTATGTCTAATTTTAGAAACTTCTCACTTAGCATTTCATATTAAACAAACACGGGTAGAAGGTATGCTGTGATGTTCAACTCTGCCATTCAAACAGTAACACACGCATGTAATCTGATGTCTTCAACGCCGTGTACACCAGAGACACCGGTTTAATGTAATCAGACGGAGGAACCGAGGAACTTGATTTCCCCAGATAGATTAATCCTAGAAATGTCTTATCCATACACATGTAACTGTGTTTCCAATCAGATTCTTCCAATAAAGGCTTCAGAGTATCACTGACAGCAGAGCAGCGGCCAGTCAAGAGTAGCGCTCAAACTATTAAACAGAAAATTAATTGACAACTATTTTTGGAAAACCCGATCGATCGTTGAAGCAGTTTTTAAAGAGAAGATTCACTGGTTCCAGTTCTTGAGGATTTGCTGCTTTTCTTTGTATTATGTGAGAGTAAGAATCAGGATTTTGGACAGATGAGGTAAGACAGACGTCTGAATGTTAAATTCAGAGACTTTTGTCTTACTGCCGAGGCTCTGGAATCACCATCATCACACCAGGAAGCAGCAAAGTGTTGCTTCTATTACTGAATTCTGTTAAAAGCAATAAGCCATGTTTCCAGAATCAGGTTTTGGTTGGGGAGTAATCTGAAAACTAATCTGATGCACGTATAATTAAAGTATAAGTTAATATTGTTAGTACAAGCAGTACAGCACTGGGGATAAAATCTAGCCTCTGCCTGTAGGTCCTAGCTCTGTGTTGGGAAGAGTCATTCTGTAGCGTTCAGTGTTCTCACTTCAGAAGTCCCTGTGTAGTGAGTAACAGCTTCCAAAGAAATAATTAACAACACAATACACAGCACCGCATGAAGGTGAGAAAACACCTCAGCATTGTGTGCGAGTTGTGACAGCTCGATCATACTGTGAATGCGAAACAAAGCGATAACCCTGGTGACAAAATAAGCATCCAAATACAGCAAGTATGTGTCAAATAGATTTATATTAAAGTGTATGCATTGCAAATAGATTGAAAGTATATTAGTTTTATGCTATCATGCAACACTTAATAGTATATTTTTACCACACATAATTTATATTAAAATATAGTGTACTTGTATAAATACACTCATGTGAAATACGTTTGGAATAAAGTTTGAGTTCAATATATAAAGTACACTTTGAAGATAGTTGCTGTCAAATATGTTTCTAGTATATTTTCAGTAAGTGTATTAAAACATTGTTAGCAAAACAGTGTAGTTAAAGTACACCAAGTATACTCCATACAGTTTAAGTAGGCCTTTTGTACAACTTTAATGTTATTTAAGTGTACTAAGAACAAACATAGCTGTTCCATTTTAACACACTGTATGAATGTAATATTCTGGATGCAAGTACACTTTAATGTACTTTAGCATATTAACATTTAATATATTTATTTGTAGATTTTTTTTACCAAGTTGTTGAAGTTGTTGCCCTCTGCTGCTTTTTGGCAAGAAAACATATTTGTTTACCGCACGCTCGTATCAGGTGGTTTGCTACTGCTGTTTTACATGATATTGATGTTTCTGGAATTGTGTGTCACAAGCTCGCTTCTCTAACCGTTACTAACGGTCACCGCTGTCCATATATACAGTACCACTCAAAGGTTTGGACACATTTTGCTATTCAAATGAATGAGGAGGTGTGTCTAAAACTGTACATTCTGAATATAAGATACAAATGTATACAAAAAAATAGTTATGTTCCGGCATCTAGTATTTAATGCATGTCAATTATGAGCTGTATGACAGTAATCTAATCCCTGACACTGTCTCTTTAACGCAGCATGCTGCACCTCATGTCTGACAACACTCACCTCTGTGTTCCACACACAGCCTTTGCCTCTCATTTAGATTCCAGATAAACAACAGCACTGCTGCAAAAGAATAACCATTTATTATGCAAATGAAAAGGAATAATCAGCAGGAGAACAAGATAAAGAACACTAGGCCCTACAACCTTTTGTTTGTGTGTGTGTGTAGCTCATTAATATTATTTCCTGTAGCCACCATGTGAGGAAAGGAGAAATAGAACAAAGGTTCATACGAGTATGTTTCCTCTGTGCTCAGATACAGTCACACAGAGTGAGTGTATTCATAATGTAGATATTTAGCTCACAGCATCTGTGAGAGGGTATAGAGGCATGAACCTAGAACCCCTAGTTAAGACATGGTCTCTATTACACTAGACTCTTATGTTAGCGACCCCGCAGACAGTGTCTACATGTGATGGATGAGTGGATCTGCCTCACAGCACACTGATATCGCATATCAGAGCCATGTCTTGAGAAAGCTGCTGAGGTGGATTTCAATCCGTCTCCAATGCTTCCTGGGTGTATTTACGTGTTGCTTTTCGACACTGGATATGTATCCAACATACCCGATATGCACAAATTAGCAAAGTGTACACTCATGCAGACATGGGAAGAACATGCTACTGAGAGGGGTTCATACCCAGGACACCCCTTCTATGGGAGACTGAGCTAATAAGTGAGCCACCCTGCTGCCCCCAGATCACACCCACAACACAGTTCACTATCATATATGACGCAGAAAACATACAAATCCTCCCATTTTAGAAGCTGCAACAAGCACATTTTTGACATTTTTAGAAAAAAAAGAAAGAAAAAAAAAAGAATAAGACTAAATTCTAGATTCTCAATATAGTTTCTTATTCTCAAAATGGGGTGGAGTGTAAAATAGCATTTGAATCATGACTTCTTTATATATCTGACTGTTGCTTTGATGGCCTGCCTATAAACTTATGAAATATGTTTTAATTGACATGTCTCCTATCTGCTGCTTTGAATGTGTAGCTATTAGACCTCTGTTAAAGGGCAGGCTTCAGTAAAATCCAGCATCTTTGAACCTCTGGTTGCTGTGGCAGTCTGGACTGACCCCCCACAGCACTGAGGCTGCTCTAAAGTTCCATCATCGACATTTTAATGTCAGCTCAGTTCTAATAGCCACAGCAATTTACTAACACAAATGATCATCTTAATATATGGCATGAATTTGAACTCATGTCCATGCAAACACAACACGAGCTCAACTGTTTAATGTCCTTACTCCCCTGGTGATGTTGCAGATGCGTTAAAATTCTAAATTTGTCATCTGTCCGTCTTTGTGTGCAGATTTAATAACTCTTGTTGGCTTTTTATTAGAGAAATAGTCCAGCGGCTTCATTGCCTCCCCTCTAAACATATTAAAATGAGGTGACTGGAAAGTGGGAACATCCGCATGGTACAAACAGTGCACACATTTACAGTAACTACAGCATGTCAAAGGTGCAGCAGGAAGTAATGGGTCATTATTTTACTCTGCCATATAAGTCTGACTGATCTGGGGGAAATTTCACAAGAAGGTTTAGACTGCGACAGACCAGGTACTGATCAATACATTCTCAAACACTTCAGCTAAGTGTCATTCTATCACAGAGTCAGTAAGAGCTGCAAACGCAGTAGGAGACTTACAGGAAATCTATTTCCCTGATAAGATTTCCTTAACTCCATCTGATTATCTGTGGACTATCTGTGCTGGAGGCTCATCTATAGCCAGGATACACTAACACTCTGACACTCTGACACTCTGACACATCAGGCTGATAAAGACAGTGAGAATATTCCAAACTGTCATTTCAGTTTAAGATCATTTCATATTTTACAATTTAACCTCATTAGTATCATAGCAAAACACAATAATAATAATGCTCCTCGGTGTCTGATTTCATGGAAATACATTTAGAGGTTTCTGTAGATGCATGATGAAAATTATATTACACAAATATTATCACATAAATCCAAACATTAAAGAAGGAAGTGATGGTCTCGTGTGTATCAAAGAGTCTCTTGGGACTCTACAGGGTTCAGGATGGGCTCCTCTATGTCTCTTGGCCATGAGCCCAGCTCATTGTGGCTGAGGACAGTCTAGAACACACTGACTGAGCCAACATAACGCATCCATGAGCAGAGAACAGTCTGCTGCAATGTCTTCAGCTATAGTAAGTCATCTACACATGCACACACACACACACACACACACAGTATCCATTAGGGGTGTAACGATACACATAAATCTCGGTTTGAAACGTACCTCGGTCTAGAGGTCACGGTTCGGTTCATTTTCGATACAGTATGGGAACAAAATGCAAAACCTAAATTTTCTTGTTGTTCATTTGGGTGTTTATTATTTGTAAACAAGACAAGTTGCAATATTTAACCAGGAAGCCGAAGTTTTCCCAATCAGGAGACTTTGGCGACAGGGGAGGCTCTTCAAGCTCCGCTTTACTGCTAGCAGTAGCCATCATGTACACAGCTGCACGTGTTAGCTGCGGACCGTAAACACATACAACTTCCAGCCCGTGAGCTTCACCCGTGCACAGCCCTGCACCGAACCAGACGACACGTACCGAAACGGTTCAATACAGATACAATTGTTACACCCCTAGTACCCATCCTGTACCCATCCTATATCCATCATATACCCATCCTACACCCATCCTGTACCCATCCTGTACCCATCCTGTATCCATCATATACCCATCCTATATCCATCCTATACCCATCCTGTACCCATCCTGTACCCATCCTGTATCCATCCTGTATCCATCCTGTACCCATCCTGTACCCATCCTGTACCCATCCTGTATCCATCCTGTATCCATCCTGTATCCATCCTATACCCATCCTGTACCCATCCTGTATCCATCCTGTATCCATCCTGTATCCATCCTATACCCATCCTGTACCCATCCTATACCCATCCTATACCCATCCTATATCCATCCTGTACCCATCCTATATCCATCCTATACCCATCCTGTACCCATCTTAGGCTCCCTTCTATTTTGTATCTACATCTCCCACTTGATCTGAGCTGTATGTTTATTTCTATCAGCTCCATGTGTTATGTGGTGGTATATGCTTGTATCAAGCAGTTTGTTCATCAGCAAAGACACGCAGTGAATATTTGCAGTGAATGAAAAGGTCTTAGGTTGTATTCATTTCATTGTGTAATATTTTCACCATGTTTGAACAGGTTAAAGATTCTCTAATCTAAGATGCTTGGTCACTGAAAATATAAAGCAGGTCAGATTATTCATCCCAGTCTGAGATGGCATATTTGTCTATATGGACCCCCTTTGTTTTACTACGACTACAGTTTTGCACAGACACATGAAACTATTAAAAATTAATGGTGGTTTTACATACAATAATTGCACATACAAATGCAAAGTAAGAATTTGAGAGAAATGACATCTAAGAAAATCTAAACATCCGTACATATATTAGAATTGATTGTACACATGCTCCTGTTGCTGCCTCTCTGTGGTGCTGTGGAGTTGCAGAGGTTTTGTCTCTTTTGCCCTTGCTCTCCTTCCCTTCATCTCTCTTTTCTGCTCTGTTAGGCAGCATTCAGCAGTGCAGGACTGTGATTCTAATCAAGATTAATCATTTGTGTGGGAGTATGTGTGTGTGTCCTTTGAAAGGTGGGAGACGATCAGACAGTGAAGACAGTCCTGTCCTCTGCTGGTCATTTGGATTCCCAATTAAACCACGCCTGTCATTTGTTTTTCTCAAGGGTACCTGGCGGATGGATACACTGTTGCAGACAGGCTCCGTTACACTGCTTTATATTTACGACACCTCTGCGCTGTTCCTCATTGCTCATTGGTTAGCTGCTTCTGGGTTTGATCCTCTAGCATCTGTGAGGCTATAAAGGTGAATGTCAGCAGGTTTACCATGTTCACATCTTAGCTTAGCCTAATAGGGTACTAATGTTTATTAATTAGCACCAGACACCAGGTTTTGCAGGTATTTGGTCATAAGCAAAAATATTTACATATTTTGACCAGATGACAGCACTAGATGAGGGGGTGGGTATTTATACAAACCTTAATGCCAATCCATCCAATATTCAACTTAGACCAAACCATTTATCACCATCATTGATCTATTGGTTAATTTATCAATAAATAATAAGCGAAACTTCCACCATTAATCTTTCTACCTTTATCCAAGCATTTTCTCCAACATGTGCCGCATGATGCATACATCTTTTTTTATGGAAACACATGTTGCACATAGCTTTGCCTCCTCCTGAGACACAAAAACACAAATTATAAATCAGTGACATACTTTAACACGGAATCTAAGAATGAAGGAACCACCAATTCAAACTTGAATTTTACCTAATGATACTAATGCATCACAAAAGTTAACATTTATGCAATATAGGAAAGATGAAGACATAATGAGGACATAACTCCCTGACACTCGCTACCAACCAACAATCAGACAAAACTCACTGTCATAGTCCAAATATTTATGCCGCTGTCTCGTCGTTTAGAGGTCGGAGATGCTCATGGACAGCAGCTGTGCTGTGGTGGGCCTATTCAGTTTTACAAAGTGCACAGAGCACCGTTTTATTATGCCTCTGTTCAAAGAATTTCACACTTAATCGGGTTGGACCTTTTTTGGATAAAGTCATCAATGTATATCGACGTTTTTCATTCCAGCCCTAAAGTCTAGTGGACAGTGGAAATTCAAAGTGGAGTGTCACACCACATAATCACAACAGACACAACACAACACAACACAGATAAATCCAGCATGATCAAATGTCATTACCTGAAACATTATGAAAGCTGCAAATCAATCAGGGTGTTTCCTCTGTGAAGTTTGAAATGAAGAGTTTTGATGTAAAATTGGTGTAATTTATTTTAAATCACAAGATACTAATAAAAATAAGCATCTCATATTTAATGTTGTCATATCTTAATTCATGTAAAAGTGCTTGGTAGGCTTTGTTCAGACAGCAAATCAGATTTGTTTCTCAAATCAGATCTTTAAGATCTTTTTTGTTATTAACAAGTGATCAGATTGGATTTGTGTGTCCAGACAACACCGACCTATCTGCACGGGTTGCTGTGGTGAAGACGTCAGTAACTGCGTACGCTGGTGATGTGGCTTACCAACACAGGAAAATGAGAAATGGAGATCCATCATCCCCCACAATTTATTCCAGTGTCCGTCTCTGTGCTCAGCCGCTTTGATGCATTTCCGTCACTCTGGATATGACGAGACACTTTGAATCGCATTTCAAGCCACCTCTAAATGTGGTTCGGATCCGATTTAGAGAAATTGCGTATTTATGTGGCTGCTTGCTGTCCTGAACTTCTAAAAATATGTCTGGATACAATCTGGATATGTCAAAAAAAGAACTTAGGCTGAACAACATTGTTACATACAGGAAACACAACAAGAATCAGCAGCTTCTCCCAGTTCACAGCTCTGAACACATATCAACGCTGTATAAGTAGAGGTGTTGCTCTGCAGCTACAGGTAAAGCAGACGACAGCATTGACTCTGACAGGCCTGCAGGAGAGTGTGTAACATGTCACTCCACTGGCACACTTTACAACAGGAACAGCCACAATCAATGAGCGAGCATCTGCTGCCCTATCAGGTGTCCCTCTCTCCATGTCTCTGACCCCGGTGGCCTTATGAGGCAAAGGAGAAAGGGGAGGCAGCAGGGGTGAGGGGGTGCAGGAGGAGGAGGAGGGAGTCCCATTCACCCTGTGGAGAGTGAGCCTCCTCCCTCACCGCCTCCTCTGTCACACTTTAATGTGCTGGAATAGAAAATGGAAAAGAGCTTCTCACAGTGGTGTGAACATGAAAACAAAGGATCATTGAGCTCAACACTTCCTACTCGATGCAGGTTGTATTCTGTGGTAGTTGACATGTAAACAGCTCTGAGAGCTCCTTTACATACAGCCCTAGATGCAAATCACTAGTACAATTAACCCTGTGTGAGCTGTCGCGAAGATCAGCATGTAGCTTCAAAGACTGGTGCCAAACATGCAAGAGGAAGCAATTTAAAGGAACAGTTCAACGTTTTGACTAATACGCGTGTTCACTTTCTTTCTGAAAGTGAGATGAGAAGATGGATATCGATCTCATGTCTACGTGTTCCACCTGCGTTAACTAACTTTCACTACTCATCATATCAGCTTTTAAGTTCATATGTTAGCAAACAGTTGCTTATTTTCAACATCATCATTCATGTCCAATATTCACTTTGTTAGCTCTGTTTCTGCTCTCTACCAACTACTGAGGGGAATATCTGCCTCTTTAGCTGCTAAATGCTCCACTATATTGTAGATATATCGGTCAGCCAATACTGGCCTATCACAGATATATCGTTTTTTTTTTTATTTGAGCATTAAGAAAAAGAATAATTTATAATAAATGAGTCCTGATGACTTATGTATTATTCTATGAACTGGTGGCCAGCTGCTGTCCATGAATATCAAACACACTGCCTCTGTGTTTGCACTGTCCTGCTCCACACAGCTCATCACCAGCCAACACCTTCCAGCACAGTCCCGCCTCTCTGTGGGACGATTTAGGGTATTTTAGTGTCGGCAGCGGATGCTGAAGGCCGATTAATCTGATGGGGTCTGTTGTCAGATTAGATCCCCTGACTGGATGACAGTCTGGGGATCTAAACAACTCAGCGACTGCTATCTAGAGTACTATTGACCTACATCATCTCCACTGTCTGCTGAGCAGAACAGTCACCTGAGATCCCAGAAACGTTACAAATAGGACTGCTGTATGTTACGGTGATATTCTGTTTACAGTCCAATGATTTTTTGATTGTGACATCCAACCAGCTTCTGCCAGCTGCCAGTCTATCTGCTCATTAATGTGCTAATATTTAGATCTACAACATTGTACCAAATATTTTGATAATCAATTTATCGAGTAATTTTTTAAGAAGGCAATGATCGATTCTCTGATTCCAGCTTCTTAAATGTAAATAGTTTCTTTACTCCTGTATGACAGTAAACTCAATGTCTTTGTGTTGTGTGGATTGGGACTGGAATTGATGAGATTGTATTGGCTTGGTCATCGTACTGGGTCACACAGGTGGACGTGAAACACATTTATTGGTCACAAACATATATATATTTTTTTAAATCTATTACAACTAATATCTTACCAGAATTATTATGTGGGTCTCTAACTCTAAAACAAAACTGTTCTGCTTGGTTTCATTCAGTAAGGGCTAAGTATAATTCGAAGCAAAAATCCAGTTTGTAAAGGGGAAAAACTCGATGGTGAGGGTTTAAAGATCAGCACCTTCTGTATGTTTTTCATTGTGTTTAGATCTTTAGATCCATTCTGAAAGCTACAACTTTTCTTGTTGTTCATGTTGGTATTATCTTAAAATAAAGCCTCAGCAATAATCATACAACCTTATTATATGCACCCGTACTCTGCCGTGATTAAAACTAGACTCACAGTTTGTGTCAATTCATCTAGTTGATTAAATGTGACACCGTGTGGACTTAATACTATGCATTCATCCGGCCACCCTGACCCTTCCTGGCTACTTTACATCTAAATGTATGCTGTGTGCACTGGCCCTGGTCTGCACACATACGTACAGATGTTAGATGCTGATCAGTAATCAAGGCTCAGTCACACAGTCTTACTGGCATCAACCAGCATATGGAGACAGGAAGTACATGAGATTCTGATGCAGTGCACGTATACACACACACACACACACACACACACACACACTCACGAAAAAGCTTTAAATCCAGTGTGTCAGCAAGGGAAGGAGGCAGCAGGGAAGAGGAGGGAGGGATGGAGAGGACAGAGGAGAGGGTTAGTTGATCTAGCAGAGGGATGGTGGAGACATGGGTTGAGGGGGGATGAGGAGGGGGAGGAAGGCAACTGGTGTTTGCAGATGAATAAAGCAGCCAGCAGGATTAATGGACAGAAATGCAGGAGGGAAATGAAAGACAATGGAGGAAGGACATTCAGTGGCCTCAGGCATCTGCAACCGTGTGTGTGTGTGTGTGTGTGTGTGTGTGTGTGTGTTTGGGGGAGGGTATTTATTTTCTGTATGAACTGTTCTTAAGGAATCTGCCTAACTTGTCCCTTAAACATCAGAAAGGCTACGTGGTGCAAAGTAGCCTCCTGGCCAGCAGCAGGTATTAAGACTACATGGTGTTTCACAAAGGACAAACAGTCTCACTGGAAGAGCACGCAGACTTCCCAGTGTGCTGATTGGCTAAAGGCACCTGCTGCCAACAGGAAGAAGAGAATCCGCTAACATGCTGATGCTAACAGACACAAATATTTTTTACAATAGGAAACTAAATAAAAGTCTTTGTTACCACAAACTAAGTATGGACATCATTTATTTGGTCTTCCTTTACTTTTGCCTATGCTGCATTCATGTCATATCAGAGTTGTTGTAATTATGCGTTTCCAACTTGTTAATAACATTCACATAAACCTCTGAGTCATATGACCAGGAAAACTGTGAATTTTCTAAAAGCTTTGATATATCCGACCTGGCACCAAACAAATATGGACGCCTCACATCAACCAAAGTCCATTGTTCAATGTAATTAAACCTGAATTTATTCGATGACTCTGCAGCCGTTATAATATCATGAATGAAAAGTATCATTAGCAGGCTAGGCTAACAATATTCCATTTTCCTATGTTTTTTGGTCAATGGTAAATGGACTGCATTTACATGGCACCTTTCTAGTCTTTTCGACCACTCAATGCGTTATATAACATTCACCCATTCACACACACATTCATGCTACATTGATGGCAGGCGGAGGCTACCATGGAAGGTGCCAGCTGCTCATCAGGAGTTTCTAATCATTCACACACATTGGCATAGCCATCGGCATGATGAAAAACGAGTGGTGAGGAGATACATACGGTATTATCCTGAATATTATTAAGAGACACATGTTAAAGGAGTTGGAACAGGAATAAAGGCCTGTCTCGATAATATAACCTGGTTCAAATACAGGTTCTCTCTGCAGCTGAGGGAAATACAGGCCACTATTTTAGGACTAGTACAGGAAACAGTTAGTCAGGCTGTAATACCAAATGACTGCTGGCCATGCAGAGGTTGAACTGGGACACACATCACACTGCCTCTAAAAACATAATGATCTAACAGGTGTACAACCATCCCCATGTTCATTCAATGAGGTATGCATGTCAAAAGAGGCCACATTAACAAGAACAGCCTCTTTAATGGAACTCAGCAGATGGAGTTTTTCTCCACACACTACAAGAGAGGGTGTTCTGTAACGGGTCCAGACCTCATCCAGACTCCACTGGTGGTATTATTCCCTCTTGGCTGAGCACCAGCAGGACTCAGGCCGGCCCTTTCACTCAGCCCTTTGTCTCGCTTTATATGCCCTCAATTGGCTTAATCGGTGTCCCTGTGAGGGCCAGCAGGCATGATGCTGACGGGTTAGAAAACAGTGGGAACTGAGGAGAGGAGAGGAGAGGAGAGGAGAGGAGAGGAGAGGAGAGGAGAGGAGAGGAGAGGAGAGGTTGATTTCCACCACCACACACCACAATTTTCCTGTTACACTGGAAAGGAAAGAAAAAGTAACAAGGAAACTGGCCCCAACTGAAGAGTTTCCTTATCTACTTACAGTCATCAGTTAAAGCCATATATGCTACTAATTTAATAAAACAGATGGATGGATGGATGGATAGATAAACATAGATCGATCGATATAGTGTTCAAGTGGCCAAATGTTTGAGGTCGATGAATGATAGATGAAAGTTACAATCAACAATCAGGAATCAGAGTAGTGCAAAACAGTGCTGAGTTTGTACACTTTGACTTTCTCACAAAATGCTGACTGGTTTGTTAAAATGTGAACAATTCATTATATTAATAATTATCATATAAATGGGTTAAGAGTGATCAACAGTAATCGAAATTATCTCAAGTAGATTAAATCGATCGCAACTGGACTTGGTTATTTGTCTTTGAAGACGTTTCACCTCTCATCCAAGAGGCTTCATCAGTTCATGCTCGCTTGACTAGGCTGGGACTAGTCCAACTAGCTGGTGTAGAAACCCAGGTATTTAACCTCTGTGGAGGCAGTCACATGGCCAGTGATGTCATTGACTCATTAACACTCCATGTGAACAAAAAAAACCAACAATCTGGTGTATGCAGTACAGTGCAATGAGGAATGCAAAGACCTCTACATTGGGGAAACTAAGCAACCATTGCACAAGCGCATGTACCAACACAGGAGGCCCAACTCCTCAGGCCTAGACTCTGCAGTCTACCTACACCTCAAGGAGAAAGCTCACTCCTCAGACAGCAATGTTCACATCCTGGACAGAGAGGATAGATGGTTTGAAAGAGGAGTAAAAGAAGCCATCTATGTGAAATTAGAAAAACCATCCCTAAACAGAGGAGGAGGTCTGAGACACCATCTATCTCCAATTTACAATGCTGCCCTTTCATCTCTTCCCAGGAGATTCAGCAACTTAGCCTCTAAGAACAACAGCCATTCACAAAAGACCCCATGTGACTCTAACGACTGTCATTATAACACAATAGAACACTAACGAAGTCGAAACTAACTTTCACCATCCCCAACGACTGTCACTAAACGACTGTCGTTGGGCACATGGAGTGTTAATGAGCCAATGACATCACTGGCCATGTGACTGCCTCCACAGAGGTTAAATACCTGGGTTTCTACACCAGCTAGTTGGACTAGTCCCAGCCTAGTCAAGCGAGCATGAACTGATGAAGTCTTGGATGAGAGGTGAAACGTCTTCAAATCTACTTGAGATAACTATGACCTGGATGAATGAGAATATTCACAGGTTTAGTAATTATATTCTATTAACCTTTCAACATCCATGCAACTATTAGCATTTAAGTCTGAGATCACAGGAGCAGTCACAAAAATGACTCAACACTTTTTTTACATGGGGAAAAACTTTCAAGTGAAAGAAGTGAACGTACACAGCTTTAACATGACCAGCAACACAGCACAGTTGATGCCTAAATGGAATTACTAGAAAAACAGATCACAGTGCAACAGAAGGGTAGTCATAATAGCAAGGCTGAGCATATGCTTTATATGTCTTCCTTTTTAAATAAACTGTCTAATTTTGGAAGATCTGCTTTTTCTACATCTTCACACTTGACGTGCACTTCCACAGGTCTTAAGCAATACGCCCCGGACATACAGACGTACAGATAAGTTTTGTGAAAAGTGAGCAGTTCACTCAGTCCCTGTGTAAATATGTGCTGTATTTCCATCTACAGTATATATATACAATAATGTGGTGATGAGTCAGTTGTGTGAGTGAAGCAACACATGGTTGGGTGTGTGTGTATGTGATACTCAACAACTGTTCATTGAATCTGTTAGTACTACAGTATATGCTGCAAGCAATGTAACAGAAGGGCAACTCAACAGATCTGCTACATTGCTGACGATGCTGCTAACAGGCATGATTAGCGGTATGGCTAGTAGTATTTATTATCACATGACCTTGCTAGCATTTGCTTTGTTATTCTCTAGCTTTGTTGTAAAGTACCATCCTCCACAGCTGCTTCACTTTAAACGGTGCTGAGATGTACATGAAATTACTCACAAAGTGGCTGTAAGAATACAGGCACATGAGGGTGCACATACCAAACTCACATTTGTGCAACAGCCTGCCAGCTTTTCCTCCACACCAACCAAGAGCTCTGGAGGTGTGATTCCCTCCCTTTAAGACCACCTGCTCCTTCATTCAACCAGCTGCTCAGCTTTAGGAAGTAGCATAGTTTCAGCTAAATACACAGCACACTGTCACACACCCATTACTTTTTCCAGACAAAGAAAAGTACTACAGTATTTGTATAAGTACAATACAGAACATACGTGTCCTATGATTTGTCCTCTATGATTTGGTTGTTGCAAGTGTTGCATTTAATGAAAATTAAAAAATGCATTATGAAAAATTGATCTTACAACAAACCTGATCTTACGGACTTCCGGTGGTGCGTTACACAGCATGGAAGCGTAATTCCTGAGCTCCGGTGTCAGCCTTAAATTCATTGGTCTTTACTCACTATTATTACACAAAAAACAAATAATTCGACGATGGATGGGGACAAAGGCAAGTAAGGAGGATATGGCTCTGAAAGGGGGGCTGAAGCTAGCGAAACCTCGGGACAAGATGGAGGCCGCTTAGAGATCGAAACGTTGGACTCAATCCGCACGATGGTGAGAGAAGTTATGACTACGGGGATGGCGGTGCTCCAGGCCGAATTAAAAAAGGATCTTTCAGATTTTCGTACGTGCTTCAGGGAAGACATTAAAAAAACTAATGGATGAGTTTGCAACAGAAGTAAACCGGAAAATACAAGACATATCAGGCCAAGTGAATCGCGTGGGGCAGATAGAGGAAAACATGATCGACATGGAAAGATGGGGAACGACATCGACTGTGACCTGGGGATAGAGCGCGCACACCGTGCTATGGCACCGAAGCCGCCGCCGAGCGCCCCGTCGCGCTCTGTGGTGGTCCGTTTCCTCCATTTCTCTGTGAAAGAAAAGATCCTTCACGCCGCTTGGAAAAAGGAACTCCGTGTCCAAAACAAACAGGTGTATTTTGATCATGATTACGCTACAGAGGTGCAGAACAAAAGGAAGGAATATACACGCATTAAGAAAATACTACGTACGTTTCCAGACACCACTGACCAGATTGCATGCTTTTTTTGAAACGGGCCCTGTAACGTATAACAGCGCTGCACAAGCAGCAGAAGACCTGCGGAGGAGAGGCTACGCAGTGGGCGAGATCGCTGGCAGGATCAAGAGCAAAGACATCTCGGAGGAGACGCTGGCTCGGCTTCTATCCTGGGAAACAACTGAGGCCCGACCCGGCGGACAAAGGCACAGGTTCCAGGAGCAGATCCGGGAGAAGCTGAGGGAATACCGCAGAACAGAACCAGGAACCACGGCAGGGGATGATTGAGACATTCAATCATAATCTCCCCATTACTTTATTGTAATGATGTTTAGTTAAAATACAGGCTGATGCCCACAGGCAAAAGACAGAGCCACCAGACTCTCTTTTTTTTCCACTCCCGAGGGCCCCACATTGTGGCCAGCCCCTCACTGTCTGAAGCGACATGACAGCTTTCCTGATGGAAGTTCAGTTCACTGTTTCACAGTACAGTTCTTCATGTTTTTTTGTTCTATACTGTTTTGCTTACTACCAATGGTCCGGGATGTTACAAGAGGAATGCCTCAATGTAAGACAGATGCATTATCAATACTATAACATACTGTCTCTGAATGTAAATCAAATCAAATCAAATCAAATTTTATTTATATAGCCCAAAATCACAAAATACATTTGTCTCAGAGGGCTTTACAATCTGTACAAGGAGTGACACCCTCTGTCCTTAGACCCTCGATTCGAGTGAGGAAAAACTTGCCCACCAAAAAACCTTTTAACTCAAAATGGGCTGAATAACCCGGTTAAAAGAAGCAAAATGATAGCTAAGATAAAAAAGGAGAAGGTAAGCGTGGCATTTTGGCAGGAGACACATCTTTCAGATAATGAGCATGAAAAACTTAGAAAAATGGGTTTTAGGAATACTTCTTTTTCATCATACAGGAAAAGAAAAAAGAAGGGGAGTAGCAAATTAATTAATTAATCGACAAAATTTTGAGTTCCTTAGACCTTCCCACCTTAGGTAAAGAAGCTAATGATAAACTCACCTCACCAATAACAAAGGAGGAAATAAGTAAAGCCATATCAACACTAACAAATCACCTGGCACAGATGGTTTTCCTCCAGAATGGTATAAGTCAATGAGAGATCACCTGCTCCCCTTGTTGGAGTCTAGTTTCAGTTATATTTTGAAGTATTAATGTATCATTTACAACTCTTTATGTTGGGAACATACCAGACGGACTGAGTAAAACTATACTTATCTCCTGAAGGTCTTGCTGGCTGCAAGTAAAAAGGCCATCACAAAATGCTGGCTCCAGAAAAATGCCCCCACTATAGATACTTTTAATAATGTTGCAAAACAATTGCAAGTCCAAGAACAAATGACTTATTTAATCCGACTCCAAAAAGATCTGGGTGAAAAAAGATGGCAGAAATGGCATTCTTATTTGGCCAATGTATGAGACTGATTGTGTGTTGTATATGTTATTTTGTCATTATATATATATATATATATATATATATATATATATATATATATATATATATATATATATATATATATATATATATATATATATATATATATATATATATGTACGGTAGATAGATCACCCCCGGACCTTCAAATTGGTGTAATAGTTCAGTGTTTTGTATCTGTTTTTTGTTTTTATTATTATTATCTTTCTTTCTTTCACTAAAATGAGAAAATCATTTACAAATAAAGAGTTTTTTTTTAAAAACAACCTGATCTTACAACAGTGACCTGGGCCTTTATTTACCTCTACCGGCATTAGACACACCCTTCTATTAGAGACAGGCCAAATCATCTGCTTTTTGTTTAAATTCACTTTTGATACAAACTCAACTTCATGTTGTCTTGATACATTCGGTGTATTTCCACAGTTCTAATTCCATCAAAACAACAACATAGTCATATCCATAGATACAAAACAGTATCTATGGTCATCTTATACACACCCCTCTGCTGAGAACACCTTTTTTCCCACATTTGTTCTGTTTTCATACACTGTTTCCAGTCGCTTCTGCTGTTTTTTTTAGTGGCTGTTTCAATGAAATGTTATTGTGATTTATTTGTCTCATCTTAGAAAAATAGCCTGTAAGGGTTCTTGTTATGATTATATTTTTAAGCGTCTTTAAGCATTTGGAAAAGCGCTATATAAAAACGATGTATTATTATTATTATTTTCCACATTCTTATAATATCTAGAAGTGGGGTAATTTGAAGTAAATTAAGGTTAAATGAAATGGAACAACTGAGGATTTTGGACCTCTTCTTAATGAAGAAGAGCTGCAGACAGATTTTCTGCTAATACATATACAATATACATTCTGCTAACAGAACTATAAAATAGAAATCTAATTTACTGGGATTAGTATTATAAGGGGATGTCTGTCTTCACCTTAATATTTAATTTACTATTTGAATTTTCATTTTATAAATTGGAAGCAGTGCGGATTTAAATGGGATTAAGTGTGCTGACATGGTTAATCTACGTAAAGTAGTAAATAAATAATAAAAAAGCAATACTCTGAACTCATATCTCGAATGTTTTCTATCTGCTGACGCCTCTCTTTTTCACTCTGTATTGAGCGTTTTGTCAGATCCGTTCTGTTCGTTTCCCGGTCGAGGATTATGGCTGCAGTGGAGCTTATAAATAAGTTAGAAAGTTTTGACAGCAGCTGCCCCACGCTTAACTGATATAAACAGCTACATGAGTCGCATATGTCGCCTGCAGGACTCGTGTTTTAATGCTGTTGTTTATTGTTTGTGAGGTGAAACTGTCAGAGAAATAAAAAGTTTGAGTCTTGGTATCAGTTTGGTTAAAACGGAGCGTCTGTCCTGCTGACAGAGTTATCAGCTGATCAGTCGACCACGCTGGGCTGTAGAGTTAACACCAGAGCTGAGAGGCAAACAGCCAAACAGCCAAACAGCCAACCAGTCAACCAGTCAACCAATGCTGTGGCTAAATCCAGCGGTGTGAATTACAATCTGTCAAAATGATTGATGATCTTCAGATTTTTCCATCATTCCATCAAAAAAATTCAGTCAATGACAGAAAAAAAAATTAATAATGCGACAGTACCTAACCAACAGCACCATATCATCATATCATGCTGCTGCCGCCACACCCCACTGCACCCTCGCTCCCACACACACTAAACACACACTAAACACACACACAGGCTAATAAACTGTGTGGATCTAATGAAACATTCATAGTTGCTCTGTCCAGTTTCGAGCTGCCTCATGTTTAATGCATGGCCTGATCCATCACTTCCACACACAACACACAGTCACTTATCGTAATATCAGCAATAGTGTTGTCATGATACTAGAATTTCTAACTCTGATACCTTGAAAAATATTGAAATTCAATTTCATTTTTGATACCACAGGGAAAAAGTGACACATTGAGGGCACTAAATTTTAGAGTTTTAGATGAATATAACATGACAGTGTTATATTCAGTTATGCTGGCTGTAGTAAACAATAACCATTGATTGAAACTGATATAGCTTTACATACCAGGAGAATCAACCACGTTACCGCCTCACCAGACCACCTTCACCACATTTGGTTACAGAACCCTGTGGCATTACCCCCAATTTATTTATTTATGTCCAGGTCTTTGCACATGTGGAACATAAATTGTAGAGTTGGCATGACAAACACATGAGAAACCAGGGCTGGAGGATCCTCCCGTGACATTTAGATCCACTGTGGGGGAGTATTATAATTTCACAGTAACTTACAGAGAAAATCTGGCAGAAAACTAAAGGAGGCGGTATCACAGTGGAAAGTAGAGGGCAGGTACAAATAATGCAGTCACAACATGAAGGTGGTCTGTGTTCACAAATAGGACACTTTGTGCATATTATTAATTTAGCATCACAAAAAGCAACAGCTGTCAGCCAGGTGTCAAGATACCCCTGCATATCAGTACTACAACAAGTACCAAGTTGTACTCTTTGCCATTAGAAGAAGGAAAAAATAAAATAAAACAAATAAATATGATATATGATATGATATGATATGATATGATATACACACTGAAACACAACCTAAAGCATATTTCTAAGTCTAATGTCTTCCACCGCTTTGTGATTATAACTACAGTCATTGTGTATCAGGATCTCAGAGTTCCAGACCGTGGGTGACCCACACTCGACACTGTACCTGAACACTGCTGCTGCTCTGCTAATGTGCTGCTCACACCTGCCTACACGTCCTCACTTTAAACAGAGGGAGCCAGGAACAACACTGCTGTTTGTTCACACTAACTCACCGTGTTCTCATTCTGAACAATACAGGAGTTTGGCGTCAATAAACAAATCGCCATGACAAACCGGGACTATTATGGACAATATCGTGATGTGAGGATCCTACACAGCTGTCCTTTGAAGTGAAGACAGGCTGGCAGCTTGGAGACGTCTTGGAATCGTCTATGTGTTGCATGCTAGCACATGCTTGACGGTCTGTCTGCTCAGAATTCGGCTGCATTCTTCCTCCTGTTCATCATCATCATCATCATCATATTATCCTGATAAGTATAGTATCGTATAGTATCCCTGTAGCTGCCAGCTGTGAAAATCCAATGAATTCAAACAAGCACAGCGGGTTTAGTCCCAGAGGGACGGACACAGTGAGGAGTGTGAACGTCTCTGGGGTTTCCTGTCACTGTGAGGCTATAATTACTTCAGGTCACACATGATAACATCATTATGTGGTCCTCCACTAACATCCTCAGAGGACACACAGAAGATAAACAGTAAATGATTATGTCAGGAACAACACAGGCTCTGTGGGCTACTGCTCTAGTCCACTACAAAAACACGTATGGATAATATGATGAATATATGATAATCTGATGTAAATAAACTACTACAGAGCGGGAGTGCAACTGTTTTCCCTCTAATCATACATATATATTTATTACTATTTATACTCTATGTGTGCTATTTACCATACCATGTACCATATATGTGACAAGTTAACTTGACTGACTGATGTTCACTATGGTTTCATCCCTCCGTCACATGCACCGTATGGGGTACACAAGGTCACCTCAGTGTTCAAAGTCCATTATCAGAACAATAACAATCATTTCATTTTCTTATTGACATGCCAACAATATATCAGCCACCACTAACATAGCATGCATCCCTGAATGTAGGTATTTGAACAAACACCTAGCGCTGTCAGATACAGTCTTGTGGAAACAATAAATTACTGTCTAAGAGCACTATCAGGTGCAAGCAGCAGTATGCATGTCCCACCCTTATTCAGCAACAACACACTGATCCAAGAACCATGCCTTCCGCCCTGAAGCTACAGTATCTGTTCTGTAAAGTAAAGGATCAGATGGGTTCTTCTGTCTACTTTCATATAGTGTCATGTAGTCCTGCATGTGTGTTCCTCCGTCAGTGGTGGCGGAGTCTCTGCAGAGCTTCCATGATCTGGTAGGCTGATCTGGACCTCTCAACACCCACGCACTAAAAATAGCAGCAACAGCAGCAGCAGCAGCAGCAGCGGGAGCTGCAGTGTGTTCATACATTAAGGACAGACAGCCTCCCAACAGCAGCTTTGGGAAAGTGATTTTACACTGTAGCATTACAAGGTGTGTGTGTGTGTGTGTGTGTGTGTGTGTTGCTTGCATTCCGCTGTCTCTTGACCCAGCCTCAGAACTACTGACCCTTACATCAGATTAGCTCATCTCCACACAGAGACACAGGAGGCACTACACAAATATCCCTCTGCTTAGCTCTTGAACCCGACTAATACCGATATAAGTACATATTCAATATTAAATCAGGTTTCTTTAAATCCATCTTTCCTTCCAGTCCAGATTCCCCTCTGTCCTCCAGCAAGCTGTTTCAGAAGCTATTTACATAAAATCTGCATTATTAATGACAGCATACTCACATTTGGCTGGAGGTGTGGTCCCCACTTTTACCCCCAACCAATCAGAATATTACCCTAATAAATAATGCAAGTTCCCTTATGCTGCATCTTTACCCGGAGTGATGTCTGCAGCTAGAGATGTTTTTAATATTTTTGATATTTAGCGGTGTATGAACCGGAGCGTGATCCTAAATGAAGGGGAAGAACCGGCTGTTGCATAGTTGACACTTCAACAGTCAGTTTCCTATCAAAGTAAAAGTCACTAGCTTAGCTTTAGCGCGCATATTTTATATTCCTTTAGCTGAGAAAGAAACCATGTTCACAAGTCTGCTTGTTTTCATCCAAAGATGAAAAAGCTGAAACTTGGACTTTGTGGTGCGACACGCTAACGGGTTCCAAGTTCAAATAAACTAAAAAGACTGAGGAGATGGAATTGAGTAATTCTGCAACACAGTACACCACCCTAATCCGTCCCAAAGATAATGATGGATTCATTGCTCAGCCCTGGTGTGTATGTGTGTGATGCTGATCTAGTGAGTAACTCCTGGACACCTGGAGGTCCTTCTCCTGCCAGGCCTCTAAACCCTTACAGATCATGAAGTATCAGAGTGTATATCAAATGAACAAGACTAGACAAGACTCGAGCTTGATGATGACAGTAGCTTGACGAAAAAAAACGTTAACTCTGGTCTGAATTACTCATGAATGTGTCATTTCATAGATATGAAACGCATACGTATCACAAGAGCGAGCAGAAGTGGAGCTCTGTAATGATGCTAGTCACTGCCACATATTTGTATATGCTAGAGTAGTCACGTTATGAAGACAGATCAATCTTCTGCAAAGTAATATCTTTGCTCATTTCTTCAACCATTTTCACACTTCTCGGCTGAATAACTCAAGAAGTCATTATCACTTCACAATGTGCTACGAATCAAAATAAACAGCACAACTTAGCCTTTCTGGTGATGCTGCTTGTTTCTCTGTGCAGCAAAGCATTGTTGAGTTAGACTTCAGTGAATAAAACAATGACATCTATTTCTGTTAGGCACTAGAGACATATCATGGAGTATCTCACCATCATGGTGATCGCCATCATATTGCCAGATTCCAGACAATCTCCTCTAAAAAGATATCAATACTTCCAGCATTTTATGCTGACATAAATGTAAAAACATAAAAAATTCATAAGATACAATCTTTTCCTTGATATAAAAACTAATATAGGAAATCTGCAAGTATTGTCATGACAAATATAGATAGTCTGGATAGACTGTTCTGAAAAATAAACTATACAACATGTATGGATGGTCTTTATAATGACCAAGAGTTTAAAACTAAATGAAGGTGCCTGTGATTGGTCCTCAGAGTGTAGGCGGAGTCACAGCATCACACACTCTCTCTCTCTCACACACACACACACACACACAAATGTTCTGTTTAGTATTCAACTACTTCAGCCACTTCAAATCCACCCCCACAATTAATCAATAGTGTGAGGAGGAAAAGTAGCTCACAGTGAATATGTGCCGTCTGTGTGTGTGTGTGTGTGTGTGTGTGTGTGTGTGTGTGTGTGTGTTAGAGCTGTAATTATAATGTAATAACAGTCACTATAGCGTTGTGATGAAGGCGGTTAAATATTGACTATCACTGCTGGAGATTAAATCAAAGCAGCAGGTCAGAGACAAACTTGTTATACATTCAAAATGGACCCATGGTCTGGTTGACTAAAACTATTTTTTTTGTGCATGGTCTTTATTTATTTTATTATTTTATTTATTTTATTATTTAGACATTCACACATCTATACATTTATAGAACTAATATAATATATCACAAAGCCTATCAGTCAGAAAAAGGTACTGCAAACAGTTCTAGCGACTTTTGTTTCATTTATAAATGTCAAACTAGTTCCAGCTTCTCAAAGATTTGCTCAATTGTGATGGACATATCTAATATTTTATAGACTAAACATTCATAACATCCTGTTAATCAGAAACTCCACAGCCTAACTAGTCTGTTACAGGACACAACTTGGCTCAAAAACTGACATCCACAGAAAGGTTTGGTCTCATCTGCAGATTAGAGATTAGATTATTCATCAGTTTTTGTTAGCTTCGCCACCACATGACTGTACACACCTGGGGACATCTGCGCTCTTCTAAAAGCAAAAAATTAATTAGTTGAAAGAAATAATGGATAATGAAAATAATCGTGTTAAGTCTTTTCCTCTAGTTAGTTTACATCAAGTCCTTCAGGCACCGTTACACCTTGGTGCTGCCTCATAGTCGTGTTAAGTCTTTTCCTCTAGTTAGTTTACATCAAGTCCTTCAGACACCCTTACACCTTGGTGCTGCATCATAGTCGTGTTAAGTCTTTTCCTCTAGTTAGTTTACATCAAGTCCTTCAGGCACCGTTACACCTTGGTGCTGCCTCATAGTCGTGTTAAGTCTTTTCCTCTAGTTAGTTTACATCAAGTCCTTCAGGCACCGTTACACCTTGGTGCTGCCTCATAGTCGTGTTAAGTCTTTTCCTCTAGTTAGTTTACATCAAGTCCTTCAGACACCCCTACACCTTGGTGCTGCATCATAGTCTCAGCTGAAGTAAATAATGCTCTGTTCACTGCTGCTTTAGAAAACGGCATTCAGAGCCTGTATTTACACACTGATTCTAATGGTGCAGCTATCAGGCTATTCTCACATAACCATCCATGCATGACAAACACCGTAGTGTGTGTGTGTGTGTGTGTGAGAGAGAGAGAGTAGTACTGTCTGTGGCAGGTACTCCGTTTCTAGAAACACGGGTCAGGGAATTGTGGAGGTCTCGGTTGCTAGGAGACTATCTCCCCACGCTTTTGTGTTCAAGAGCCTCCAGCGTAAACTACTGCATTACACCTACACACACACACACACACACACACACGCACACACAAGAAAAGGCTAGTGAGAGGAACTGTCAGTTCAGTGAGCTGGTTTTGACGGTGCAACCATATGAATTTAATAAGACAATTTATGCTGAATAGATAAATGTCACAATATCCAAACTATCCAAAAATAAGCATTCACTCCCAAAATGAAATAACCTTTCCATTGTGGTTGGTGTAGACTCCGACCACGGCTGTCGCTGGCTTAAAAATAAACCAGGGAATGAAACAGAAATAACTTAAAGATCTCCACAAAATAATGTAGAATTACCAACTTACAGTCTTTAAAATGACATCACCTCCTTCTCCTTCATTAAAAATTCCAGAATGAATATGCAAATATATTTCAGAAGTTTTCCTGCTGGATACAGGATGTATTCATGTGCACTGGAGGCTTCACATTCAAACATCACACTTCAGCAGAATCAATGTGAAAACAAACATTACGGTTGAAGGATTTTGAATAAGTAACTAATTGCAATTATTTTCACTGATATTGCAACTGCTATATGATCTGCAATATTAGAGGAAATGATTATTTTTTTTACATCATTATTCTCATTTTCATTAAAAACCATATTCAAATGATTATGGTGATTTTTGTAGGGTTCTGTAGCAAACAAAGATGTTTTCTTCAGTCTGTAGAATATGATGTATATGATGTATATGTATATGATGTAGGCCAGAACATATCCGCTGCACAACAATATTTCATTTAAAATGGTATTTTGATACATTTTGCCTTTAACAGATATCACGCCGTAATATTTAACAAACATTTAACACACATTTTTGATTGTATGGGGACTTTAAGCTAAAGCAACACTCACAAATAGACAAATCAAACCTGCTGCCACCTGTCACCTGACTGGAAGCTACCACCTGCTCAGGTAAGATAAAAGACTCGCATCACAATCTGTGGGCACACATACACACCCATGGGTGCACCAACTCTGACGTATGTCATTTACTACAAACCGCCCCTTTAGTTTGACCTGTCCACCCACACCTTAAAGAGAGTCCAGTCCCCCACTGCTAAGAGACATCAACAGAAACGCAGGACTGAACCTTCAACAACACGTAAGCTTGTGGAAAAACTTACAATTGTAAGTGAAACATCGGAGTGAAATGAATGATTTTACACACAAAACTATAGCAGATGTTGGCAAACATCTAGTGACGTTCTTTATGTATTTAAAGACCTTTATGGAGCAAGAAAAGAATCGTTAGATGAAGCTGTAGTTATGAGACCACTACTGCCCCTTCACAGAATGACAACAACACACTACTGACACTTCAAGCTCCATTAAATAAGAAGCATAGCAGCAAGAGAGTGACATTGTCTTATGTGTGTGTTTATGTGTGTGTGTGTGTGTGATCCCTACATAAGGCTGATTAGTTCTTCAACTGCAGCATAGCTAATTAAAATTGCCTCCTGCTTGTTAACAACACCACCCACACACACACACCCACTCCACAGCACAGCTCCGAGGCTCCTGCCAGACCGCCGGCTTTGGTGATTCATGATTAATTCATCCTTCTTAACACACAGACACACAAACATGAAAACATTCTGCCTGGACAGAATTGTCTATATTTGCGCATGAGCTGTAATAATATTGTTCATGTGATATTCAATAACGGTTCATCTTGACTTTAATAAGGAAACCAACGTCTTGTTTACATTAATCATTTCGCAACAACGGACAAAAAAAGGTCAATATTTTATATTATATAACATTCTTAGGATAAATTATTGTTCATTAGTCATTTGGTCCATAATTAGTCAGAAAATTGTGAAAGATCACTGCTTTCCAAAGCCCAAGGTGACGTAGTCAAATATCTTGTTTTGTTCCATAACCCAAATATATTCAGTTTACTTTCATAGACCATAAAGTATTCACATGTGAGGAGCTGGAAACAGAAAGTCTGGGAATTACTCGCTCAAAACAATGAATCGATTATCAAAATTGTTATGTTTGACTAAATAATAAAATAAATGTGTTTAATGATCCATCTGTGTTTATCTTTGTGCTACTGACATTTTTAGCTTGCTAGCGTCTAATAAAGAAACCTAACAGCCTTGCACCTACAGGCAGAGGTGACTGTGAGCCTTGTTCTCTATGCACTCTTTTTTCACCATGAAGGTGATCACTCAGAATAACTTTGTATTGATTTGCAGTGACTCTTCCCTCTAAGGGGACAAGGCAGTTAAATATCCCCCACAACATAACAGTGTTCCAATTATACATGACATGAGCTCTTTATATGTGTAAAACTAAGCCTTCATTACATTTTTTATCTCACAACACAAAGAAGGATAACATTGATAAGATCATCACAACAGAAATCTGCAAATCTACAAAACAATAGACATGGACATGTTGTGGTTGACTAACGCTTAAAAACTAAATAAATCTGCTTAAGAAGAAACGCTGAAACACTGAAGTGTGTGTGTGTGTGTGTGGTGTGTGTGGTAAACCTAATGGAGTTGTTAGCTGCAGCTGAGGTCACATACCCCTCCTACCACCATCATCAGCCCACCAACGGAACCGATCAATATCCTCAATATCCAGTAGATTCTCTCTCTGGTGATAAAGCAGGACATCAACCACGACACAGCAAATAATACAGCCTAATGTATTGTATTTTATCCCACATTACATCATTACATCACGCTGAATGACCGGGATTGTCATGCAACAGTCCAGCTGTATCCACAGTCTGGCTGTGCAGCTACTTCTTCTATCAGTAAGGTTCCCTCTGCCTGGACCATATATATATATATAATACCAGTAGAAAACTTTGATGCGCTTGTCATATCATGTCATATCATGTTGTCAGTATTGTGACAGCAGTGACACACGGGGCTGTCGGCTCAGAGTAAGCTTTAAAACAGAAACACATTTAGTCGTGTGGTCTTGGAAATATGTATGTAAATATATGACAACTGTCTGAACAGCTGTTACTGCGTCAGAAATAATAAATAATAAATAAAACAAATACTTTGAGCTGTATCCTGCCTATTACATCCTCCAGCAGTACTGAAGCTCCACAGACACTCAGACTAAGGCTAACTCCAGCGTCCGGTGGACATTAAAACATGCAGGGCATTTGGAATATTCACAGTGCTTTGGATTTTCCGTCTGTGTGAGTGGATTGTAGTAAATGGAAGAAGGCGGCTGACGGGCAGAGCTTAGTGTGAGCAGCAGACTGGGGCAGATAGAAGAGCATTAAGAGAGGACAAAACTTTGGACCAAGTCTAATCAATCCTCAAGAATGCATACAAAGCAATCCCCCTCCCCCACCTGGGTAAATCAGACCATCTCTCCCTATTTCTGGCTCCAGCATACACTGCCCTCATCAGACAATCAAAGCCTCAACGACAGACATTTATCACTTGGCCTGATGATGCTCTTTCACGACTTCAAGACTGTTTTGAACTGACACAATGGGTGACTTTCCAACATGAAGACCTTGCTACATACACAGACAAAGTGCTATCCTACATTAAGTACTGCATGGGTAGGGTCACTGTGGAAAAGACCGTCCGCGTGTACCCCCAACTAAAAACCGTGGATGACCAGCCAGGTTCGATCTCTCCTCCGAGCCCACAATGTAGCCTTCAGATCCGGTGACAAAGCACTCTACAGCACTGCTCGCGCCAACCTGAAATCAAGGCCGCCAAAGCAGACTACAAGAAGAAGATTGAATGGCAACTCAATAACCCCCAACAGATGTGGCAGAGCATACAGTCCCTGACCAACTACAAGGGCTGTGCTGTGACGCCTGGAGACTCGGATACGGCACTGGTGGAGGAGCTCAACAGCTTCTTCGGCCGGTTCGAGACCCAAGCTCAGAAGACAACCACACCATCCCATCCCCCTCAACAACCCACACCAACCCAAGACACTCCCCCACTCACTGTTGAGGTGGAGGATGTGAGAAGGGTGCTCCGTGCTGTCAACCCCAGGAAGGCCACAGGACCGGATAGAGTACCAGGCAAAGTACTCAAGGCATGTGCTGACCAGCTAGCACCAGTCTTCACTGACATTTTCAACCTGTCACTGGAACAAGCCAACATACCAGCCTGCCTAAAATCGGCCACCATCATCACAGTTCCCAAAAAGTCACCCACAACCAAGCACCGGCTCCCCCCAAGGTTGTGTCCTGAGCCCACTTCTCCACTCACTCTACACACACGACTGCGAACCCACCCACCCTGAGAACATCATTGTGAAATTTGCAGATGACACAACGGTGGTGGGGATGATCACAGAGGGGAACGAGGCGGCCTACAGATGAGGTCCTTAGACTCAGCGAGTGGTGTGCAGCCAACAACCTGGCGCTGAACATCACCAAGACTAAGGAACTCATTCTGGACTTCCAAAGGAACAAAGTCGCCCCTGCCCCCCTGTACATCAACGGCGAGAGTGTGGAGAGAGTGGAGACCTTCAAATTCCTAGGGGTTCACATCTCTGCAGACCTGTCCTGGACAGCTAACACCACTGCGCTGGTCAAAAAGGCACAGCAGCGACTCCACTTTCTGAGAGTACTCAGAAAGGAGCAAATGAACACAAACCTGCTGGTTACCTTTTACCGATCAGCAATTGAGAGCCTGCTGACCTATGCTGTGTCAGTGTGGCACTAAAACTGCACGGAAGCTGACAGGAAAAGACTGGAAAGAGTAACCAACACCGCGCAAAAGATCATCGGCTGCCCCTACCTCCCCTGTCCACCATTTACAACTCCCGGTGCCTTGGCAGAGCCAGGAGCATCATCAAGGACTATACACATCCTGGCTTCCACCTCTTCAACCTGCTGCCCTCTGGCAGACGCTACAGGACCATTCCAGCCAAGACAAACAGACTCAGGGACAGCTTCTTCCCAAGGGCTGTCACCATACTCAACTCCAATCCACAATAAGGAACTGACTTGCTTGCACTTGCTTGCACACAAATACTGCACTACCTCCAAAGACAGCCAGCCTGTCAGAAATGTATCTGTTTAATTGCACTCATCAGACTGCTACCTCTATATATTCATACTGCCAGTCACTCTAGCCACTTTTAATGTTGTGCTTTTTGTTTGTGCTACTGATGTGTGCCTGTCCACCTTCAGAGTTTGCACATGCCTGAGGCACAATTATTTATGGGAATTTTAATTACCAGCAGTTTATATTAGTAATCACTGTACAGTTTATGTAAATTCTTGTAGTTTGTTGTTTTTATTTTTTTCTTATTGTAAATATATTGCTACTTGTTTATTTATGTGTGCACATGATGGTGAAGCTTGACATCTCCGTAGCCACCGTAACATGGGCCTATATACAACAATAACCATATCGAGTTTAGCTTGAGTACAACATTGTTGTATACGGCTGCAGTATGCATCATTCATTGAACAACTGTAAGAAATTATATCAAAATAGAAATGCACCAACACAACAAGACTACAGCCTGGCGCACAGATTTAACCAGCACCGAAACTCACGTGATCAAACGTGACAAACTTAAATGATACAACATTCTGACCGACACGGTCTGCATGCAGCAAACATCCATGTGAAGAAAAAGCAGGCTGAATGAGAAAAATCATATGATACAAAATAACAACCATTAAACCACATAAACAACATAACGTCCTATAAAAAGGAGACATAATATTTCATGGCAAACCATCCAATAGGTGAATCATTTTCAACTGAACGATTAATCGATTAGTCCATCAACACAAAATTTATCAGCTAATTTGACAATCGATTAATCATTTTTTCAATCATTTGTCAAACATTCACTGAATATAGTTGACTGTTGGACTGGTCGGACACAACGAGACCTTTGAAGACGTCTCCTCGGGGGGGAAACTGCTAAAACTGACATATGCTCAGTCATACATCCGTGTTGTTCCTCGTTTTATAAAACTGCGTGTTTTCCTGCCCTCTCTATCACTGAGCCCACACACACACACACACACACACACACACACACACACACACACACACAGGAGACTCTAGGGGCAGCAGCCCTTCAGACAAACACATTTACACAATAATCCTATTAGAGAGAGAAAGTGCGCTCTCTCTTACTCTCTCTTCATCCGTCAATACTCCCACTATCTCGCCCGCCCTCCCGTGCACTGTCAATGCCAGTCAATACGTCACTATCTATGCTCACTTTCGTATTCTAATTCAGACGGGCTTTGCTGCGGCCACATGCAATCAGTGTCCAACAATAGCAGCAGAGAGCTCGATAGCTCAGCATTGTGTCAGATTCGTTTTGGAGCACAAAGTGATGGAGGCGACATGCTGTTCTCACTGCTGCTACCGCTACCCTGTCAATATCCCCTCGTAGCTTTGTCTCCTTTTTTCATCCCTCTCTCCGTTCACTCTGACAGTCCCTCCACTCAGCCCTCTGCCATCCCACAGACCAGCTAACGGTGCGCCGCTTCCACAAATGACTCTACACGCGAGCATATGCAACCGGCTGCAATGGTAGAGTCGGTACGAATCATGATTTATAGAAACAGACTTTTAGAGGGTACTAAAGTCAAGGTCATCCATCTCTAATATGATGATATGACGTCATTTGTTGGGTGACATTTTGACTGCTCCTTTGTTTTAAGAGCCCAGTTAAGCACCAGCAAAGACAGGCTGACGGCTATGTCACATCAGACGGTATATTCTTAACTAAAAAATGGTTAAAATTGTAACAGCAGAGGCGAACATATCCTGACTTTGTCTGTAATATGTGTCAAACTCCAAAACATTCCCCCTAATGCAACTACATAGACCCTCCCTGCTAGGTAAAAGACACATACACAAACTCCAACTGGGTGATGTGATAAATTAACTGCAGGACCACAGAAAGCCAGCGTCAGGCCTGAACCCAACTCACAGTTTTGTCAGTCAAATCAGATCTGGCTGTCCAATACGAATATTCAACTATTTGTTCTTTTTTTCCAGAAAATCTATTGGCACACAAGATTCAGTGATTTAAATAAGAGCTATTTTGTGCCTCAAGTAAATGCTGAATTTACCAGGAGGATCATGATTAGCAAAACACTAAATGATTTATACTTGTACGTTATATGCGTGGTAACTAGCGACACTTCTTTGAACTGCCAGATTTTTTTAATGGGTTGGGCAGGACACCAATTTAGCCCTCCAAGCTAATGTGTGCTAACTATGCTGAGGATGGAACATTTTTTAGATATCAAACATAAAAACCAAAGGTGTCTGTTCCAGTCGCAGACACCTTCACCAAGAGGAAAGCAGAGAATGTTCACTCTGACTGACAAAAAAACCCCACTTTAATAAGAGTCTCAGACAACTGAGGGTTTATGAGACCAACATCTCATTACACTGAAATAATCCTAGAAAGAAATGAGGCAAAATGTGCGTGAGAAAAAAAGATCCACCTTAAAAGAGTAATCATTATTCTTAGAATGGCATTGTATTACTACACATGCTCCACGTGAATACAGAGAAGTCAATAAAGGCAGGTCAATAACTCACCCCACAGATGCCCTTCACACCTCTGGGAAACACTGCGTTGCCTCTAACTGATGGAACACACTTCCTGCACTTACAAGCTTGTTTAATCACCTCGCTGCTCGTCTAACTTTTCCAGTTCTGAATGTCTTTTATCTCCGACTTACCTCTTCAGCATCAATGTAATGTCACGTTAAATTTAAAAAAATCAAGTCCGCAACCATGAGATGAGGAAAAAGCACTCCAACACACAGAGTGGTCATTTGTCAGGATTAGTTATCATTAGTTATTCCAGCACCAGTGAAAAGTTGTAATTTCTATGCAAATTTTCACAAGGGTCTAAAATATCTGAATGATTCAACATAATTATGTCAAATTGGTAGAGAAGTTTCTGCCTAAAAGTTGCTATTTTACATTGAGAGGTTGACCAAATGTTCCAATGTGGTGGTTAAAAGGTCTATTATACTTCAAATCAAGTGCTTATTGGATCTCAATTTTTATAACTTTCCGAAATAAACAATCCAACAATCTTGACACAGCATGACTGCGACACTGTGATGCCTTGAAGGTGAGACTGTGTGATTCATCATTCAAGACAACAAAATTATCTTTTCAAATGTATCATTTTGTCTGACAAACAATCCAAAAAACTAATAGAAAAAAAATTACCAAAATATGCCTATCGACTTATAGTTGCAGCTCTTATAATAACGGCTGGAACCTCATGAATTACAGGTCAAATAGATTGAAAACGCCTACACTGATCACCTAAAACGTTGTGTTTCAGGGACACAACAGCCAAAAGTTAGTTCTTCTTTCATTTGTTCCTGGAGATGAATAATGCCTTTATTCTATAAGTGAATCCATGCTTACTGAGGCAGCGATGCAGCCAGTAGGAGGCTGTGACTGGAGTTTAATGGAGTTAGATGACATGTGGTTGGTAGTAACCTTGACTCAAGTCAAACCCCCTATATACAGCCAAGCTACAGTCACACGTCTGCCTGACGCTTCTTATTCCTGACAATCTGCTCACTGAATACATGACTGCAGCTACAAAGTGCTGACCTTTCATGTCACAACATCAATATGAACTAAACACTTTGTTGAGTCGTCCGTGTGGGTAATAAGAGAGGAGGGATCAAAACACAACAAGCCCGAGGTGCATATCAACATATTTTATTAAGACAACAGCCTGGTGTGCTACTGCTCGCTACGTGCTTGCACCACACACACATCTGGGTGTTGCCTCTATAAACACACACACACACACACACACACACACACACACACACACACACAAACAGATGTGCAGAAAATGAACTGCAGATTGATAACTGAGGCATATAAAAACACTGCAGTTATTTAGCATCTGTGCACGTCTCTGTCCGTGTGAAATCACTTGCTAGCTCTGCTAGCTGTGTTGTAGCGATCCATACTGCTGCTGTCAACTTCCCAAAATACAATATCATACAATATCATACAATACAGCTATGCAATGCATGTATTTCTGGAGTGGAGGTTAGCCTTTAGCTCTGTTAGCTGTTGGCTGTCAGCACCTTAAACAGCTGAAATCACATGACCGTTTTAATGAAGTGATTCTAGTGATTCAGCACACTAAAAACAAGCTGAATATGAATTTGGATACAGGTAATGTTTGTGGGTTTTCAGTAAAATGTTGAGACCTGAAGCCGTGCTTCATTTTCGAGTGCGTTACATAAATGAATCCCATTTTTGAAGTGATGAGAAGTTCTTGAAAATGAGCTATGACTACGTGACCGAATGTGGCAGAACTAAAACAAAAAGGTCAACGTTTAGTCAAGAGCTATTACAGCAATTTAGCGTCACACTTCCACAAAGTACCTGACTGAAATCGTCGGGGTTACTTCCTCAGAGCTGGCGAAGCTCCTCCGCGGTAACAGAAGACGCTACGATACAACGCCACTTCACCGTATGTCAATAAAAACATGAGACAACTGGGACTCCTCGCTGGCTGTGATCAGGTGTTACCGTCTCTGCAACATATCCAGATATAGATCGCATGTTACCAGGTGAATATGGGGTCTTCTGTGAGTTGGTTTTGTAACATAAAAGAAAAAATCATAATGTAAAATCTCAGTAATCATGCCTGCACTTTAATATTTCAATAGGCTGCATTCACCATCATTACTCCACAGTGTAAGTAAAGGCTCTTCAGTCACAGCAGGTGTGCCAGTCAGTCAGTGGGATCAGGTGGGATCAGGTGGATCACCTTGTGAGACGCTGAGGCTGAAGGAAGATCAGCAGAGTTTGGTCAAAGTACCGAAGGAAGCTACATTTGTATTCAGCCCACAACTCAAACATGTTGAAGTGGCCTCTTTTATGTCCCCGAGCGGGAGATGCCGGAGACAACGCGAGCATATGTGACAGACGTGGCTGAAGCGAGCACATATGAATATTTCAACCACGTGCTGCCGGCACGTCACATAAACTCACTGCACTGCCCCACCCTACTGCTGGGATCAGATGTCGAGCTGGCCGGCAGACATGTAGACGCGTGCGGTGTGGAGCCGTCATGTGGGGGTTGACAGATGTTGTATGTCCATGACATTTCTGAGTTCAAGTTTCAAGTTCAGCTCAGACCCATTAAAAGACTGTTAATCAGCTGTTAATCACACCTGGCTCTTTATTTCTTCTCTGAACGTTTCCTTTCTTCTTGTGAATAAAGAGCAGCAACGATTCCTCTGCTAACAGTAGCTCAACACACTGGAATGCAACACAACCACAACACATGCTGAGATTTAAGTGTGGACAACAGCTGCAATCACACATACACCAACCAGCACCATCCAGTCACTGCGCTAGCGCTGAAACTAATGATTATTTTCTATCACTGATTCATCTGTCACCATTTTCTCGATTAATAGATTAGTTGTTTGGTTCAGAAAATATTAGAAAAGGCCAAGGTGACGTCCTCAGATGTCTCATTATGTCCATAGATGACGAAGAAAACCGGAGTCAGTAACCCACTATCTAACCTGCGTAAAGGTGGAGTCACTGATGAGGACAGAACGATGTGTCACTAAAAACTGAATTTGAATTATGCTAATTCAACTAGTGCATTAAAAACTACATTTAAAATTGAATTGATTAGTTTTGAATGGAACTGAATTCCAATAATCTTGAAACTGAAAGTAATATTGTGACATTGAGTTGCTCTGAAACTGAATCACTCAGAATTCAAGTCTTCGCGTCTCAGAAGGAGACGGCAGCTACCCATGATGCACGTCACCTCAACTGTCAAACACCTGATAACTATAGCTAACTATAACTGATAACACAAACAGCCGTAGCCTGCAGAATAAGGTTTAAGTAAAAAATTGCTAATTTAGTTTCAATTATAGGAGATATGAAGATGCGCAGCGTCATATTTTTCATATTGAGACATACTGAGACAGAAAACAAGGCTTTTGGCTTATGAAGGAAAAAATAATGACTAGGAGTGAAAAGTTCTGTGAATCTGCACTCGATTGCTCATTTACCTAAACGAGTCTTCAGTGTTAATAGATGTCTGGACACAAACTTTATCCAAATCAAATTCTCCACATTTCAACTGCAATCGGGAACTTTGTGAATATAAACAGAATAATAATTAATCTGACGCTTAACAGGTTCAGTACGCCGCCCACAAGTGCCCCACTTGTTTTGTTATTAGAGGGCTGCAACTAATGTTGATCGTCATTATTGATGAATCCATTAATTACTTTCACAATTCATTTATTAATCCCAGAGATGAAACTATTTTATTTTATTTTGCCGTTATGTAACCCGATAGAAAATCCTGTCGTTGAATACATAACTATTAGTTGTTTCCTACTGATGTTTTCTGATTTCAGCTTGTTAAATGTGAATATTTCCTGGTTTCTTTAGTGCTCTATGAGATTAAACTGAATATTTTTGATCGGCCTAAAAACAAGACCTTCAGGTCCTGGGCTTTGGGAAACAGTTATGGACATTTTTCACTGTTTTCTGACATTTTGTAGACCTAGAAACTGATTGATTAATCGAGACAATAACCAACGGATTAATCGATAATGAAAATTGAAATCACTCTGTGACATCATCTCTGTGAACTGCAATCAAATATTATCAGATGATCATTTCAGCATTTTCTGTTACGATTTCTTTCTTAACTCCAACTATGACCTCAGCCACGTTGCCATGTAAATATGAACGCTATGACATCAGCATGCTCATAGACATAGACTGTTATTGTCTGATCTGTTTGACAGGCCTGGATGTGTGTGTGGTGCTCCAGACCAGTAGAAGTGATTTACATGATGCTGAATGACCTCTGCAACAACAAATTTAACAGCCATCAATTATTAATTCAGGCAAATGAGTGGGGCTGCACCACAGAGGCCCACACCCTCACTTGAAAAGGCAATAAACTTAAAAGAAAAATGTCTTTTGCTTTGTGCAGCTACAGAACAACACGATGGGAAGCGGATTTAGATCCCTGCTGTAACCAAACTCAAGTCAAATGTAGGTAGAAAACATTAACATATACAAGAAAGCAAGCAGCTCAGTGTAAGTGGGGATTTTCACTTTCACATTTGAATGCACTCATTTCCTTCATGTATATATCATCTGAATGCATGGTTATGAAATACATGAATTTTGTCAGTAAGCAAGTTCCAGAGCCTCCTCTCATGGGAGGCGCCTCCATCTATCATGAGGATGAAGGATGCTGCGGAGGACAATTTGTATAAGCTGCTTGTCCAGACATCAGTCCGCGCTGATAACAGGTCCAGCGGTGGCTGCGCTGCTAGCATCCAGCTAGAGGAGCAGGTTAGAAACGGCAATTTAGACCGACAGGTGCAACAGCAGCAGCAGCAGCAGCAGCAGCATCACCGCCGCCGTCCTCATACCACTCCTCCCACCTTGACAAATACCCAGAGAAAAATGCCCAAACCAACAACCAGCTGCCCGGCGAGCAGACGGAAAACCAGCCTGGGTTCACGGATATGTTTTTCATTCTGGTAAAATTGTTGAACGGTGTTGGCGTTAAGTGGCGAGCTAGCTAACAGCCGCTTCAGCACAGTGACCAGACGAACCGCTGTTAGCCCCGCTGGCTGCTCTCCCTCTGCTCTCTATAAAACCTCCGGTAGGAGAACACAACGCTGCAGCCTGCGTGTCGTCACACTCACCTCTCTGCCATTTTCCCGACGGTTCTTAAAATCCGTTTAGAATAAATCCCACAGCGTCTCCCATGTTGCCGAAATTGCGGTCGCCGCAGTCAACGAGTCCCTCCTTTCAGACCCGAGTCAAGTTATCAACAATACCGTATGTCACGTCTGGTTGGTACCTTCAAAATAAAAGCTTTTACTCAAGCGTGTCAATGTGGCACCTAAACATAAAATTACACGTAGAATATACATTAGATACAATACATATAAAATATCACTAGTTTATCACTCAAAGTGAAGTGTAGACGACCCGTCAATAAAAGCCTTTGGGGATATATTATACATTTAATAGGAAGCATGCAAAACCTAATACATAGTTACTGATATTAGACTACTTATTTTGATGTAATCTGCACTACACATGAATGAATTAACCATAGCCATAGTATGTATATCTACATAAATTAATATAAATACAAACAAATAAAATATACAAACATACAGGCTATATAGTTAGTTCTCTATTTAGATTAAGCTTTTCCTCATAACTGCCTCGCAATTGTTTAGCTTATAATGTCACGTGTCATGATAAAGGGTCAGTCAGCACAAGTAGCCTCTAAAATAGTTTGCACTTGTTTCACACAGTGAAAGACAACTGAACTACGTGTCTATTTTATTCTGAAGTTGTAATTCAACAACGTTCAGTAGCAGTCTTGCTGACTATAGCTAACTTGACGCAGAAGGGAACGCTCAGTGCTTTTTTAAGTCCTGATGCGTTCATGTTAAATGATGACAGTATGTAGGCCTACGGGACTGCTGGTAGTAATGCACTGCTCCCCACACATTTCATTTCATTCCTTTGCCAGGTTGTAGAGGATGACACACAATCCCAGCATGCTCAGGGACACAGCTGCAAAAAGAATTAGCAAATTATTATTATTATTTATTATTATTAATATTATTTTATCAGCCACTCCCATTCTAAGTGTTTTGCAAATCATGGTTCAGTTTAAACATTGTTACTGTATTTTATTATTATTACTTATCCCAGGACACAACCACAACATCCAACAATCTGGAATTCAATGCCACTCATTTCATAAACAGGTGATTGCATGCTTGTTGTCTGGAGTTATTTTGCTCCCCAAATGTGACGTTGACTTCTCAAAAAGAGCCAATCAGTGGTCTGTGTGTGTGTCAGCTGTTAGAGTGTGATGGAGGATCCATGCTGCACCTTCTTCCTGGGAGAAGAACTGGGCCACTTATGTTGGTGTGATCAGTGAAGCGCCTGTGTGTTGACACCACATAATGGAATTCCCGTTCTATGGCTGTGTTCATAGGATGTCAGATTCACAGTAAATATGAGCTGCCCACAGGGAACAGCTGTTCAAACTGAGAGCTGATGGAAGGTGTGTGAGGAGGGAGGGCTGACTGAAAACAGCTGATATGGATCTGACTCTTAAATCAAGGCCCTTATTATTATTTTAGAGCTTTTAACGGATCCTCTTCAGCAGAGTTTGATGAGCAGATGAAGTTTTATTTAACTCTGACAGCAAAGCTAACAAAATATCTATTTTTAACCCAAAGGACACTTTTCTAAACCTCTGTGTCAGACCAGTAAGGTCAGTGTGTGACCCTCACAACCCTGTTTTCCTGTTTGGATCTTGCATGGCCAAGTGTGTTGCAGGGTGACATCGTCTCTCGGCGTCCTGTGTGTACATGTTTGTGCTATGTTTGTGACCTTTAGGTGTATATATCAACAAGCTACAGGCATAACTCCCTGTTGTGTGCGTTACATGCCTCCTGTAGAGAGTTGCCGTTGATGTTTGATATTAGACAACCTCTGCTATGGTTGGAGGATCTCAACATGCCATCCAGCCAGGGTTAAGCATACACCGCGTTATTGCTACACCACCTTCATCTCAGTCTCAGCTGCTCTCTGCTTCCTTGTTCCGCTGTTTCATGCCAGCGTACGTTAGCTGTCAAGCTTTTTATCATGAAGGCAGTGACAAGCATCTGCACATCTTTTGCCTTTTGACAACACACTGAGATCCACAGCTTTATGACCCATCTGATGTAAAGGACATCAGGATGCTGCAGGAGAAGATGGAAGGAAAGGGTAATGAAGTCAATGGCATGTAGTAACATGCTGCTCAGTATGTGCAAGCATACTCAGTATATATATCTCAACTACAGTGTACCTGACAAACGTACCTGTAAATATTGCACTTTCCAAAAAAAAAAATAATTCATCCAGTCACTTGGCAGGTGATTGGATGAACCATATGTCTACCTTGCCAGGCAGCTGATTCACAAGATCACAAGATCACACAGGAATCCTCATAAGATGCTGACTGGCCCGAGTTACTGGTGGTTCAGAGGGATTCTCACATCTGGGATCTTGTGAATCCAGCTGCTCCAGGTAAGTATAGTCTGACATCACACTCACATATGTTGTTGCTATGTGAGAATGAGCAAATCTGCAGCTTGTGTAATCAGATGAAGAAAAGTTACAAGAAACATTAATTCAACAAGCAGCTTTTAAAAGCTAAAACTGGTTATAAGCATTACCTGCTCTTTCTTGCACCAGCCCATTATCATTGCTAAAGTCACCATAAGGATCCATGGAAAGGGAGCTCTTAACAGTTGTCCTATTTAACAGTTTATCATTTTAAATATAGATACTTAGATATATAATGTACTGTATAAAACCTATACACTACACATGCACTACAATATACAGTGTATTACTGTGGCGCTTTTATTTGTATGCTACAGTGAACAGGGACCAGGAACAAGTCGCCAAACAAAGACCTCAAAGTTAGTTTTTATCATTTAACAAAATCCATCTAAAGCCATCAGTGATCCTTGAACTCACTCTGGCTTCTAAACACAGACTGTGGCGCCTCTCTGTGGCTGCTGTTAGTACTACTACTTGGACAAGTTTCAGTATTATTTTACCTCAAACCAAAATTCATTTTTCACTCAAGTTTAACAGCACAGAAGCAAACTGGCTGCTATGGTCTATAAATTATGAAATATAATAATAATAGAAACTAGATCACGTTTAACCGTCATGCCAAAATTCTGACTTTGGTCACTTTCAGTGTGGCAGACTTATTACATTTACTGTACTTCTTTGTACTTTGTTTTGAGGTATTTATACTCGATACCTCACTGATACTTTATACTTCCACTCCACTGCATGTATATGGAAGTGACATATGTACTTTCTACTCCACCACATTTATTTTACAGCATTTCAGATAAAGATTTGACACAGTGGATAAAATTACAATCCAACACATTGTTAAATATGAAAACCAGTAGTTTCAACCTTTTTGTCTTTTGACGTCTTACATAAATCAGTGTGTAGTCGGGTCACATTTCACATGTCTATGAGTTGTTAACAGCTCCACCAAACAGTGATTTTTACCTCTAAACTTCTCACATTTCAATAAATGATAGTAGTCATTTTAGACCACAGGACTAAACTATCTAACTGTATATAAAGTAGTTGAAACTAGCTCCACCTCCAGCAGCTACAACATTAACATGATGCCTCAGTATTAATAATCTAATGATGTCATATATAATAATATATCAGTACTTTAACTAGATCAAGATCACAATACTTATGTACTGTTACTGCAGTACTTTAACTACATCAAGATCACTATACTTATGTACTGTTACTGCAGTACTTTAACTACATCAAGATCACTATACTTATGTACTGTTACTGCAGTACTTTAACTAGATCAAGATCACTATACTTATGTACTGTTACTGCAGTACTTTAACTACGTCATGATCACTATACTTATGTACTGTTACTGCAGTACTTTAACTACATCAAGATCACAATACTTATGTACTGTTACTGCAGTACTTTAACTACATCAAGATCACTATACTTATGTACTGTTACTGCAGTACTTTAACTACACCAAGATCACTATACTTATGTACTGTTACTGCAGTACTTTAACTACATCAAGATCACTATACTTATGTACTGTTACTGCAGTACTTTAACTACATCAAGATCACAATACTTATGTACTGTTACTGCAGTACTTTAACTAGATCAAGATCACTATACTTATGTACTGTTACTGCAGTACTTTAACTACGTCATGATCACTATACTTATGTACTGTTACTGCAGTACTTTAACTACATCAAGATCACAATACTTATGTACTGTTACTGCAGTACTTTAACTAGATCAAGATCACTATACTTATGTACTGTTACTGCAGTACTTTAACTACGTCATGATCACTATACTTATGTACTGTTACTGCAGTACTTTAACTACATCAAGATCACTATACTTATGTACTGTTACTGCAGTACTTTAACTACGTCATGGTCACTATACTTATGTAGTGTTACTGCAGTACTTTAACTACGTCATGATCACTATACTTATGTACTGTTGTGTTGTATTTTGTGTAATGCTGCTTTTACACTGTAAGGGTGTGTGTGTGTGTGAGAGAGAGAGAGAATGAGAGAGAGAGAAAGGGGTAGGGATAATGTGTAATAATAGGTGTATACATCATACTCATTTTTGAACATGTAATATTTGTTTATGAGAATGTTTTTATTGAGTTTGTCATATAGCTTTGTTGTTTATTCATCAATTGTGTTTTTATTCTTGTTTTTTTTATTTTTATATGGAAATAAAATGAACATTTATTAATTTATTCATTACTGTCATTGAACAGTGTGTATTCAGCAAATAGTCTAGAATATTCTAGTTATGGTTATGTTTCTAGTCTGTCTACTCTATTTGTATCTATTTTTATATTTGAGTGAGTCTATTTAGTAACTATTACACAGTCTGACACAACACTGACTGTGATGAGGAAGTGTTAATGAACGCAGACACACAAAACGCTCTTTCAACTTGCTACTGCGCATGTGTGTTACCATGGATTTAATAGTTCAGATTTAACATCTGTGGTCGGTCTCTTTGTCACAGTAAAGTTACAATGCAAACGTTTTCTCATTTTATTTTTTGTCATGGTGGGACGTTTCAACTGAAGCCGTTTCCCCTCAAACCTTTCATGCGTGAAACTCACTCAGTATTAATTATACATAGGAACCATGCTGCTGTCACCGATGCCAGACATTACATGTATTTGCGACCGAGCTGAACTGGTTTGTTTTGGAGTATTTGATCCACAAGGCCACAGTCGACGCTTTTCCCCTCTGTAACCTATTTGGAGAGTGAAACGTGTTCCTATATCAGGAAGTTCCTCTGCCCTCTCCGAACTCCGGCCGACGCGAGCCGAACGTTTCCGAAAAGTAACTCGTGGTCTCATTTCATTGGCGAGACGCTCGTCCAATCAGCCACGGCCATCTGTGCAGGTCTCGGCGCTGTTGAAATTCTCAGGTTACATTTCCTCCAGGCTTTATTAGCTGCTTTCACCTCGAAGCTGCACTTTTTGCCTACACAAAGTCGACATGAAGCTTCCAGTGGCCATTCTTGCCATTTTTGCATCGATAGCTGTCACTATTGACGCTACTGTCTACTTCAAGGAACAGTTTCTGGATGGAGGTGCAGTATAAGTCTTATTCCATGTCTTCTTTCCTCATGTATGAATGATTGTGTCGTGAAAGTGGCTGCTACTGCATTGAAAAGCCCACCTTCATAGTTTATCTCAAATATCTGGCATGCCAAACTAAATATTTCTTTTTAAACGCTAAACTATCAGGATATGAGAAATACAGACTCTTAAATGGAGGCTAAAACAGTTCTAGTGGTGTAACATGTGTGAAAGAGAAACCCCTCCCCACCAAAACCCGTCATTACCCGAAGGCTATATTTTCTCAAAGTCCGCTTTTACTTTGAAAGCGAAGTCGTCTAATTCCGGTGTTTTTTCTAGCAACAACAGTATAATAGGTGTATAACACAGTTGTAATTAATAGAAATAAGGCGTAACCAGCTGAGTTTGATTTCTGCGTTTCAGACGGATGGAACAGCCGGTGGGCCGAGTCAAAGCACAAGTCAGACTACGGCCAGTGGAAACTGACTGCTGGGAAGTTCTACGGGGATGCTGAGGCTGATAAAGGTAATTCTCATACCTGTGTTTGGCTTACTTAGTCACAGAGACAATTGATACAAATGGGTTTGTGTGAAATAGTGCATTTGCTTATCCCAGATACTAGCAGATCACAAGTATCATGCAAATGTAGGTTAAAGGAGTTTTGTATATGACCTGCCCTCCTCAAAAAAATCATGAGAATAATAAAGTCTTCTCACCGACACCAGGTGTGCAGACCAGCCAGGATGCCCGCTTTTACGCCCTCTCTGCCCGCTTTGAGCCATTTAGCAACGAGGGAAAGACCCTGGTCATCCAGTTCACCGTCAAGCACGAGCAGAAGATTGACTGCGGAGGCGGCTACGTCAAAATCTTCCCCTCTGACCTTGACCAGAGTGACATGCACGGAGACTCGCAGTATTACATCATGTTTGGTGAGTCATGTTTGTCTTATAGAGGCAGTGACGTTTGACCACAGAACACAGCTGTTTAAACAAGGCAGTGCTTTGAAGAATGCTTGTGTTTTTATGACAAGTTGTTTTTACTTTCAGCTGTCTCAAATCTAGTCATAAATGAAATGAATAAAATGAGATGACCTGTGTCTCCAGGCCCTGACATCTGTGGATACAGCACAAAGAAGGTTCATGTGATCTTCAACTACAAGGGACAGAACCACCTCATCAAGAAAGACATCAAATGCAAGGTAGCTACTGCATGAATGACTTGCATCCTATGTGAGCATAAATTGAAATATTCTTGCTCACTTTGAATTCCCTCCTTCCCCTCTCTCCAGGATGATGAGCTGACCCACCTGTACACACTGATCCTGAACCCAGACCAGACATACGAGGTGAAGATCGACAATGAGAAGGTGGAGTCAGGCTCCCTGGAGGACGACTGGGACATGCTGCCGTCGAAGAAGATCAAGGACCCCGAGGCTAAAAAACCCAGCGACTGGGACGACCGGGCCAAGATCGACGACCTCAGCGACACCAAGCCCGAGGTAGGACATCAGAGCACACTGGATGAGTACTAGTTAATTCCTCCTTTGTAAATGTTGCTGAATGGGGACTGGACTTTGTCAAAGAGCTGTGAACTGCTGTGAAATCTCAGAAGTCTCATCATACCTTTACTGTCAACACTGCTGAGATAATATCTGCAGTAACTCCTCACTCATTGAGACTACCTGAAGCACGTTGTAATCAGATAGATTTCACAGTGCAGATCTAGACTGGCTAATTAATGAATGAATTTTAATTAACAAAGGCACATTGCATTCTGTTTCGGTAAGTGGCATGATTTATCTAAAGGGAAATCGGCTTTACACAATGGCCATAGCATTGGAACACAGCCTAAAGAGGACAGGTAGTATCACCTTTAGGGGAAATGGGTAAATGCTCCTTTACCAACCAATCAAACCACACCCCATGCTGGGCCAGATCTGTCACATATCATAATATTGCTCAATGAACCCAGTCAAAGTAACATAACAAGTAATGCAGGAGTGACGCCTTTATGGGCCTCATTCTTTAAATGTGGCTGAATCCAGGCTACGACGTTAGCCTTCCTAAATGATCCGGTTACTTCTCCTTCATTCTTGAGAAAACCTGAGTAGAAAATCGAAACCATGATTGGCTGAGTGCTGATCATGTGACTGTACTCTTTATTGGCTGGGATGGCACCCTGGCTACAGAGGCACAGTTTACTGCTGCACAGTAGTTAATTTAAAGCTGAGGACGCTGCAGTATCTCACTCATAATCTAGTTATGCAGTGAAACATGTAATCTCTCATAAAGCAGCATTTTATTGACAGTTTCAAGCCACCTGTGTGTATATACAGTTTATCCCTATCATGCAAGTACATTTTATACATTTATCTGTGTGTATTTGTGTGTGTATAATGTTATACGACATTAAAATTGTCTCTTGCTCTGACAACCCTTAACTTGCCAACTTTTGGCGAACTTAAATATCCAAGTTTTTATCAAATGGAGGATCCATGTTTTAACATTGTATTCTTACTGATGTGTGTGGTAACTGTGATATTGCTGTCTTTCAGGACTGGGATAAGGCAGAGAGCATCCCTGATCCTGATGCTAAGAAGCCTGAAGACTGGGACGAGGACATGGATGGAGAGTGGGAACCTCCCATGATCGCCAACCCAGAATATAAGGTACGGCCTTTATACACAGAATGATTGAAATCCTTTTGACCAGTATTTTTTTTAAAGGAATGAATGTATTTGTAAGGCTGTGGGTCTGGTTTCCCTGGAGGAAATGTACTCTGAAGGCATTGCATCGATCAAGGATTTACTCTAGAACCCCCGCTGTGCTGTCTTTACAGGGCGAGTGGAAACCCAAGCAGATTGACAACCCTGATTACAAGGGGGCCTGGGTGCACCCTGAGATCGATAACCCAGAATACACTCATGATGCTACCATGTACAAGTTTGACAGCATTGGAGTCCTGGGCCTGGACCTGTGGCAGGTAACTATTACTACTCTACTACTCTCATTACAAGGCCTATGTACAGATGGTGATAGTTATCATACTGTATATGTGTATGAGTGAATAATGTCTCTGTGCAGGTTAAATCTGGCACCATCTTTGACAACCTTCTGATCACTGACGATGCCAAAGAAGCAGAGGAGTTTGGGAAGGAAACCTGGGGAGTTACTAAGGTAGGACTGTGCTCACAGTACTAACATAGTGTATACTCTAGGTAGAGCCCACAATACACCACACTGTGTGTTCAGTGTTTAACAGTTCAGAAACTCAAAGGTTGAAGTGTTTACAATAACGTCTTCTGGTTCCTTCTGTCCTTTTTAAACAATGCCAATCAACTGATGGTCAGCATTAACAACTCGTTATATCCATAAATGTGTAAAACAACTTGTCGTCTTTGGCCACCAGGGACCAGAGAAAAAGATGAAGGAGGAGCAGGAGGACATGGAGAGGAAACTGAGGGAGGAGGAGGAGAAGAGCAAGAAGAAGGACGATGAGGACGAGGATGAGGAAGACGGCGAGGAGGAGGATGAGGAGGCAGAGGAAGAGAGCGAGCACGAGGAGGAGACGGACGAGGACGCTGAGACAGAAGATGACGACGACGTCAAACAGAAGGACGAGTTGTAGAAGAGAGGAGCCGGTTGGTTCAAACTACCGACAGAAAATCAGCTAAAGCCCTATGGACTCTGGCCTTTGATACGGCATTTATTCAGGTGCAGGGGTGGGGGAGGGGTGGAAGGTGGGGGTCAGGTCAGATTTATTTTTTATTGATCCCTTTTGTTGCTTTTTTTTTTAAATTTTTTTTTTTAGCCTTTAAATTAGAGAAGGGAGAAGGGTTTACATGTTTTCCTTCTGTTTGTGCGTCTGCTTCGGTTGAGGAGTTTCTAACTTAATGTGATTTACTGAATGGTGTGTGTGCATCCTACAGTTACCCACTGTGCCACTGCTCTGTCCCGCTGTCATCCAGTTCTCTTTATTATCACCTGTGTTGGGATGTCCAGTAAATTGAGGGTCTGCGATGTCTGATTCATGCACTTTTATTTCTCCTGTGTGATATACTGTTCCTTGTGAATTGACCCCCTTCATAATTTATTCAATCATTACATTAATTTCCTCAAAACATGAGTCAAAGCTTAGATTTGATCTTTTTTTCTTTTTTTTGCGCGTGTGTGTGTGTGTGTGTGTGTGTGATTGAGAGTGAGCCTGTATTAGACAAACTGTGATATTACAATCCTCATTTTCTCATTGTTCTAAATAAATGACTGTTTCCTGGGTGCACACTGTTTGTTTAGTTTAGTTTCGGTGAATAAATGGAAGCTTCTCTCAACAATGTGACATGTGTTTCATTGTAGTGTGAAGGACATTATAGAGACAAATAGAAACAAGCTTACACCATCAGGGACAGAATATACTGCAAGATCCCATTTAACATTTCTGACTTTATTGGGTATGATTTTTGCATCAGTGTAATGAAGTTTGTTGATTTGTCTGCTACTTAATGTATGGGAGTGGAAATAACTATTTAATTTAATTAATATTTCCCATTTATATATAAATATATATATCTCACAATATAAGTTGACGTCAGCTGCGATAGTTGGTTTTATAGACGTTCTAGCTACCAACGAGAACACTTGACACAAAAAACAAATGAAATCAGTGTGTTTTGAAGGCTGATTCTGTTTTAGACGATTATTAATCTAACATTGTGTGGAAGTTCATTTGCCAACTTGTCAACAGATTTGGTGTGTCTACATACTATATATATTATTAAATGTGGAGATAATCACCTCAGAATTCTGAGAAAAAAATTTCATGAAAAAGAAAGAAAATGGCAGTCAGATGAGGTTGAACCAAGAATAAAGAGATCATGATTTATATAGCAAAATACAAGATGTGGTAAGAACCATACATATATAGGCCTATATATAGCCAACAGTTTTGTTGGGTAATCTATTTTCGCTGTCCAAGTGCTCATATGTCTGACAGCATGTGAAGGCAACACCGTATTCACTGTGCTTCGCCGCCACCAGCAGATGGCGTCCGTGTGCAGCGGCACTGAGGCAGCTGAGTCACACATACGTTTAGACCCTGAGAAATACATAGGCTAGTGTGCGAAAAAGAGCGACTACAGTCGAGAAACTGTCGTCAGTACATTCATTTTTGACTACAGCTGCATCTGACTCCACGTCGAAAGATGCTGACGGTAACACTGAAGACCCTCCAACAGCAGACGTTCAAAATAGAGATAGACCCAGAACTGACGGTGAGTAGAAGTTAACGGGGCTGAAGTAAACACTGTCAGGCCGGGAGGGCTGGCATATATATAGGTTAGCTGTAGCATACAGGAATGTTAGCAAACGTTAAAACCAAGGTGAGGGCTATTAAACTCTATCAGAGATAAGCTTTATATATATGAATCGGAGCATTATGCCAGTGTAAAAATACACTGTCAAACAAGTTAGCAATTTTGCACACAGTAACTGAGTTAATGTGAGATAATTTATTCGGATTAAGAGCGGGGAAAACCGGAACTCTGTAAGATTTCCTTCAAAATAAAAGCCCCAAGCATTTAATGAACTACAAGCATTTTCATCATACACTCTGAAAACATAAACACAAAGTTACGTTTGTATTGGATAAATAACGTGAAATATATTGTGTTTACACCATAAACTGTGTTTATTGCGCTTCTGGGTAACGTTAGCCCTCAGGACGTTTTCCAGTGTATATGCAGCATAGAGGTTTTATATTGTAAACACCGAACGGAAATGTTTGTACTTTCGTTTAACTTTACAGTGTGCGACTTGTTTCAGCGTCTCAACATGAATGACGGTGCAATATTTTAAACCCCCTTTCTGTTCACATAGTAATGGGGTGACTAATGGAGTAGTAACACTATATTAGATGTATTGAACGGATGTTTCCTGTGAAGTGTTGTCACGTGAATTGCAATCAGCGCAAGGCTGTCATAATAAACAGCATCAGACTGCTGTAAGCTCTAAGTAGCACATTGTTTTGTGTAAAAGAACCCTGATAACATTATTTATGGCAGCTTTTTGTGTGTTCCATCCCTTCTTTCTGTCACTGTTCCGTAGATCTATTGTTCATCCTGTACATTAGATTATGTTTTCTGCTTCTGTTTGCACATTCTGCTTGGATGCTAAACACAATATTATCATTATACTGGCAAATGTAAAGTGTAATCTAATATAATGGAAAACAAACTATTACTACGTTCTACGTTTGTTTTTCACCTTATATGACGGCGTTTGTGTTAATAATTGTAATGTTATGTACTTAATTAACCCTGTGAGTTTATCATGTTACTTTTTTTTTATTTTTTAGATTTTATTGTATGTAACAGGCCTCAGACTGAGAATCCATAAACGGATGCGTTTCCCCTGTAAAAACAGGAGAAAGAATGAGACAAGCTGACAGGTGCTTCAGTTCACTGCAGCTTCGCTCAGCAGAATTTATTTGCCAATATACCAAATATATCAATTTTTAGCCCTTTCTGCATTTTCCATTTCCCCCTATTTAACCTCACTCATAATGAAATAAAAAAAACTAGCAGATTACTAATGACTATGTCAGTTTGGTAACAGTTCTGTGCATTTGAAGCGAGGTACGCAGGACTCGACACTATGACCTATCTGCATGTTCTGTCTGTGAATAGCTCTCCCGATGATGTGCGGGAGGAAGGATTGTTGTCGGCTTTTCCTCACAGGGAACATAGTCGTTGCAGACTTTTCAACTGTCTCATTTTCCCCGGGTTTCTCTTGTACCCCCTCAAAGGAAGCACCACCCACCCATGCTACGCCAAGGTGTTGAGACAAACGTACCCCCCGTGATTTCATAGGACAGATGAATGACAACATAACATAACTGACACGTGGGGCTTAAAATAATAATCTGTTAGAAAGTAACAAAATGTCTTCAGTGGAGCTTAAAGTTCTTGAAATTGACGTTAGTGTTGTTTAAGTGTCCAGTTGATCTGGTGCTGTTGCTTTACATCACAGTAATGTTAATGTATCAGGATAGCTTGGATAGCTTGGATGCTGATGCATTCCCACTGTGTGTCATTTGTCCATGATTACTGTAATCAACACCATACAAGGTACCTGCTTTATGCACACTCAGGAAATTCACATGTTCAGAGGAATCAGGAGAGAGACGACATAATTGCAGGATGTAATTGTGTTACAAGAAAAACAAGAAGAAAGTAAAGAAGTGATTCAAGAAGGAAGACTGATGCAAGATTTAAAGAACAAAGTTTGAGGATGAAAGAGAAACACCCCATGAATCAGGAGGCAGACAAACCTGGAAATAATGATAATTACTGCTCTGGTAAACATCTTTAAAGGCACAATATGTTATCTAAAAGCAAACTAAAGTTAACAAATAAAAGCCAAAGCACAAGATTGAATATAAAAAGATCTTTTAATGAATACTAACACACAACACAACAATTCTGTTGACTTATGCAGAAGTTTTTGCGTCAGGTTCAGGACCGTTTTAGCGCCTCTGCTGCTTCCCATGTTACCAGACTGGTGGCCCAGAGCATTGAACTCAGCGATGCTGATCACATACATTAACAGCATGTCAGTATTCATCCTGCAAGGAGTTGAGAATTTTGATGTGGCTGGAGGATTCAACCTGTTGTATCCACTGAGTGTGTCGATAGGATCTTGAATATGATGCGGAGGTGTTTGTCTGTTGTCTTTTGGTTCAGGAGTGTGTAATCAATGCCTCAAAACTACGTCATGATGTGGTTCATGTATGTGGATCATGTTGGAGGGTAAAGGTGATGTCCATCTTCAAGCAGACTTGTCATGTTTTCCCTCCATACCTTATTTTGTTGGTGTTTCTTCAGATATCCACTTGATATGACGAACTCACACTGATGAAGCCTCATAGAAGCTTCACATCTACTTTAAATGACTGTGTGGACACACTGTGGATTTTAACCTCCATCATTTACACTGAAAGCACATTTGAAGCAGAACCAGTATGAACAGGAGGAATGATTACACTCACTGTTCATATGGACTGCTGTTTTAAGACACACATGAAAAACTGTGAACCTGTCCTTTAATACTGTTTTTTTTTTGTAGCACTTGTTCTCTAGAGAACACCAACATTAACATATTCCCATGATCCTTCATCAGACATTTTTCAGCAACAGCCGTCAGGTCTTATGTTAGTTTTGATAACTTAATAACTTTCCCAATGACATCACTGTTATTTTCTTTTGATGTTTGTCAGGTGAAAGCCCTGAAGGAGAAAATAGAGGAGGACAGAGGAAAAGATGCATTTCCTGCTGCGGGGCAAAAACTCATCTATGCAGGTGAGCCAAAGGAGGAAATATTGTATTCAGTTCTACCAGGCTGCCAATGCTTGTTTGATTGGTAGGGTAATATAAAAATTAATACGCTGACAATTCCAACATAGTTTCCATCAACTGTTCAAAATCATTGCTCACGGCACAGTGCCAGTCAACATGTATAATGAACACATTTTATAGCGTCAAACAAACTGTTCCAAACATGCTAAAAAAGCAACAACATTAAAAGCGTTACTACAGATAATGACTTACTCACTACGTACCTCTAAAACGCCCTAACAGGTTTTTGGCTTATTTAAGTGTCATTAATCTTTCTGCTCGATTACAGGCAAAATCTTGAATGATGACACCTCGCTGAAGGAGTACAAAATCGATGAGAAGAACTTTGTGGTGGTCATGGTTACAAAGGTTAGCGTCTCTGCACTGACTGTTGTTGTTGTTGTTGTTCTGCGCTGCTTTCCATTTCTGAGTTGCTGTTAAGCCACCATAAATGAAACAGAACCCTTTCCTGCATAGATGTTTCAAATTAAAAGCCTTCCAGTGACCTGAAGTGAAACATAGGCAGGTAGATTACTCAGAGAGCAGAGTGTTCACCATAATGTTCACCATATATCACCAGTCTGAAACAACTGGCTGCATGTTCACTTTTTCTAGCAGCATTACAGGGCGCCCTGTGGCCAGAGCTGTGTTTTTCAGCAGCGGTGTTCATCATTTTATTGTTTGTCGTTATAGTGCAGTTTTTTTCTTGGTCTTTCCTAGGAAACATCCTTTATTCATTCACAGTGACATACTGGCTTTTACTTGAGAGGTTATGGTATTTTACTTTGCTATCTGTGATCAAGTGTTGTTCTTATGTGATAATGATATGTTAATATGCTCCTCCTGCTCCTTTAAGCTCCTTTAAAACAAGTAAAAGCTATTAGTATGGAGCCTATGTGCACTCGGATGCATTAATGACCAAGCTCTGTGTTGTTATTATATGTTTCTAGCCCAAACCAGCCCCTCCTCAACAAGCAGCCCCTAAGCTGACCCCCTTACCAGCTGCAGCTGCAGCTGCAGCTCCAGCACCACCCTCATCCTCAGCACCAGCAACAACCTCTGCCCCGACACAAGTGCCCCCCACACCGACACATACAGTGCCTGCACCAGCACCTGCCCCACAGTCAGTGCCTCCCTCTGAAACCCCGCCCGCGGCTCCAGAAAACACCCCGTTAACTTCTCCCGAAGAAACCGCAGCACTGGACTCAAACACAGCACCACATGCAGCCCCAGCATCGGCCTCAGCTGCTACCACAGGCCCCGCCACCACCCCAGCCCTTACCCCAGCACCAGCACCAGCAGCAGCACCAGACCCTGAAGCTGGTCAGACGGCCCCAGCAGACTGTGCCGCCCCTGCTGCCCAACCAGAGGAGAAGTCAAGGGAACAATCTGAGAATCAACCATGTGCCACTGCACCAGTCCACTCCAGGTTGGAGGAAACATGGCACATGTTTACATACATTCAGAATTGAAGTGATCATCTGGTTTACCTGGTTTAGATGGTTGTGTTCTCCTGAACAAGTTATTATGACTTTAAACTCTTTCACTTATGTTTTTTAAGTTGGCAGAGTAGGAGAGAAGACGGCTCTCTGTGCACCAAGAGGCATGAGGGAGAGATCACATTAAAGCACCCTGAATAACAGTCACTCTGACAAAACACTCAATACAGAGTGAGTCTTAGAGCCATGAGATAAAAACAGATAAAAGAGCAAAATAAGGTCCCTTAAAATAAATCAAAATAAATCAAACATCCCAAGATGTAAGTACTGTTCTTGCAACATGTATAAGTTTTTTCTCCCTCAAATCTAAATCATCCATGTCATGTGATATGCTTCTTCAATACACTGTAGCAACAAATATTAATATCCAGGAATTTCCAGGAACATTACAGACTACTACTGACTCCCTGTAACACAGTCCAGACAGATATAAGATATGTGTGGTCGTTTATGAGTGGGATGTTCTGAGGGAAGAAGCTCTGTGTGGGCCCTCATTTCATCTGCATACTCTTCTGTATATATAACTATATATTGCTTATTAAAATTGCACGTGGTTTAGAATGTTAATCAACTTTTTTCTCTTTTTTAATTTTTCTCAAAGCCTTGTTGATGAACTTGGTCTCCTTGAGGAAGCAGCGTCAATACTAGGTACACATTTGAATTTTTCAGAACATATCGAACCACCTGCTGTCTTCTGCTTTGAATGGAATTTGCTTCCGTTTTATTTGATTTGTTTGTCTGTCAAACCAGAGCAAACAGACGTCATTAAGTGAAAAGCCTGCTGGGTACATTCCACTGCCTCCCCGATGTCTCTCTAACAACTCTTTTGTAATCTCAACGTAACATTTTATTGGTGTTGTGCTCCATTGCTAACTTGAAAAGGCAGGGACCTTTGTTGCATGTTGTCCTCTTTCTCTTTTGTGTTTGACAGTTCGATGATCACTTTGTTTGACGCATTCTGAGGCCTTAAATTTATTCTAATGTCTTGTTTTGTTTTGTTTCCACAGTGACGGGTCAGGCCTATGAGAACCTGGTGTCAGAGATCATGTCTATGGGTTATGAGCGAGAGCAGGTAGTGTCTGCCCTCCGAGCCAGCTACAACAACCCGGACCGAGCAGTGGAGTATCTACTCATGGTGAGGATTCAAGCAGCCCCACCTGCCACTGTGTACACTGTGAGTGTGTAGTAAATGTCTGTGTACTGCAGGGTATTCCGGCAGAGGCCACTGATCTGCTACCTCAGGAGCCAGTCAGACACAGTGCTCCACCCAATCCAACTCCACCCGCCCCTGCTACACAGCAACAGCCACAGCAACCCCCAGCAGCCTCCACCAGTGAGAACACACTTTGATACTTATAATAATGAGCATGACTCCAAATGAATGCTAATGTTGCTGGGTGTTGTCTGGATATGTAAATAGGCAACAGTTAAGAACTTGCGAGGCCACAACATGTCAAACGTGTGACTTTCCCCAGCATGGCCAGTGTCTGCAAACCAGCCTCCGTCTGCAGGTGGAGGTTCTCTCTCCACAGGGAACCCTCTGGAGTTCCTGAGGAACCAGCCTCAGTTCCAGCAGATGAGACAGATCATCCAGCAGAACCCGGCCCTGCTACCAGCCCTGCTGCAGCAGCTGGGCCGAGACAATCCACAGCTGCTGCAGGTATCACACCAGCACACCTACTACACTGCACTGGGGGTCTGTGAGTTCTTACATCCCATCTGTTTACTGTTAGCAGGATGTTTCCTTCATAAACTTGGAACATATTTATCCTGTTTCCTTATGAACTACTGCACTTATTTGAATGAGAAAAATATATGAATAAACATATGTAACCCATGTGCCACATGGTTGATATGCTTTAATATGCTGCTGGTGGTAATGTCTAATGTTGAAGACTGTACATATAAATGAGCACAGAACTCTGAACATTTAGTTTGACTCAACTCATCAGTTTTTCAACTATTTGTTGTGTTGAATAGACGTAGTTGGCGGAGATCCTGTGTCACCATGGTAACAAGAATAACAGGACGCTGGGCTGAGAGCCCATGCCCTGCGCTGACCCTTTTATATCAGTGCACATATTGAGAAACATGAGTATGCGACAAATAAACCTTGAAATCTTCAATCTTATTCATCAAAAGGTTTTATTGTTACATAGAATTTTAAGAAAATGGCAGAAATATGAACCCAGTAGAAAATAAATTATTATTCTAAAAACATTAACACTCAATAAGAAAATTCCTATATACTATATCAATTTGATACAAATACGTTAAAACTAGATACCAGTTTAGATATTTTTCTGCAAAATATCAAATACGTCTGACACAATCATACCTTTCATGTTTACCTGTTCTGCCATTTTTGTCAGGGCTGTGAACTTATTCTGTATATAATCTGTACAGTATTATTGTCACTGATTGTATATGTATTACTGCAGCAAATCACGCAGCACCAGGAGCGCTTTGTCCAGATGCTGAATGAGCCACGTGGTGGAGACACTGGAGGAGAGGGAGCCGAGGCCCCGGGCTCACAACAAACCAACTACATCCAGGTCACCCCACAGGAGAAGGAGGCCATCGAGAGGGTCAGTTCAATACAGGGAGTCACCAGTGATCTATTACACAAACCTCATAAATTATTTGTTTTTTTTAAAACTTGACATCAACCGAACCACTGCCCAAACATGTACACTGCACCAACAAGCTGCTGCAGAATGAAAATGTTGCATCTAGTCCTACCAAAATAATGGCTTCTGTTTCATTATTTATCCATAATGAAATTATTTTATTTATTTATTATAAAAACTACAGATTCAGAGGGTTAGCAGTGGCAACATTCATGTTAACTGTGGCAGCTTGTGTGGAGAGTTTTATAATGATTTGTGGTTTGTGCAGTGGAGATATGTACATGTGATATGTGACATCACTGCAATTCTAGTTCTTCCTATATCCTGTGACCATGTCTTTAAATATATACGCATTACCAGTAACTGTCTGACAGACAGCTGTGAGTGTGTATGACTAACCTGAGCATGTGTGCTGTTTTCCAGTTAAAAGCACTGGGCTTCCCTGAAGGTTTAGTCATTCAGGCTTACTTCGCCTGTGAGAAGAACGAAAATCTGGCTGCGAACTTCCTGCTACAGCAAACATGGGACGATGAGTAACCAAACATCACCTGACACATCACCGTTCAACAGAGTGGGCTGCAGAGAGGATGACAGTGCCACGCGAGGTCCACCAGGAAGGAGAAAGGACATGTGATTGTGTTCTGATGATGGTGATGGTGACGACATGCTGTTCAAATTTAGCTGTGCCGCCTACTCTTCATTTGGCTCTAATGATCATCATAGGAGCTCACACTGAGCCGCGCCTCACTGCTGCTGCATCATTACTACTGCTGCTTGTGCCGTGTGACGACGCTGTGAGAAGTAACGCCAGGAAACATGTCAACATTCTGCATCACCTTCACAGGATTCTTCTCAGAGGCTGAAACTAAGATTACTCACAAGAAGGTTTTGGCTGTACGCATACACCACAGGCTGCATTGTAGTGTATATGTACATAACAAAACACAATCTCAACATATCTGTTTCCCAACCCTCTATGATGGATTTACCTGACAATGTGATGCAAACTGTTGACTTCACTGTTTGAGAGTTTGCATTGCTTTATATTAAAGTTCAGGTCTGATAATTTCAATTATTCTACTTCTTTTATCCTTGGGGAAAAAAAATAGCCCAAATACCACAAATGGTGACCTTCTGTCCATGGATGATGAAATCTGCAAGACGACTGAAATAGCTGCAGTATTAGTATTATTACTGTAGTATTTGAAACTCTGGAAAAGTGAAAACGTGTTTTTTTACACTTAATATCATTTTTTTCAAGGGTGAAGTGAATACACTAAGTTGCTATGGAAGCCCACCACAGCCAAAAAAGAGAGAAAAAAAAAAAGTCAAAATTATGAGACACTTCCTCACTAATATTAAGGAAGTCTTCTTTAGGAAGTCATCATTTTGGCTTCTTTTTTGTTGAAGAAATGGGCTTCTATAACTATATACGTTCAAAGTTTTGTTAAATCTGTCTGTTGTTTGTTGAGCAGTGAACTCCGCTACCGGAAGAGCTGCAACACTTTGCACTCATCCAATTAATGGTGTCATCACAGTATATCATCAAGGTTTGGATGCTGTGGGAGAAGCGGTCACACCCAGATGCAGCACTCAGCTTGAATTGTCATTATTTCCCCGTGGGGGTTGTTGTTGTGTTATTTTGCAGATGAAGCCGTTTGAAAGTTGATTATAAAGTGCCACATAGCGAACTTTGTGAGCTAAATATTTGACTTTTTTTTTTAGCTGGAATGATTAAACATTGTCTACTTCCTACTTTGAGGCAATCTATTTATGTTCAGATGATCTCGCATCACATCTTCTATGCATCTTAAAGCTGTAAGTGATTGAGCCCTTATGGGTTGTTAAAGACTTGAACACATTTCATCTTACAGATGGTGTTGTAGTTGACAGTATAGTTTTCCAACATCTCACGCTCCAGTAATTGTTTTAAAAGTGGACTTAAGGGAATTTGAATAAATGCTAGAAGCCAAAAATATGAAATATTTTGTTCATCTTTCAGCATGTGCTTTGCTGTTTCTCCTTTTATTTCTCTATATTGTGTTTCAACTGGAAATGACTGAAGTTTTGTATTTTAAATGGGGGCATACAGACTTTAAGGAAAATGGCACTTTACTGTGATAAATGCTGCTCTGTAGCTGCGAGGAGTTGCTGATTGCATGACATCCAGTTATTTATAGCATGGCAGTGGGATAGGAATGATGAAACCGCCAGTGTGGTGTTGCTCTGGTGTTTTACCTATTTTGATGATGTTATCTTTTTCTTTTCAGGTTTACAAAAAACTACTTTTCATCCTTAAATTACACCAGTTAAGGTTTTAGTTGTAAAACAACTTTTCAGCATTGTGTAAAATAAATGGCTTTTACAAAGTGGCATCGTCAACGTGATGTTTTATGTTGTCACACAACACTGAAAGTATCAGGTTATTATCTGCTGAGGTAAAGAACCAGTGAAAGGAGCGTGGATTAGTGCGACTTGTGTCACATGGTGTCACTGAATACCTTGAATACCTAAAGGTGCTCTATAAATAAAATATATTATTATTACTATTATTAATACTAGTTTTTTGTTAATACTACAGTTAGCTACAGTTGGCCTTTCAATTATTATTAAGGTTAATGCAGTTCTTTTTAAGTTGAAAATGACATTTATGCAGTGGAATTACATAGCATGAGATTCAATATTTATAAGGACATATAAAAATATTCTGTTTGGAATAATAATGTGTGGCTGATGTTTTTTTCCCTCCAGGCAGTATTTTAATTACCACTTTAAAATAAAAAATAAATTAAAAAGTCAATCTGCTCCTTGCTCATTAAAGATTTCAGTAGCTATGCATATTGCAACAATTTCAGAACTTTGACTACTTCACAGAAGATGCCTCCTACATCACTGTAAAGTCCATCCTCGGTGTATATGGAGGCTTTATGTTTCCTCACACTTGTGTTAATTGAATATTGGAGCAGGATCGGCTTCAAAACTAGTTGTCATGTCACAAATCCTGTTTGTAAGACCACAACTTAAAATCAGATTATGAACTTTCACAGTGATCCTCAAACATTCAACTGTAGGAACAAGAAGAAAAGGGGACTTTAAGTATATTATATGCAGAGGGAGCCACGTAGAGCTGAGACTGTAAGTTAGTAAAATAACTATGCCCAATTCAATTCCAAGTACAGTAAATATATCTTCAAAAATGTACATTCTGTTAAAAATATCCATTCCTTTCGATGAATGCAGTTTCGCCTGCGCTCTGTTTGTGAAGTGTGAGGCCCAGCTTTGTCCGCTAGGGGCAGTGTTGCCTCGGACAGGGAGGGTGGGTGCGTTCCCGCAGCAACAGGGACGATGGCAGCTCTCACATCTTTCACCCAGGTAAAGATGCAGCTATTTACAACACTGTGCTTCAACTTTAAGCTGAGATAATTCACAGCATGACACACCATGTCTCATTTATGGCATTGTTGTTTGATATGACTTTGAACAAGATGTGGGCTCGTCATGAAATGCAGCTAGAAATGATGCAGTAAACTGGAATAAGGCCTGTTGCAGTACCGTTAGGTAGCGGGCTCGTTAGCCTCAGCTGGCGCTTGCTAGCTGTGTAACGTTAGCTATTTGCCTACGGCATAACATCCAGTGAACTTATTCATTATAAATGTAAAAATAATACACACCATGGACACTGTATAGAAAGTTAGTGACAGACTGACCAGCGCACGTATATGTAACAAAGCACTGAAAATGATAACGTTCAGTCCTTAAGCTAGCAAACCTTAGCTAGCATAGCCTAGATAGGTAGTACCATAGGGTAGTACAGTGTTTAGTGTTGATGGGGATATACGCCTGTGGGAGTGGAGGGTAGGCTATTTAACATTAGTGGGCTAACATCAGCTAACCTTGGCTAAGGTTTGGTGAGTGATGCTGATGTGAGTTGACACTGTGGCTCACTTAACGATAAGCCACTACATATCATGGCAATACAGTTATTATACAATATGTCTGTTATTGATAGTGAGCGGCAGGGCTGGAGCGCTCTCTCAGGCAAACAGACATTAAAAGACACATGTGAGTCAGTGAAGTACACACGGGTTATTTCAGCTGGTTCAGTCCGCCTGCTATTTTTACATTGTCGACATGTTATTAGTGCTTGTAGCTGAAGGAACCTGACTTGTAATGTAATAAGATTCTGTCTGTACCACAGTTGTCTAGTGGGAACCCTGTGTTTGAGAACTTCTACAGACAGGTACGTACAGTGTTTCTCAACAGCAACCCCATTTATGTAAAACCCATATGGAGGACAGTTCACATTTCTGAGAGAGAGAGAGTTCAGTCTGAAATAGACAAACTAAAGATGTAAATATGCCACAGAGCACTGAGACTGTGATGTGTGTGTGTGTGTGCTTGTTCTAAGGTGGATCCTGGGAATACAGGGAGAGTCGGACCAACAGAAGCTGCCTTGTTCTTAAAAAAGTCTGGACTGCCTGACATTACATTGGGAAAGGTAGGTAATGATAAAAGCTCCACTGTGTGTTTTCTCTGTACTGGCTGATGGTTTGAGGTTTTGGGGTTTAAAGTAGGAAAAGTATGTGCGATTCGCACTAGCAGCTTGTCGATTTGTGTCATAGAGCCGCAACGATTAGATGATTAATCAATGAGTTGATAGACAGAAGATTAATTGGCAGCTGTTTTGATAATGAAAAGATAGTTTTAGTTTTATCATTTTTGAAACAAATATCCCAGAAATGTGATTTGCTGGCTTTAGCTTTTTGAATGTGATGATTTCATGCTTTTTCTTTGTCATACATGATAGTGAACTTAATGTCTGCTGTACAGGAAAAAATAAGACATTTAAAGCTAAGTTATCATTGATTGTGAGAAATTATAATATGCTTTTTCACCGTTTTCTGGCATTTCATAGACAAAATGTTTGACTGAAAAAATATTTGGCAGATAGTTGGCTGTTAGTTGCAGCCCACTTTGTTGTTGTTGTTGTTGTTATTACAATTCTGGATTGCAAGCTTCCTGATTTGTGTGTATGTGTATGTGTGTGTGTGTGTGTGTATGTATTGGAGCCGATGGCGTGATCTTCCTTATGGGTAAATGTGTCTAAATTAAAAAAAGAAAAGGAAAAAAAAAGAAAGCTTTCTCAAGGAGACAATCTAGCTGGGGAATTGGGTTTCTCTAATCTCCAACCCTGAGTAGTGAAACTGTGATTTTTATGTATTACGACAGAAAAGCTGGCTACAGAAATTCATGTAAACGCCCTGAGTGAGTGCCACTTATCTGCACATCATGAATTCCTGGTAGGGCTTTGTGCCATTTACGCAGATTTCAGTCTGCCATTCCAGGCAGAGACTTTATTTGCATGCAAAAGTGTCTGATATGATCGTATATAGTTAAAATAATTAGGCTACTCTATGAATCGATTAGTCGATAAAGAACAAAAAACAACCAGCAGCTGTCTGGAGAATTGATTGATTGTTGTGTGTCATTTTTTACTGTCCCTGCTTCTCAAATGATAGGATTTGTTGCTTTTAACTGTCATATTACAGTACACTAAATATGTTTGGGTTGTTTATCAGACAAAACAAGCAGTTTTTTTTAGGTCACATTGAGCTTTGCTAAAGCATGATGAGCATTTTCACAAATGTTTGACTTATTTATAGAGCAAACAATTAGTCCTTCAACAGAGAAAGTAATCAGCAGATTAATGATAATAATCATTAGTTCCAGCCTTGTCTGGACGTATTGGTCTACAGTGAGCAGGACTACCGTATCATGTTTGTTGTTTTATATTTCTATCCATATTGCCAGTCCCCTATTTGCATGCGACTGATATTCAATGATTTGTAATTAGAAGTGAGATTTAAAACTTGTGATGTGAATAAATTGCCACGTTTTTTTATTTCTGAAGTTAAAAGGACAGATTAGATATGATACTACTGCATTATGATTCAGATGCTGATTGGTAAGAACTGTGATTCTGCAATAATGCCATTTCATAGTAACTAGTGGGGTTTCTGCTGATTTCTAATCTCCGGTTGATTGATGCTTTCAGTGGCAGTGTGTGTGTGTGTGTGTGTGTGTGTGTGTGTGTGTGTGTGTGTGTTCAGTGTTATTTGTCTCAATAATCAGAGCAGAATTTCCTGTCCAGTCTCCTCTTCTTCCCTGTTCACCTTTGGATGGTGTTGAGTGTAAGACTTTAAAGGACAGAGCTGACATGTAGCTTTAGTCATCAGGCCATAGTTTTTCTTTAAATGTCTGGTAGCAGACCTCAGATTGAAGCACTAGAAGCTCTGGGCAGAAGTCCAACAGATTAGTGTGACATTGTTGCTCATAGAGTAAAGATTTCTGTAGCAGCAGTAAACACTCCAAGACTTTGTTAAGGCATGAAAGCTACTTATAGAGTATTCATTGTAGATAAACACAGCTGTATTTGGGTGTGGTCGGATTTCTACAGCCTGCCCGTGTCTGTGTGATACCTGGTGCTTGTTCCAGAAAGCAGTTTTAGTGAAAAGTTTTATTTATTAACACTGAGCTTGATAAGACAGGGGAACAATTCTCTTGTACTCAAACCTTTATTGCACATAATGTTTAAATAAACAATCTGTATGGAGCTTTAGAGACATGCGACCAATGAATACTCACAGTATATATATATATACATATATATATATACATATATATATATATATATATATATACATATATATATATATATATGTATATGTTATAGTGAGCAGAACTGTGGTGCAGATGAAAACACATTTTAAAACTAAATGTGGTCCGTTTGGTTTTTTTTAAATGGGCTGCATGTCTTAACACGTTTTAACATCATTTCAGTTACAGTGTTTGAATTCACTACCTAAATAATTGCAATGCATTTACTAACATAGGTCTTTAATATCTGTTTGAGCTATATTCATTCATATTCATCTTTATCGGACTGTTTTTGAAAGGGGAGGTTTGATGTGTTCATGGGGAGCGTTTGTTTGTGTTTGTTTTTAATACTAGTTTAGTTGTTTAGTCATAATTTCATTATTAGACTTCAGGGTTTCTGATTTTTGTTCTTCATTCCTGTTGCTTTCCTTCCAGATTAATTTGCTTTGTTAAGCAAAATCACAGTAAATGTAATATGTAAATAATAATAAAATAATCATAATCATAATAACCTGGTCAAGTGTGATATATATATATATATATACCTCTTTATTATGCCACTGCTTATGGATTTTCTGCAGCATCTGTAAATGTATATACATATTGATGAAATAAGACACTTTAGTTCTTTTGTTAAAAGGGTTCAAATAGAGGAAGTATGAATTAGAGAGAGTGCCTCACCATTAGCACCCATAAAAGGATAAATGTTGACTGACAGGAAATGGTTAAGACTAAGGAGCTCCATTAGCTAAGAAATTCTACCATCACACACACACACACACACACACACACACGCCTACAAATCTACCAGTGCCATCACTAGTAAAGCCTGCTTTATGTGCTTTTGGCTGTTGTGTTCAGTGTGTTCAGTTAAATGTCATCTGGGGAAAGGGAAAGAGACAATTAGAACATTCTGCATGCCTGCCATCAATTTCATTGTCATAAAAAATCCTTTTCAGAACTGTTCAGAACTACAGTCAGCCTCCTAGTATGATATCCTATCAATTATTAAATTGCAATAATGATATATAGTTGAGGTAAATGATAGCCCAACAATCCCATCCGCTTTACGCACTGATTGGTCAGGTGTGAGGAGGTGGGCGATAAGACAGGATTGAAACTTTCTTTCTCCATTCTTCATGCAAATATTTAATGTGTATATGTCAGTTTTTACGTAACCGAGTGCAACACCATGCATGTATTTAAGGAGAGGCTGTTTGTGAACGTACGTGCCTGTAATCTTATTTGTACAATGTATCACATTCTACTTTTGCCAGTTCTGCCACAGACCTCCACAGGTTAGGGTGGTTTAAAGAACAGTGAGGTGAGATTACGAACATGTCTAGCCTGCTTTCTTTCTGTTTGTGTCTTGTTTTTCAGATCTGGGATTTGGCCGATCCTGATGGCAAAGGTTATCTGGACAAACAGGTAGAAAAAAAGTCTTCTCATCCTATGCTTTGTCTGATGATATGCATCACATACAGACGTGTGACATATTAAAGGAAAAACCAGCATAAAGTGTGTTAGTAAGGTTTTAGGCCACCACGTGCTGCCAGAACAGTTTCAGTGTTGTGATGGCATTGATTCTACAAGTCTCTGAACACTATTCTTCTAAAAGATATTCTCACCATGATGGTGGTGGAGACTGTTTAATACGTCGGTCCAAAATCTACTATAGATATTCAGCTGGGTTGAGATCTGGTGACTGTGAAGGCCACAGCATAAACCATTCAGTGAGCCTTTGTTCTCTATGGGAGGAGACCACTCCCATCAGCAGAGAAGTTTGTATTGATTTGTAGTGACTCTTCCATCTAAAGGGAACAAGTGGACCCAACTATGTAAGCTAAATATGCCCCACAGTGTAACACAGCCACTGGATTCCCTGCATGCATTATTTCTCCACTCATTTATGCAGGTTTTTCCTTTAATTTGTCACCCGTATGTATATATTAATAGGAAAGTGAAAGTCACATTCCATGTAATCACTTTCTTTTAACATCACTTTAGATCTGATCAGCAGAAAAATACTTATTGACAAGTAATGACAGAGTGAATTCAAATGTCCACAGGTTGATCTAATAAAATGAGTTGTATGTATTTATTTAGTTAGTTATATACCCCCAAATTAGCCAATACTAGCATGTAGCAGCTCTTGCAAAAATAAGTGGAAAACAGCAAACATTAACATTAACTGATTTCAGAGGTTCCATGTATGACATTCAGCCCCACTAGATGTCATACTAGAGCATCTTAGACCACGTCAGCTAACCCTACCACTCCTCCCCTGAACACCTGGCTCATAAAACTCACATCAAACTGTCAAACTAACTAGACTTAATATGACAAGATTCTGTTACTGCATTGTAAATGTTATCAGAAACATGTGTTGGTGTACTGTTTAGCTGTAATATGAGAAAGTTTGTGACCCTGTTGTCATGTTTAAAATGGAAGAGCTAAAACCAAGAAGTGTCTAACTCTCAGTACATCACCCACCATGTCAACACAGGTTAAACTCGAATTGTAAGTCTTCAGCGGGCTACATCAATGTAAGTATCACCTAATAACGCTGATGTCTCTCTGTCAGGGGTTTTATGTAGCTCTGCGTCTGGTGGCCTGTGCTCAGAGCGGTCAGGAAGTCAGTCTGTCCAGCCTCAACCTCACAGTCGCTCCCCCCAAGTTTGTGAGTATGACTTCATCATTCAAGCTTAAATCCTCTTAAACTTTGTGCACACACACACATATATTGTACAAACAAGATACTGGATATACACACTGAATGCCATATGTAGCATCACATGCTGAATATCTCAATTGGGATATACATATTGTAGATATATGTACGTATTTGTTGCTATGTTATGAGCATATCACACACAGCCTAAATATTTAAGATAATACATTCAGTAGCTATACAGTGTGTAGACACCTACACACAATGAAAGAGTCAACAGATTGTACCAAAAACCTGACTGGATAAACAGCTAGCTTTAGTGGAAGTGTTGCATGACCAGACCTATCTCCACAGTGCTGTGCCAGTGATTTAGAAAGGTCTAGCTGTACCTGCTATCAATTCTTTTCTCAATCACAATTGTCCCGGGCGCTGCTGAGCCCAGGATGCAGCGATGATGCCTTGCAAAATAGTGTCTAGCCCAGTCATTACAATGGCTAAAACCCGGCAAAAGAAAAACGGCAAATAAAAAGGTCAAAGATGACTTATATGTTGCTAGGTCGGAGGTTGTTGTTGTTATTTTACGTAGCGATATGGATTTTGAAAACAGTAACAGGTCTATAGTAGAAGTGGAGGAGAATATATGCACAGTCTACATCCAGTTAGTCAGACTACGATGTAAAGAAAGTGCAGATTCCCCTAATATCGTGCTCAGACTGATCCAGTGATGAGGGTTAAATCTGGGTTGGGGGTCTATCAGTATGGGTCAACCTACGTCAGCCACGTCCTCTCGACAGGGCCGGATGCGGGCTGGGGGCTACCTGGCTGTGGTGACCTGACATTGCTACCAGGAAGGGAAATAAATTAAGCGATACTGATGTTTAAATGTCGTTTAACCGACTTGCTGGAACAAAGTAAGTAAGAGAGAGAGAAAGAGAAAGTGCATCTGTGACCCAGACAAAGGAGGTGAAACTGAAACTTTACTTTTCTCGGCTGATTATTTGATGTAGTTGTTTATTAGTGACTGGAGTCTCTGCTAACAGTGAGTGGCGGAGTCGCAGCTGTCTCATGAATGGTCCCACGCAGGCCGAACGCAAGTCTGTTGTCTGAAAGTGGTATAATTAGCATTTGATTGGCTTCCATAGAATTTGAGTGTTGTGTTCTTGGAATTGCATAATCTGTTCTATCAAATAAGGTGGCGCGTGAAAAAGGAAGAAACCTCTAGAATCTAGATTTTTTTTCATTAGCCGTACATCCACCAGGTGAAGTTGACATAAAAAGAGTCCATAAAGCAGGACAAAGTTGTTTTAGTAGCCGAGGCAGTATTGGAGCTGTCAACAGAGGGCTTCAACAGCAGATTGAAATCACTTCCTAGCATATAGATGGAATCTGGGAATTCTAAGAGTTTGGATTGGAAATCTTCAGGAAATGAGTATTTGGCAAGTAGACCCAGAAAATACATAATTCAACAGCATTCATGATTCTATTTCTCTAATTCAATTCTAGTATTTGTTTTCAGGACCCTTTAGACTTATTTTTGGCACAGGAGTAACGTTTTAGTATTTGCTTTGAAATCTTGATACATCAACTTCATAGATACAGTACAGTTCAAAAGTGGTCTCAGACTTTTGGATCCCACTGTATATCTCTAGAAGAAAGTCACTATCACCATTTATTTTAAAGAAAAGCTACATTTGATTCTTTTGTTGGAGAATTTAAGCAATTGGCATTCACTGTCATGAAATTAAGATTAGTTTTAGGGTTAATTAAAGCAGAAAGGACAAGGAAGAAATGTGCAAAAAAGAAACAAGGAAAAGACAATCATCATGCAGTACACAATACATTATATTCAATATATACCATTCATTATGTAAACAGTTTCTGTCATTTCTGCATGTTTAATGGGTTATTGTGTTATTGATTCTGGTATTAAAAGAAAATGTCTGATTTGTTTCTCTTATTGCAGAAGGACACCAGCAGTCCGTCTCTAAGCAGCACAGCTTCTATTTCCAGCGAACAACACTGGGCTGTCAGGGTGTGTACACACATATCTTTTGATTGGTAACAGTTAATGTCAGTACAGAAGATGTTTTTGAGATAGTTTAAAAACAATGTCTCCGTTATATAGTTTGTCCACTAGATAGCACTGACAAGTTTATTTTTTCTTCAGAAAATATCATGTTTACCATTTCAAAGTTTTTTCACCTTTCAAATATCAATATTGGTATCTGCCTCAAAAATCCCGTGTTGGTCAGACTATAATATTGCAGTTCAGTAAACATTTCAGTTACCGTATTTTTCAGACTATAAGGCGCACCTTTGGTTGTGTTTACTAACCTCGAACCGATTTTATGTTGTACACATTACGGCTAATAACGTATCACTCCGCGGGTCAGGAGCCTCGCAGAGGAATCATCACTGAACAGCAACGAGACTGACTCGGATAATAACGAGAGGGATCCGGGCTGCTGGATGCTAAAATCACCCAACTGTTAAACTCTGAACAACGGTTTTATATTTTTGTGTTAAAACTGAACAATGTTGAGAGGGATCCGGACATGTTTGATGAGGAAATCGCCCACTTAAACTTGTATTTTTGTGTTAACCTACAACTGAGAGTTATTGTAAATTAGTTGAATAAAGTTCGACTTATCCGACACACGTTTTGTTTTCGCTTATTGCGCCTTATAATCAGATGCGCTTTATGTGTACGCTTTAATGACATGTTAATTGATACTGCGCCTTATAATTCGGTGTGCTTTATAGCCCGAGAAATACGGTATATTATCTTCCATTATGTCAGCTGAGCTCCGCCATGCTCAGTCCAGTCCATCTCTTATGACATGACGTTTGTGTGTTTTATTTGTAGCCTGAAGAGAAGGGTAAATTTGATGGGATTTTTGAAAGTTTGGCACCAGTCAATGGCCTCCTGTCAGGAGAGAAGGTCAAACCAGTCCTGATCAACTCCAAGCTACCTCTGGATGTCCTTGGGAAGGTACGGACTTTCACTGTGTTTGGTTAAGCAAAGTGTGGGTTTGTTGTTGCCATGTCAGAGATTAAAATATTTAAATAAATTTCTAATGTATTTATATTGTGCTACTCATTGAATACAGCATGTCATAGTTCATTCTGCTTCCGTTAATATAAAGTACCATTAATATCACGGTGGATGGTTGAGTTGTTGTTATCGATTACATTTTCACTAGTTGCTTGTTAATAAACATACTTTTTTCAAAGTGCATTTTACAACTGAAATGAAACCTTTTTGTAATTTAGTTTTTCCTTGAATTATTATAAACAGTATCAACATTCTCTTCCTTCCTGTTGGTAGGTTTGGGACCTGAGTGACATAGATAAAGATGGCCATCTTGACAAAGATGAGTTTGCAGTGGTGAGTGCCATCTTCTTCATTTTGACTATGTAGTTTTGCTCATTAGAGTCACTTTAGCCTGACCTACAGTCAGACAATAACATAAAATCTTATAGTATGTTAATATAATAGGCCTTTTCCACTTATGTAACGTAAAGGATAAGGCTGGCATTTTTTATATTTTTCTTATTGTCAACAAATCTTATATGCAGAGCCAAACCAACAATAAACTGATCCTAGTTACAAGTAATTGTGTGTGTATCCAAAGCCTGACACATCTTATTTCTCTGTGCCTTAGACCTACTTGTCCAAAAACTTTTAAAACATGACAATGAGCCACACTGCTGCACTGGGTGACATGTTTCTTCATCACAAGGCGTGTGGAATCATTAGTATGTTTAGAAATTTCTCCAAAGAGTAGTTACAGTGCTCATGTTTATAGTCTCCAGATAGTAGCTCCACTAGTTTGATAGTAGCTCCAGATAGTAGTAAGCTTTGCTAGCTTGTTGTGCTACATATCTTTGTAAATGTAACCATGTTCCTGCGGGTGTGCTCCTGGGACGTAGTCGCTTTTATTATTCTTTGGAGACATTTCTCAAATCAATATACGCAGTGTCACCCAGTGCATCGGTGTGGCTCACTGACATGTTTTTAATAGTTATTGTACAGAGCAGAGGTCTACAGCACGGTGGAACATGTATCTGCACAGGAGATTTGTTGACAAAAAGAAAATCAAGACTGGTTCAAAACCTGTATATAGATGTATCATGTACGGTCAATGTGCAGAATTGTGGGAAATGTGTTACATTTGTATTTTCAAAGTCATCACGTGACATTTCTAGTAGTGCATTTTTCCACAAACAGTGGACACTAAATCCTGAATCACTCTATTTTTTTTTTATTTTGAAGAAATAAAAGAAATCCTCAGAAATTATCACACTGTGACCACCTGTTCTGGTGTGAAAAGAAACATATGGCACCTACAATTAAACTGCTATATATACTCATAGTTGGCTAAATTCATATTTATTTAGTGGTATTATATAGAAAACAAAACAAAATGAAACAGTTAGTATGCCAGTTAGTATGAATTACTAGCAGGATGTGCTCTCCCAGGCCATGCACCTTGTGTACCGAGCCCTGGAGAAGGAGCCAGTTCCTGCACTCCTGCCCTCTGCCCTCATCCCTCCGTCTAAGAGGAAGAAGAGTCTGGGCTCAGTGGTCGGCTCGGTGCCTGGACTACCTGCAAGCCCTCCACCACCCAAAGACTCACTGCGCTCCACACCATCCCACGGCAGCATGAATTCACTCAACAGCACCGGCAGCCTGTCTCCCAAACACACACTCAAGTCTGGACAGGTAATATACAGTACACTCATGTACACACACTCACATCTGGGCAGGTACTATACACTATATACAGTACACTGATGTACACACACTCACGTCTGGACAGGTACTATACACTATATGCAGTATACTGATGTACACACACTCAGGTCTGGACAGGTACTATACACTATATGCAGTATACTGATGTACACACACTCAGGTCTGGACAGGTACTATACACTATATGCAGTATACTGATGTACACACGCTCAGGTCTGGACAGGTACTATACACTATATGCAGTATACTGATGTACACACACTCAGGTCTGGACAGGTACTATACACTATATACAGTACACTGATGTACACACACTCAGGTCTGGACAGGTACTATACACTATATGCAGTATACTGATGTACACACACTCAGGTCTGGACAGGTACTATACACTATATGCAGTATACTGATGTACACACACTCAGGTCTGGACAGGTACTATACACTATATACAGTACACTGATGTACACACACTCAGGTCTGGACAGGTACTATACACTATATGCAGTATACTGATGTACACACACTCAGGTCTGGACAGGTACTATACACTATATGCAGTATACTGATGTACACACACTCAGGTCTGGACAGGTACTATACACTATATACAGTACACTGATGTACACACACTCAGGTCTGGACAGGTACTATACACTATATACAGTACACTGATGTACACACACTCAGGTCTGGACAGGTACTATACACTATATGCAGTATACTGATGTACACACACTCAGGTCTGGACAGGTACTATACACTATATACAGTACACTGATGTACACACACTCAGGCCTGGACAGGTACTATACACTATATGCAGTATACTGATGTACACACACTCAGGCCTGGACAGGTACTATACACTATATACAGTACAATGATGTACACACACTCAGGTCTGGACAGGTACTATACACTATATACAGTACAATGATGTACACACACTCAGGTCTGGACAGGTACTATACACTATATGCAGTATACTGATGTACACACACTCAGGTCTGGACAGGTACTATACACTATATACAGTACACTGATGTACACACACTCAGGTCTGGACAGGTACTATACACTATATACAGTACAATGATGTACACACGCTCAGGTCTGGACAGGTACTATACACTATATACAGTACAATGATGTACACACACTCAGGTCTGGACAGGTACTATACACTATATGCAGTATACTGATGTACACACACTCAGGTCTGGACAGGTACTATACACTATATACAGTACAATGATGTACACACACTCAGGTCTGGACAGGTACTATACACTATATACAGTACACTGATGTACACACGCTCAGGTCTGGACAGGTACTATACACTATATACAGTACAAGGATGTACACACACTCAGGTCTGGACAGGTAATATGTGTGATTTAGCATAAAAAATTGCACCTTGCATTACCTCATGTTTCGCTGTCTGTGTGTCACACTCTCAGCATTCAATGAACTGGGTGGTCCCAGTCTCAGACCGTGGTCGTTTTGACGACATCTTCCTGAAGACGGATGCTGATATGGACGGCTTTGTCAGCGGGCAGGAAGTAAAGGATATCTTCATGCAGTCTGGACTGTCTCAGAACGTTCTTGCCCATATATGGTAGAGACTCAACTAAGCCACCACTCCACTCCACCACACAATATCTGCTGTGTTTGAGTTCTTGAATAGACCTTATGATAAGCAGGGTTGGGAAGCTTATTTTTTGAAATGTAATGTAAATGTAAAAGTAATGTTACTAATTACCTCATTAAAGTAATGTAACCTATTACATTTGAAAACCTTTTCATTACTTTTCTAACAAATGTTAAAATTTGCACTTAAATTTGTCCCAACAGTGACTAGCCAAACAAAGACATTCCTTATCAACACATTTTGGGTTGCCAGTTTGAGAAAAAGAAAGTAAATGCTGATATGGTCCAATCGGTGAAGACCAGTATAATCCGGCTATTCAAAATAATGGCTTGTACCTGAATTATAAAATATTAGTACATTTATAAAGCCAATAATATATGCATCTTTTTCTGTGTACAACTTTTCAAGTGCTTAAAGGAAATATTTGCAAACCAGTGTTGTTTCTGGCCCCTTCAAATGTCAGCCACACCAGATTGTTTCTAAATGTAGAGATGCACTGCTTTCATCTACTGTCTGTTCTTCCCTGCAGGGCTCTGGCAGACACCAGGCAGATAGGTAAGCTGACCCGGGAGCAGTTTTCCCTCGCCATGCATCTCATCCAGCAGAAAGTCAGCAAGGGTGTCGACCCCCCACAGGCCCTGACCACTGACATGATCCCCCCTTCTGAGAGAGGCACTCCTGTACCAGTGAGTCACTGTCAGGTTCAAACAACCTAGGACATAAGAAAACACACACACACACACACACACACACACACACACACACACACACACACACACACAGAGCACATGTTTACTAGACCTGAGTGTATCTGTATAGTATATATATTCACATGTATAACTATAAATCACTGCTGGAAACAAATGTAAGTTTTAACTTGTTTGCTGTTGTTATCATCATTGTCAGTAACTGAGTCATTTCTTTATGGCTGCAGAGTATGTCAGGATACATGACCCCAGTGGGATCAGAGATGGCTGCTCTATCTGAGATGAGACGGGTGAGTCAGTACTTTCCCTCCTCTTCTCTCCACTGCTCTTTGCATATTTGTGCATAAAGATACAGATATGTGATTTGTCTGCTAGACACCCTGTTCTTTAGCTGCACCAGTTTCCCAAGCTGCCAGATGTACTCATGTGGAGGAGGACAACTTGAAATCCCACATAGACATGAAAACGGAACAGTTTGAGGAAAAGCAAATTAATTAAATGAAAGACATTTACTCTCCACTGTTCTTCTTCTCTCTTATCCTAATGCTTTTGCTGTTGATGTTTCTTCCTTTCGTCTCCTCCTCCTCTCTCAGGCTATAATGTTCAAGTTGTGGGTAGGTAACATAGACCTACATTGGATTAACTTATAAATGCTTTCAGTGGCTGGCTTTTCAGCCTGGTTACTGGAAAGCATTGGCAAGATGTTTCTCTCCATTCTAATACAGTGCAGTGACATTGTCACCCTGTCAACTGTCAACTGCTGATCAAGATTCAAGATTAAAATAAGTACTGATGATAGCAGCTGTATGTGACCCTGGGTTAAATCATCAAAATCAATCGAATCAACAGTATCCTATGTGCTTCCATTTCTGTTTCAACAATAATAGTCAACAGTATTCCTGTTTAATAAAGGGCTGTCTTGTTTTCAAAAAATGTCTCCACAGTCAACAACGGATGCATTCAGATTTTTTTAAACCACCTGCAAAAAATGTTTTTAATTCTCACAAAGGCGTGCTGAGTGATGATAATCATTAAAAAACGTTCTAACAATCTTGAATCTTCATATTCCTCGACAGTTTGTCAGTGGTGGTGACACTCCCCACATGTTGGTGCCCCCACCTACTGGTCCAAACCTCTGTACTGCTCCTCCTATGGACCGGTTAGGCCCGCAGCCTGGTCCAGCACTCAGGATGTTTTCTGACACTTTTTTTTTTACTATTATTTTCCTATTAGCCTGCACCCTGGTCCATCATAACTCAGAGCTGTTTGGTCTCAGGAACCCCAAAACACCTTTTAGGACACGTTTCTGGATGATGGAAAATGTAAAGTGATGTAATTGCAAATAGTATGTAAGTAGTCAAACAATGACTAAAAATTTGGCACAGTTTCTCCCAGCTCCCCATTTCTCACTGCTTTTCTGAATGAATGATATTGTGCTATGTGGTGATGTACATCAGCTGATGAGAGAACCTTAGTTAGAGTGGATTCATTCAAGTTTTTCCAGAAAATCTATACCTTCAGGAGTGAGTGGGCCATGAGTTTCCAGATACTTGTCATAGAGGAGTCTCTGCAGAGCTTGTAGCATGAACTCGCAATTCTTCCATTAGTGACTGTCTGAGTCTGTTAGTGTTTGAACAAGTTACCTAGTTCAGATAGTTTCTGCTTGTATTAAGTTGGCAACTCCTGAACAGAACTTTTAAATGATTGATGTTTTTCTGTAAGTTGAGTCTTCGGATTAAACTCTCACTCATGTAGACTGTGCTGAGTAAAGGGCTGCTGCATCGGCACAGTAACCTTATCTGATACTAGCTGATCAGCATTTTCCCAGTCACTATGGAGGACTGCTCCATCAGGTTGTCTCTTGATGGAAGCTGATTAATGAAGCACATTCCACTATTTAATTTAACAAAGCTGTTACAAGGTCAGTTGAGTCTGTGTATGACTCACAGTGGCCAGTCTTATTCGTCAGAGTGGTGATGCTCTTGGATAGGATCGGAGATGGTGTAGTGTCATATATAGCTCCGCCTGACCTGATGTAACTGCTCTGTAGATGTCTTGATAAATGGATGTTGTCAGACTTTCGTTCTGATATGATGGATTCCTCTCACTGCAGATTAGGTTTAGACAGATTTTAAAATGTCAGAAGTAATCTTTTATTTGGATCAGGGAGATCATGAGCTCTAACAGGGAAATGGAGTGGTTCAGAATATTTAAAGGCTTTTAGGATTTTGAAGTAAAGGTCGTGGCTGAATTATTTGCTCCAATCAGTATTTCTTATCTCATAAACTGAACACACTGTCTTCATAGATTCCTGGGAATTATGAAAGACAACTGTGTCTTTGTATGGGCAAGATGAGAAGTCGCTGCTGACTTTGAGATCAGGCTAGCGTTTGATTTTTAGCCTCAGGTTATGGCTTGTTATTGGAGCAGCAGCTGATTCTCCAAATTGTCTCAATATTTAATTATATAAAACTGTAAGATGAGCAAGTTTGACAGCCTGACCCTTTTGAATAACTTCAGATTTTATATGATCATACACATGAATGAAAACTGATTATTGCCCTCTTGAAGATATGTCAGCTGCTGTAGCTGCTTTACTAGGTACCTCTTGCTACAGCAGTCTTGAAATAGGAAATACAATTATATTGTTTTTTTAAACCAAGTCTTTACCTTAAAATTAATGATTTACGTTGAGGGGACATGCTTTTGTCCCCTAGCTAGCTAGCTCTGTAGCAACTTAAGTGTGCTAGATAGCTAAAATATTATAATTTAAATGTATTTACAGTAATTATACTTTTATGTGTCTACATTTGAAGGAATCTCACATTAGCTAATTAATGTGAAACTATCTTTAATGCCACCTATGGACTTCTTACCCCATATCTGTGAAAGATGAGCTTAAATCATGCTACATATTGTAAATACCAGGTTAATAAATCATCATAATACATTCCTACCATCTGTGGTGGCCTTGTGGCATTGTGGTTTCAGCCCACAGAAAATGATGCATATCACAGCATCTGAAAGGCTAGTGACTTGTTTCAGAGTACTCACTGCCAAATTCCATACTTGTATGCCTATTTATGCAATTGTAGCACCTTAATATTTATATTTACATCAGTTTTGGGCCCCCTGAGACCATCACCTTTTGATGGCCCAAGGTATAGGCTGACAGGAATAGTAGCAGAATACATCCCGAGAGTGGTTTCTCTCCTATCCTCTCTTTACCTCTCTCTCCTTCCTATGGCTCATCATTCCACTTTCTTCAACAAATGACTTAACTTTGCTAACCTGTTCTTGTGTGTTTTGTCCCTCTCTCTACAGGACAGCTCTAGTTCAGTGGGTTCAGGGGAGTTTACTGGCATCAAGGAGTTAGATGACATCAGCCAGGAGATAGCCCAGTTGCAGAGGTAACAAAAAATATCACTGGTAGCACAGAGATAACATGACAGCACTGGAAGTGTGCACTGCTTTGGTTTAACATACGGTACTTTTCAAAGCTGCAGAGAAAAACAATGAAAGATTAAGTCGGTCAAAGCAAAATGTTTATAGCTGTGTATATTTCAGTACAGCCAAAAACATAATATAGTCACAACACAAGCCATATTGGATCCTATTGCAAATGTGTTTCAGTGGTGATTCCTTATACGTGTGAAGTTCTCTGTCAAAAGCTCTTTACATTTAGTCGAATCTGTCAGTTGTCAACATCTTGCAATGTCTCCTCACCTAAACTCTGACATTAGCTCTCTGTGTATTACTGAATTTAACTTGAAATAAAATTGGGTAGTAAGTACTGACATACCATGCCGACATTAGAATATTACTAAAGATGACATGTTTGTGAAGTTGTATTTGTTTCCCCCTTTGTGAAAAATATAGTATGCAAGTATTCACAAGACTAAAATCTTCTTATTGGTGGACACAAAATGTCTTTGTGGTTGAAGGTTCAGTTGTGTTTATTTATTGTAGTATTTTTTTTAAATATACCATCATTGTCATTACATTTCATATACAAGGAAGACTTCCGTTGCATGTTACATCTCCAACCATTTCCAAATCCAAAGTATTAGGCATAGTTCTACATGATAGTTGTCATTAGTACTCTTCAACCCCTCGTTAGTATAACAGGAGAAAAGCAACTATTGGTGTCAGCCTTTTTTAATCATGAAGTCACATTTTTGCAAACATATAAAATTCTGAGGTGTTGAAAGTTTGTTCTTTAAAAAAAAAATTCACAAATTTTCAAGTTAGAAGGACTTTCAGAATATTGAGATTTATCTGGACTGACTCATATGGTGGTTTGGAATCAGTATGTACTGGTAAACACAATAAGTAAGGCTCATCTCATAAAGACTGGCCTCATAGCTTTTATCTGATTTCCCCTTGTTAGTCTGTTATGTCTTAGCTGTGTGGAGGCTTTGTGTCCGTCACATTCAATAGTCATACTCCAGTGTAAAGCCCCTTTCATACATGCAGTTTATTCCTCAAGTGTTCAGGAACATTTCCTACATGGGGTCACGTGTGAATGGGATCGATATTCAGGAAAATCTGTACTGCCAATTTCTCACCTCAAGACATAGTAACATTTCAGGGAAACGCTGGTGTTGGGAATGAAAGCAGTAATATTGTGGGGACAAGCACGTGAAGGGTTACGTCTATCTGACGAAAGACAGACAGACGTAAGCGAACCAATCGCAAGAATCTGCTGATGACGTATGCGAATCAAAGATTTGTATTTAATTTTCAGACTTGTTGAAATCACCAGTGGTGTCTGAAAGGTTATAAATGTTACAAATAATATGTTGTAAATAATGCTGGCCTGCAGCACTAAAGTCTACTACAACTTTGCCCCCCGCACTCAACCCCCATTGGGTAATGGTGAGAATTTTTTTGTGTTCCCTCGCAATTTGTTTTACGTTCTCTCATGATGTGTTTTACATCACCTCGCAATGATTTGTGCTTTCTCTCGCTATACTCTAGTGCTACCTCACAATACTTTTCTTCTTCCATTCTTGAATTAAATGGCAGCACAACGCTGTTGTTAAGGTCTGGTTAGGTTTAGGCACAAAGACCACTTGGTTAGGGTTAGAGAAAGATCATGGTTTCGGGTCAACTCCAGATTTATGGATTTCACATAGTTTTGTACAGCATATGCCTGCTGACTTCTGCTCAAGTAGGTTAACCATCATTTTTTGTAAAATAAGGTAAGCCTGAGAATAAACACCTAATGTCCACATCTAAACCAGGACAGTCCAGCTAACTGAGGGTGAGAGCAAAGGCAAAGATACCAAAAATGGACCCATACACATTACTGCAAATCTGTATCAGAAGAAAACAATGAAATGGACAGATGATAACAGAAAACCAGAATTGTCTCTTCTGGGCAGCAGTTACAATTCAGAATTGTACGTTTCAGCAACCCATTGAATACATTATCTACATTTCAATCCTTTCATCACATATATCAACCTTTACATGTGACATAGTTCAGGTGACATTTAGGCTATTTGGTATAAAGTTGCAAAAACAGCATAGAGCCCTGTTGAAGACCACTTCCACCAAAATATGGTCTTTTCCTAATTCTTAACAACAGTGTTGTCACAAGATAAAATATAATTATTTGACTTATGACCATTTAATGTAAGAATTGAAAATGAAAAGTATTGCAAGAGAATATAAAATTTATTGGAAAGAAACACAAAAAAAATCTTGCCACCATGAGCCTTTGGGGACTCCGTAGTATTGTACAATATTAGGTGATAAAATGCACACTAAAGGAAAAATGAAACAGGCAGATGTGGATGAGCTTTGCTAGACATCTGGGCTTTGCCTCATTGAAGTGCTTTCTTCCTTTTTACATCCGTCCATCCATCCAGCCATCCTTTGATGTGTGTACTTTATCAATTTTTTGTTTGTTCACCACTCCATGCTGCGTCAGCACTCTTGCCTTTACCCAGTGGAATACTCTCAGGTAAACGCACCAGCTACTGTACTATCCATGGACTGGCATTCTGTCAACTCTATAGTGACACCACACAAATGACCGTGTTTACATTATTTCATCAAATGTTAAATACGTGTTTTCATGTTGTTGTTATTGAGTATTGGCCAAAAGCCAATGTACATGTAATCATATTTCAATTTGTCTGCATTTTTACTCACATTGTGGATTTGACAGAATTCCAGTCTAGTGTCTTGTTACTCACATGTTGATATGTGCACACAGCAGAGGGTTGATGGTTATTTGATACTTTATTTTCTTAGAATATAATTATGCTTGTGTGTGTTTGTGTGTGCACTTTTTGTGTGCACATGTTTTTGTATGTGTTTGTGTGTGTGTGTGTGTGTGTCAGGGAGAAATACACTTTGGAGCAGGACATCAGGGAGACAGAGGAGGCCATCCGACATAAAAGTGCAGAGGTGCAGGTGAGTGCAGCTTTCACTTCATTACCCTCACATATATCATATAATCAGTGTAGATGAATCCTGTGGCCTGGAAAATCTGGAATTCTGTAGTGTACATTTACAGGGAAAGGTTCTGGAAAATAATAAAGTAGATTAACGATTGTCTTCTCCTGCAACCACATGATTATCAGATTGCTGTATGAAAATGTGAAAACATAGAAATATTAGAATGTTGTTGAATTTTATAAATCTGCCAAAATGAACTCAGACTAAGCTTCTTAAACATGTGATTGTATAGATTTTAGATTTTTCAGTATAGTAGATGTCAATTTTCTTTGTGAAAACTACTGTATATGAGGCACAAATATTTTCTAAAAACAGGTCTGGAGGAGATCTTTATCACGTTATCTTGAACCACTTTCTGAAACACTCCCCTGATCTCATTATTGGCATAATTTTTGCTTGTTGCTGATAGTTTTTTTTTCTCCATATTCGATCAGGAGATGCAGAATGACCTGGACAGGGAGACAGCCAGCCTGCAGGAGCTAGAGGCTCAGAAACAAGATGCCCAGGACCGCCTGGAAGAGATGGACCAGCAGAAACATAAACTAGAGGACATGCTGAACGAAGTCCGGATAAAGTGCCAGGAAGAGTCTCAGATGGTGAGGACAAAATGAGGAATGTAGAGGAAGTGGGAAAAAAAGTTTCCACCTCTGTGACGTATTGTAGTAGCGTTGCCACTACTGCCACAGAACCATAATTTTTTTGATAAATGAAATTGATAAGTATGTAATTCATTAAATCTGTTGTTATTATTAATGTGATTTTTACATAAGGGTTTGTTTTAGTGTTGCACTGTTTGAAACTCACGCCACACCAGTAAAATCAGTGTTTGAAACACTTACCAACTAGTGCAGAAGGGATTTCAACGACAGGTGTCCATTTCAAATCCCATGTTTATTGCATCATTGTCTTCTCTCTCTCACCTCCAGATCTCGACCCTCCAGAGTCAGATTCACTCCCAGGAGTCAGACCTGCAGTGCCAGGAGGAGGAGCTGAGCCGCGCGAAGGCCGACCTGGGCCGTCTGCAGCAGGAGGAGAACCAGCTGGAGCAGAGCCTGGCTGCCGGCAAGATCCAACTGGAGACCATCATCAAGTCTCTGAAAGCCACGCAGGATGAGATCAACCAGGTAGGACACACAGCCTGTCTTTGTGTGTGTCTGAACGTTATCAACAGGGGGCACTATTGCACCATACAGTTGCCACTAGTATTTTGTCCTTTCAAAGCACTAGACGTGCAGGAACATAACATCTAACTGCATGTATGTGTTAAAGGTGTGTCACTTTCAGTTAGCCTCAGCTGCTGTGATTTGTCATCTGATTCCCTCACCTCACACTCACACACAGCTTTAACCAACTCCAACTTACACACAAAGCTTAACACATGCAGCGTATTATGATTGGTACATGATGTATTCTCCATTCTCTCTTCATTACACCCATTATGCTGAGGGCTGATACAGTAGATAAGATTCCCCTGAATGGAACCACCACATGGCAGAGCAGCACCCTGCACTACCTCTCTCCAGTCAGAAGGTCACACGGAGAGCTCAGCAGTTGATCATTTCCTCATGTTCACCTGTAATAATATCCAGCCTTATTGCTTTCAGGGACAGTCATGTTGATTTTCATGACATAGTCCCTCTAGACCTTTTTATTATTCATAAAACCTCATGTAAGATCTGCCACCCTGGGGTGTTTGAGCAATTTAAACAACTGAAGTGCATGTCGTGTACCAAAAACATTATAGGTCTAAATCCATTTCCTATCTCTTATTAAATGCCAGCATGTCCCTGTTCTAAGAGAAACACTCATTCCAACTTCTGTCTCCTGAGTATGAGTATAGTTTTTGTTCTGCAGGTGTCTGTAAAGATATGTTTTTCTTTATTCACAGTGTTACAGTGGAGCTTAACAGTGAGGAAATAGACTATAGAATAACTAGAACTATATAAAGACACTAAAATTATACATTTTCTATGAGAGCATGGGTTGTCCTTTTAAACATATTTATTTTGTTTTGTAATTTGCTCTTTAGTGAATCTTTGTTTTGGGGTGAACTGACCTTCTTTTCAGCTGATATATGGTTCATAGTGTGGATGTTGCTTTCCTTCCGTATTCATGGAGTCTTGACCGAGGTGCGGCAGCCACTGCCAGCTGCCATGTCAGTCATGTAGCATTGTATCAACGCGTCCTGCTGCTTCTGAACTGATTAATGTGTGTGTATTCTGCAGGCTCGCAGTAAGTTGTCCCAGATTCAGGACAGCCAACAGGAAGTATCTAAAAGCATTGAGCAGTACAACAGCACCTTGAATGGAACCCATGGAGGCAGTATGACCAACCTGGCCGACATGAGTGAGGGCTTCAGCGACAGAGAGAACGGAGGATTCCCACCCATGGTGAGACCAGCACAGGTCAGGATCTCTATAGAACTATCTCTATCTCTACAGAAATATTCTTATGCCTCCCAGTATTGCTGATACCATCAGATTCTAGACAAAAAGACCAATATTCTGACTGACACATTAAGGATACAATGCATTTCAGTTAAAAAGCATAAACACAGAAAGGAGAAAAGTATTTATTTTTCTCTCCTTTAGTTTCTTGTGTATTCAATGTATTGAACCTTTTTATATTGTATCTTAAGGCAGCATAGGCTTACTCTGGCTGAGACCGTGTGATAGTGCAGGAAATAATTCTGCATTAAAACCTTTATTTAGTCCCATTGAGACTGAAATGCCATTTTCTTACATAGTTTAAAATCATCATTTGGCTTTGAACACTTGGGTGTTGCTATAGTGTGTGTTTGGGAATGTATACCAAGTCAGTTTTGTATTGGCTATTGTATTGGCTATTCCATACAGAAAAACTGTTTAACCATTCAAATCTTTGAATCTAGTGTATAGTGCCTTATAGTACACCGAGTACATACACATGCCTGTTGAGAATAGTCACGCTGTAGATGAACCAAACCTTTATAAACCTCTCATACTTAATCTACTCTCTACTCTAATTAGAGAAACCTGAAGACTGAAATCAACTAAAACTTTCTGGGATGACTCAATCAATTAATGTTTGGTTTTAAACATATCAAATGTAACAGTGATATCAGAGGAAAGATTCACATTTGCAGACTTTTTCTTAGGTGAGCCCGGGGAGCTGAAGCAGAGCAGGATGCAGAGATAGCTGACCGTTTCCTGGAGGAGGTTGAGACTGCTGGATAGAGCAGGAGGCAGACAGGCTGGAGTCGAATCAGTTCAATTATAATAATACATTATCAGTCAGACATTTACGGTAGTATTTTCTTGGTGTTCAGTTTCTTCCAGATAGAGTCCTTGTGTCTTAAGGTGTTGTGGTTCTGAAAGAAGGATAGTTAAGTCTTCAACATTATATGTTAACACAGAACTCAACAGACATTTTAAAACCCCCACAGGTTCTCCATAGGGTATAATAAATGACAGCTGCTGGAAAATATAACTTATATTTGTTAAAGGTTAAGGCTGGTAATTTTCTATATTTATCTTATTGTCAAATATTGTGTGTGTATCTAAGGCCTGATACATGTTATTCCTCTGTGCCGTAGACCTCCCTTGTTGTCCGAAAACTATTAAAAGCACATGTCAGTGAGCCACACCACTGCACCCGGTGACATGTTCCTTTGCACCAAAGGCTTGTTGGTTTGGCTCAGCGCATGAGATGATGTTGACAATAAGAAACCTTTAAAATGTGATCAAACTGTAAAACATGACAGATTTAGAGCATGTTTTTAGATTTATACAATACTGAGATTGATTCTACATCATTTAGGCATTTATGACATTAACCATATACCAACAATTGTAGACTAATTGACCCAATAATCCTATGTTCCTGCAGAGTTTCTCTCTCCTCCTCTTTGCTGAGGCCTATTATCATCTAGACAAGAGATTACCAGCAAGTTTATAAACTGCAGCTGGCCAAATCCTTGGCTGTCGAACTGTCTTTTGTTAAAACCCTTGTTATTATTTCTTCCCTCTCTTATTATTTGTCTCTCCATTGTGTTCCCTGCAGAGTTGGAGCCATTGAGCCTTTAAGAATTCCCCTGAACTGATCTAATCCCACAATTTATTTATAATACCACCATTACTTTGGCTCAGTCCCTCTCACACCTGGCAAACAGCTCTTATTTAGCATTTCCACCCTAAGCAAATTCACCAGTGGTTTGAGACTGCTCAGGCTTCATTTGGTTCAGAGGTGTAAGTTCGGCTATGATACACATAACAGGTTTGTTAAATGCACATAGTAAATATCATAATACATATACTGATATATATATATATATGTATATGTATATATACGTGTGTGTGTGGAAACACAGGGATGTTAATGAAGCATGGATGGCATGTGAAGAAAAGTCCATATGTATTTACACACACACACACACACACATAGAGGAATGTGGCAGTCCAGACAGGGGCTTCCTCTCCAGAAGGCTTTGAGTAAGAGCAGTGCAGATTGTACAGAAAAAGGAAAACTGCAAAAGAATGAAAATTGCTTCTGTGTTTTTTTTTAAGTGGAATTCTAGCCGGGTGGGAAGGGGGGCAGATGTGTCATAGAAGTAGCTCTTTACGTTGATTCCTGCAACTCTCGCCGAGTGGAAGATTATAAAAGGATACTTTAGATTTATTGACACTTTGGTGTCATTACAGTCATTATTTCTATCAGATATGATAAGTCACAAAGTTAATAGCTGAGAATGGAACATATGGTAACTTTATTTGGAGGTAAAGATGAAAATGAGCGCACCTGAAATGTTGTTTCGCAGGAAAACTACCAGATTTAGTAATAAAATGAAACAGGAAAAAATGTCTAACTACTCACCTAAATATAATCTTGCATATTTAGGACTACTGATATTTTTAATGGTGAGGAAGTCAAATAAATGAAAAAAGATATATACACAATAAAATATACACAAGACACAAAAACCGCTGGAGAGAGAGAGAGAGATCTGGGCGAGCTGCAGGTAGAGATGGTTTTCATTCTGTACATGTTCCACTAAAATATGAAGTAAATGCAGCCACTCTTTCACTGGAAATGTCTAATCAAAAGACAGAATAGTGCAGTTTGAGCCTCTATTGATTCTACCGCTCATTGAATGTCAAGTTTAAAATGTGTGTTTAACGAACAAAAACCATAAAACATCATCACTGTCTGCTGTTACATAACAAATGGATGTTGTGTTCATTGATAATGAGCCAGTTTTCAGTTAGATGTAGCTGCACTTACTCTTTGTCTGGTGTAGAACAAAAGTATAGTCATGTTTCTTCTTTCACCTCAGTCTTCCGTATGGTTTGTATAAATCCCATCTGTGCTAATTTTACACCTGGAGACAGAATTCTCCCCGTAAAACTGTTGCATTGCTTGACTTTAGCAAATCCAGAAGATAACATGACCAACCTCTGTTATATCTTTTCCTATGAATACTATATATATGTATATTGAGCTATACAAGTAAAAAAATATGTATTTGAGCTGTGATACACCTACACCTGATATAGTTAGTTTTGCAGAAAAGGAAACGCTGTGTTGATGTGTCTTTTTCTTTCTTTGTCTTTTCCCTACAGGAGGATCCATTCAAAGTGAAGCCATCTGTGTTCAACAGCCAGCCTCAGGAGCTTCAAACTGACCCCTTCCACTCTGAAGACCCCTTCAAAACTGACCCTTTCAAAGGTTCTCATCCCCCTCTTCACTCTGTTTATCACTGAGTCTCTTCTCCTCAGGATATTTGTTCTTCTCTTCCTTGACTCTGTTTATCTTGTGTTTTCTTTCCTCTGGACAGCTTATTTGTTTTCAGTTTGTGCTGCTCTCTGACTGCCATCCATATCTTCCTCCGCTCTTCCTCTTTGTTTTCTTCCTGCTCTTCCATCTCTTCATTCCTCTCCTATACTGTAGGTGACCCTTTCCAAAATGACCCTTTTGCAAAGCAGCCATCAGCATCCACAGGTATTTATTTGGGGGAGCGGAACTTAGACATGTTTTCCTTATACGATTGTATATTCTTGTGATAATAATGCTACATTAGTCATTTTTTAACCAATATAACAAGCTGACAGACACACAACCCTCACATAATATTGGCTTATTTGGCTTGGTCACAATTTTGGATAATGTTCATATAAATAGTCCAGAACCACCTTCATTTTTGTATCAGCTAAAGAAGATATTTTAATGACCTTCTTGACATGCAAAGTTGCAGAAACAAAATTAACAAAACAAGAACTATAAATACTTCTTAATAAATCTTGATCCAGTCATAAATATGATATATTACTAAACACAGCACCTGTGCATTAATCTCTCCTTACCTTTAAAAAAACAATATACGCACTAGGATTTCTGTCAGTTAGAACTCGCATGTTTGTGGTGGTGAGGGACAATACAATATTTTGCCATTTGAATTTTCTTAACCCAAAAAATGATCCCATTCTGGTCCATTATAGAAAAACCCAACAGTACAAATCCAGATTTCTGCTAAATGGTTTCTGAGCCCTGAAATAACATACACATATTTATGAGTGGCTGTGCTTGTGCTGCCTTGTCTTTTGTTGATGATGTGTGAAAGAGCAGTGTGTTCAACTGTGACTCCTGCCTCGCTTCCCTATTTGGTGATATTGTATAGAGTTTCACTTCTCGGCTCAGTAAACGGAGATCAGTGGTAGAAGTTCACACACAGATGCTTTCTGTGATCACTCAGAATTTCTCAGGCTCATGACCACTACTCCACAGTATACAGCCCATTATTGCTGGTTTGTTTCATGCCTTGGCTTTGGTTTTCTTACATGTGAACTCTTCTCTTTCTCTCTTAGCTTTTCTGAGATGTTTATTAAGTGCAACCCCAGCCACACACAGAGTGCCTCTCAATGTAATGAGACTAGATATAACAGTGCACACAGCTGGTTAGTTGAATCACTTCAGCTGTTATTAATTTATCATAAATGATATATGGAATGATGGAAAAAACACTTGCCAAATAACCATGAAACCTCCTGTTAACTGTTAATTGACATGAACCGTACTGAAAGTATTGGTGATACATGCTGACCCTCCATTAAAATCAAAATGCTCATACAGTACTGTGGTGCAGCAGTGAAAGAAAGTTGACAGATGTCAAGCCACTAAAATATACAGGTTTCCTATGCTGTTAGAAATCCTTGAAAATTTTTTGAATTTTAATGTGATGTTTTCAAGGTCTGAGAAGTGGCTGGAAACAGCTTAAAATTGTAATTGCGTCACTTTCATAATAAATCACTATCTGACTGAACACGTCGGAGAGAGCTTAATGACTTTTGCCTTCCGCAAAATAATTAGCTGTCAGCTAATGACACAGTTGTGCTACAAGGGAAAACAGTATGAGCGCCGTGTTTCTGTACATCTTACGTAGTTGTTGTCATGGGCAAATGTAATGTATTTCTGTCCACCGTTTTACCAAATGAAGAGAATTAACATGCATGCAGGTAAACAGTCTGTGTGGAGAGCAAATTGGACTGTAAGCAACGACAAAAATTGTTGTCAGACATATAGCCAGTGGGTCTGTGATTGATTATGATATTATATAAACATCTTAAAAATCTGTACAAAAGGTAGCTTATAGTCAACTGCGTTTAAACATATCTGACGTTAGAATTCAGAAGTGTGCATTTAAAATGTAATGCATACAAAATTGCACAAATCACTAGTTCACAAACATTATTTCACAACAGCAAATCATTTAAATTCTCATTATGAGTAATACATAATTTAAAACTTTAAATTATGCAATTGTATAGCAAAGTAGGTAATCATCCATAACAGTACTCAACGATTCTGTGCTTGGTGACAGCTTCTTCATGGCCTTAGATACCTCGTCTCTTGCGGTGGCCTAGATGTTTCTTTTCTCTGTTGGCCAACTGCAACAAAATATGCACCTGCATACAAACAAGCGTCTGGCTATAGGTTTTATCTCCCTCTGTATGTGTGTGTTTTTGTGTGTTTGTGTCTGTGTGGTTGTGTGTGTTTGTGTGCGGTTGTGTGTGGTTGTGGTTGAGACACCTTGATAATAAAGCCATTCCCATAAACCCCATAGAAGGTTATATTATAATAATCAGTTACCTCCTGTTGCTCTTTCATCTGCTTCTATCTGCTGATGTCTCTGTTTTTCACTCTGTGTTGTGTTTTGTCAGATAGTTATTTGAGCTGCTTTAACTCTCTCAGGTCTCTGTGCGCCTCTTTTCTGCCTCTTTCCCGGTTGAGAATCATTAAGGCTGCGGTGGAAAATATAAATAAAGGTTTTAACAGCAGCTGCCCTACACTAAATATATAATGAATATATGAGTCACATGTTAATGCTGTTGTTCATTATTTGTGATGTGAAATCATCAGAGAAATAAAAAGTTTGCGTCTTGGTATCAGTTCAGTTATAAACAGAGCGTCTGTCCTGCTGGCTGCTGACAGCGTTGCCAGCTGATCAGTCGACCACGCTGAGCTGTAGAGTTAACACTACTCATTTTAAGAATTTTTAATGATGTAATTGAATTTGTGGATCTGTACAGTATCAAACCCAAATAATGATTCCATTTGCAATCTGCAGATCCTTTTGGAGGGGACCCGTTCAAAGAGACAGATCCGTTCAAGGCTTCATCTGAAGATTTCTTCAAGAAGACTACAAAGATGGATCCCTTCTCCACATCAGATCCCTTCAGTAAAAGTGCCACATTACCTTCCAAGGTACTTGTTGTTGACTGAAGGCCAGAACACGGAATTGTAACTTGTATAATACTATAAAATCCCAATAGTGGCACAGATATTATTAGTGGAAGTACCATACCGCACTGCAATAATAGACAGTTGTTTCTATCACAATCAGCTACCTTTGCCTCCATTGCAAAAATGATAAGGATTTATTTTACCTCCAACTGTCTCTGCAGAACAGACAATCCTTGATGCCCATGTGTCCCCACCTATTCTCTTTCCCGTATTCTTTTTCGTCCTGGTTTTTCCTAAATCAGTACAGTTCTCGTGTATAGTTTAGAGACCAGACTGACTTGTCTGGGATCCCTTGTCACTGATGCAAATTCATGACAATGACTTCAAAACTACTGATTGAAAGACAGGAAGTTGTGTGGTGTTAACGAGATCTGATTATTTTGAAAGTCGCAAAGTGTGTCCATGTCATAAACTGTGTTCTAAGACCACAAATTCAGGGCTTCAGTGATAACAAATTCAAATACTTTCACTAGTTTTCTTTTCCCGTCATACTATGATCACATAGAAAGCATGGTTTGCAGAACATTGAACACAAATGCAGGCACCAAGTACAGATTTCAGATGAACCTTCTCCTCATGATCAAAATTATTTCAATTTGACTCAATAATCGGTATGTAAACAGACTAGTGATGCTCCGATCGCCATTTTTTGGGCCGATCACCGATAGCGATCACGAAAAAACTTGATCGGCCGATTGCCGATCACTGCCGATCAAAGAATGAATTTAAAATTTTAAATACCGTATTTTCCAGACTATAGAGTGCACCTAAATATGAGGCGCACCCACTAAAATTTGAATGAAATATATATTTTGTCACATATAAACCGCACCGGACTATAAGTCGCCGATATATACATACCCCGATACATAAGTGTTTATTCATATACTGAACTGATTGTTTACGAACAGTGCCGCAATAAAAGCAGCATCAAACGCGGCAATAAAAGTGCTGATAAACAAAACAGAAAAGTCATTGATGGTTTTATTTATCCTCCTCCTGCGTACTAAAACCATTATTGTGCAGTGTGCGGGAGGAAATTTGGTGATTTGGTGTGCAGTGTGCGGGAGGAAAAGGTGACAGCGGCTGTTAAAGCGCAACTGCGCAACTATTAAAGTCGCTTCATTCTCTCATGAACTGAAGCCACACGTCACTATTTATCTTCCTCCTGAGCATTTAAAACTAATGAACACCATACCACTGTCACTTAGCGTCAGATAATCTTCATCACATATCTTCTCACCGCGGCTGCACGGCAAGCTGACGTGTCCTTACTGTTTACTTCACGGATAGCCAGATCGATGGCATTCAACTTAAAAGCTGCATCATAGGAATTGCTTCGGTTTTCCATTTTGAGGGGGTGAGGGTGTAATAATATACCTGTGACGGAGCAGCTCCGTCAATGACTGCGGCCTGCGCGCGCACACACACACACTGTGGGCTGAAGAAAAATAATAGAAAAGCAGCGGCTTATAATCAGAAAATAATATTAACTATAAAAAACAGTCAAAATCTTCAAATGTACAGAATGCCTTTATTTGAAACGTCGCTAATAATGTACGTCTCGTGATCGGCTTCCTGATCGGCATGTTTTTCCGATCGCCGATCAGGCTATTTTTAGACATTATTGGCCGATCATGATCGGCAGCCGATCAATCGGAGCAACACTAAAACAGACGCACTGGGTTGTTTATCTTGTGTTTGCCAAAAAAAATAATTTTATTCTAATATCATATTGGACAATGTGAGGTTTCATCAGCCTATAGTGCAGTGACTATTAAACAAATCTAAAAATACCAAAGGTGTGTCTTCCTCAAAAAAAAAAAAAAGTATCTGATGTTGGAGAATAATATAGTAGGTGTGGTGTAGATAAGAATCTATGATCTGGTGTCAACAAAACAGACTAAAAATAGATGTTATTTCAGTTTTGTTCATCCCCACTAAAAGGCTGAAGATGTGATTTGATGCTCTGTATTGAAAAAGATGGTTGCTTTTTTTTCTTTTGCTGTCTTGAGTGAGGAGTGTTTTGCAGTATTTCCTTTTTATACACCAGCATATTAAGGTGAATTGAACAGGGTGTTTCTTCTTTTTATTCCTCCTGTAGCAAACCAGTCACTTTACAAGCAATGACCCTTTCTCTTCAAGCAACCCAAAACCCAAAGGACCAGGTATGATTTCATTCTTATTCCCTCACGTCAACATGTAGGTTCTCTACAGGTTGTCTAAATGTGTGCTCTCCAATATCCAGTTATTCCCACCATTTCCTACTAGAGGATAATTATACATTAAATATAAATTATAAACAAAGGATGGCACACAAAGTTTTGGTCTCTGCCAACTCCAGAGGGAAGCAATTTAGCAAAATAAAAATTGGTCTGCACATTTCTATCAACTCATAATATATATCATCATATCTGCCAACCCGGTTTTAAGGTCAGACTGGCATCAATATTCTCTGTCTTTTTCAGAAGAGCTGGCCGTGCCCGTCAATGGCCGTCCATTCCATAGCCTTAGTTACTAAGGATTTTCCATGTGTTGTTTCTGTTGTTCGCTCACATATTTCGGTTCGGATTCCAGCTCAAACATGTACGGATGTATTTGAGAAGCTGACATTTCAAGTAAAAAACACATGCAAATGTGTCCTAAATTAAAATATAGATCTAGAAATGCATAATAAGTCCCCTTTAAGATCAGGTCTTCTGACAGTACTGCAGGGACGAAGAGTAGCAGAGCAGGATACGTTGTTTTAGAGTAGTTTATGGTCGAGTGCAGTCTTGCCTCTCTGCCTTAGATATAATGTCGTTATACCACAACATCTATGGTATTAACTATGATAGCAGTCTGTTTAATAATAACCACCAACTATGACACTGAAAACAAGAAACGACGAGGGGGTTTCAGTTCTGTCAGTCTGCTCTGCTACAGTTATACAGGGGAGTTGGTTGGACAGGTGCTGTCTCCACACTGATTGACACCTCTCTCACTAGACCAGTGGCAGTTATTAGAATAATAATCAGAATCAGAATCATCTTTATTGTCATTGTATTTTGTACAATGAAAATTGAGGTATGCTCCTGCAGTGTCACCAAGAAAATATTAATAGTACAAAAGAAAAACACAACATAGAACATAACAACACAGTACAGTGCAATTTAAAGAAAACAGTGCAAAACGCAATAAAGTGCAAATCTACATTACCAATACCAATAAAGTGACGGGGTGCTTAAAGATTAAGGTGCTGGAGGGTAGGATGAGGTAGATTGGTTGTTGTGGGGTTGGTGGTTTTATGAGGGTCCTTGTGTGTGCCCAGGGGAAGAAGCTGTTTTATTGACCTGAAGCGTCTTCCAGAGGGCAGCAGGTCAGACAGGTGGTGGGCAGGGTGTGAGGGGTCGCCGATGATAGCTTTGGATCTCCTGAGGCAGCAGGATAGAGAGATCTCTTCCAGGGAGGGCAGCCAATGATCTTTTGTGCAGTGTTTATGACCCTCTGCACCGCCTTTCTGTCCTCCGCTTTGCATCCAGCGTACCACACTCCCAGGCAGTATGTCAGGACACTCTCCACAGAGGAGTGGAAGAAGGCCAGCAGCAGCTTTGTGTCCAGATGGTTCTTCCTGAGGACGCGCAGAAAGTGTAGCCACTGCTGAGCCTTCTTAACCAGGGCTCTGATGTTAAAGGACCAGGCGTGGTCGGCGGAGATGTGGGTGCCCAGAAACCTGAAGGTGTTGACAGTTTCCACCCGGTCTCCATTTATGAGGAGTGGGGCATGATCCTTCCTGTTTTTCCTAAAGTCCATGATGATTTCTTTTGTCTTCTGGACATTCAGGGTCAGGTTGTTTTCTGAGCACCAGAGTGACAGTCTCTCTACCGCAGCTCTGTACGCTGTCTCATCCTTGTCATAGATGTGTCCGACCACAGTAGTGTCTTCCGCATATTTTATTATGTGGTTGGTAGTGTGGGTCGGAGAGCAGTCATGTGTACAGAGCATACAGGAGAGGGCTCAGGACGCAGCCTTGAGGAGTTCCCGTGCTGAGTGTGATAGAGGAGGAGTGGTGGTGGCCGAGTCTGACAGACTGTGAGCGGCTCGACAGAAAGTTTTTGATCCTCCTGCAGATGGGGGAGGGAATCTGTAGCTGTAGGAGTTTATTTAAAAAAAATAAATAGTAGTTTAAAGCTGTTTTTATTATATATATTGGTGCTAAATGCTATTATAATATGATATTAGATAGATAGATAGATAGATAGATAGATAGATAGATAGATAGATAGATAGATATACTTTATTAATCCCAAAAACTGGGAAATTAAAATAATATCAAAATTTTGAATTCTCTACATTTAATGTAATTTTGTACAATCTGTAAACGGGTACGAATGATATGCTTTCCTTTCAACTAGCATTTAGAAAAAGAAAGAATATATAGAAAACTATTTTTAGTGTTTAGTTTTGGTGTTTTCAGGCAAAAAGAACAGCAATTTAATACTAGTACAGAACAGGGTCTTTCAATGGGTTACATTTAATAGGAACATATAGATTATGTTCACATTTCCATGTGCTAGGATGATACACTGCTGGATCTGATGAGGTACCATTCACCTCAACGTACTGAATATAATATCTTCACTAAGATTTGAAACAGTTAATGACTAGGTTGTCTCTTAATAGTGAGAGAGTAGTGTCAAATCGATTAACTAGATCAAATATCTTTTGAAGATCAAGAAGAGCCACACAGCCTGTAACCTGATGTCCATTTAAACGTGTTTTAACTTAAATTAATTTTCTTCCTCATGCAAGGGAACATTATTAAAAAGATTCCACTCTATGATCATTTGCTGGTATTTGATGGTATTATTTTGTAAGTTACTGTATATCTAATATTTTTGTTTCTCCACATATTAATGAGTTATGACCTCTAAACATACCATAGATCTGAGTCAACACAAAAACACAACAAATTAATTTGGACTGTATTATTTTCAGACCTGTTCGGCACATTGGATCCATTTGGCAGCAGTTCGTTCAGCAGCAGTAGTAACAGCTCCGCTGGATTTGCAGACTTCAGCCACATGTCAAAGCCCAGAGACCCTTTTGAAGGCCGGGCCAGCTGGCTGCCAGACTACCAGAAGGTACCAGAGGCCACTCATCATGAAAATACACTGGGATGTGCAAATAGACATATTATTCAGTAGTCTCCCATTGGATCCATAGGATATTAAAATGTCTTGTTCATACTGGCCATTAAAAGTTCCCTTCATAATGCACTTACAACGCAAGTGGTGGGGGCCAGAATCCACAGTCCTCCCCCTGTGCAAACATGTATTTAAAAGTTTATTTGAAGTTAATATTACAACAGGGAAACACAAAGAGGGAATTTGATGCTAAATAGACTGTAGATGTGTCAGATATCCACTTGATATGATGAACTCACACTGATGATGAAGCTTCACATCTACTTTAAATGACTGTGTGGACACAGTGTGGATTTTAACCTCCATCACTTACACTGAAAACACATTTGAAGCAGAACCGGTATGAACAGGAGGAATGATTACACTCACTGTTCATATGGACACCTGACTGTTGCTTAAACAATTCTGAACCTATCCTTTAACAATGTTATATGTGCCTATTTGCCTAGCTCCTCTTGTATTCAATAGCAACATACAGACAACTCACCTGGGCTGCTGTGAACTAGGGAACAGCTGACAGCTGTACAATCACCAACTGTCAGGCGATAGTACGTAGAGTTTCTGACTGTCCAGCGCTAATAAACCACAACTTTCTTTTTTTTACCCAGTCGGTGTTTGTGGACGATCCATTCAGCAGGAAGAACGACACACCAGCTCTGCCACCAAAAAAAAGTGTTCCCCCAAGACCCAAACCACCCAGTGGTGAGTGTCACACTGCAGGCTGTAGAGCTGGAAGAGGAGAGTAAAAGGGAATGGAAGTGTTTTAGGGTACCCACAGCTAATACTCCCAAGTTCTGCAGTACATTCACACACACATATATATTCTTTATTAGCTTGAAAAACAACAAACAGGTCCAATGGATTTGTGTTTAACGTCAATATCAGATAAAGATTTTAAGATATCTTTGGCCCTTGAATATTACAAAAGTACATTTACAAAAATATAACGATTTTTTAAGGATCAGTACCACGGGCTGCCAAGTTTTGACTTGAGCTTGATGTGAGATTTGTTCCCAGCAGTTCTTTCCACCTGACAGTCTGAACAGCTCGCCGCTGCAGGGTGCTGCTGTCACGCCGTGCTGCTCTGTCTTCTCTATCTGTGCACTGCAACGTCATCACTTCTGAGTTTGACACTTCTGACAACATAACAAGGATAAAAACCTCTCATCAGGTTGTGTAACACTGATTTCCCACCATGCCGTGTCTCTACCTGTGACTTTTTTCACAGATCACATACTAGTTATTCATTTTTATTCACGTTGTGTTTTACTCCACTGTAATGTCACATGTTCAGGTGACATTACAGGTGTGCAGAGACTTTTTCTTGGGGAAAAAAAAAGAATGAAGCTCTGAATAGAAGAATAAAAATAGTTATTATGATTAGAATGAATTGCTGTTTTTGCAGTGTACTGTTGTACGCAGTGCTGGTAAGTATACCTGTTACCTGTTTTGTAACCGTGTGAAATGCTTTTTTTTTTTTCAATACAGAGAGCACAGTCTTAAACTCTACTCTCATCTGTCAACAGGAAAGAATGTCATTGTGGGTACAGAACTGATAAAAAGACTTCTCATATTTGCAGAACCACTGCTATCACACACTGTATATCTTGATATATGTTACTTCTTAATTCAGAGGCTCAAGCAGCCGTGATATGCACTGTAACTTTGTCATAGTATAGCTTTTATATCCTGTCATGTTTGACAAGAGTGAGTTTGGAAGTTTACATTTCTTATTTATCAGACGGTGTTTAATATAGAACCAGTGCTGCATTGCTTGCATTGCTATCTTTGTGAGGACCAATTTGAGTTTTAGACATTGGGAGTGAGGACGTTTCAGCTGGTCCTGGCTTTGGGACACACCTTCGGAGTGCAGTTAATTACTTTTTATGGTTAGAATGTGGTTTAGGTAGGGGTTAGAGTCAGAGGAGACAATTTTGTTGTGATGGTTAAGGTTAGGGTAAAGGGCTGAGGGATGCATTATGTCAATGAGTGTTCTTATAACACAGAAGTAGAACCGTGTGTGTGTTTGTGGTGTAGGCTAGATACAAGGTTCATTCATGTGTTTTCGTGTGTGGTTGGTTTTTCATGCGTTTCTCTTCTTTGTTATTGTATTTTCTTGTATATTATGTATTGTATTCTTGTGTACCACGCATTACTTGTTGCTCTATATGTTGTAATTACGGGTGCTCTGATTGGTCACTGATAGTTATCAATCGTTCTAAATAGTTTGATTGGTGGTCTCTATAAAGGCCAATCAGTATATATACTGACTATGAAAATAGTCTCCAGTACCCTCGTTACATTAGTGTAAGTACAATAAAAAGCCTGCTGAATAAAAAAGCAATAAGAGAAATTGAATCCAAGTCATTAAACTTGCTGTGGTTTAAATTGTGTCTCTAACAGAAAGAGTGGAATATGTTGCTGCCAATAAATAAACAGTGTCTTAATTTTAATACTTAATATATAGGCGAAAGAGAAGAGAAAGCTTCAACTAGACCTCGTGATCGGTTATCAGGGATGGGTATCAGCCATTACTGCTTCCAGCGAACAAAAACAGTGATCACAGCACTCTTAATTGTAATTTAAAATACAAGTAGTGTTTGTTTATTTTCTGTATAGAATAAAATAGACTAGAGTGCAGATGTTTCCAGAGGTGTCTGCTGATCTATGTACGGTGCAGTGAAGAGTCAAATTCACTTAGTCTGGCTGTACTGGAAATGAACCCGTTTCAGCTCCACCCAAAGTGATGGCAGACGTCCCTCCATGCTCTGCCACTGTTTGTTGACACAGAGGAGTCATGTGTCATGTACTCATTACTTACCATAGTGTTCTGTTATGCAGTAAGTTAAACAAGAAATCAATGTACTTAACTGTTTGTTAACACGAAGCAATGCAACAGATGTTGATCAAACGTCAAAGATCTTCCAGCTGTGAGTAGCTTTTTCGTGTCATGCATTGGACACAGCTTAAGATATTTAATGCTGCAAACTGAGAGTTTCAAAAATTGTTGTTCAGGAAGGATGTGTTAGCAAAAAGTCTTTTATTATACAGCACAGCCTTCAGTGTGCACCATGGTTACCCATAATCCCACCAGCTTGCTGACTCAGCAGGTGTAGAAGGGTACTAGATACTGCGTTTACTGTCAGTGAGGTCCACCGTTCACTTTGCAAAAATATTTTGGGCTAAACGTCACATTCCTGCACAACTCATGCACGTTGATTCTCAACTGCCCTGATGTTTGTGCGTAGGCACATGTGAAGATGATGTTGTAAGAGATGATGTGTGGTTTGCTTGGCCTGTTGTTTGCAGACACACCCTAACTCGCTTCCTCTCTTCCCTTTTATGTATGTGTGTGTGTGTGTGTTTACGAGTGTGAGCAGTTCAAAGAAGGTCAGGCTGCAGGCTGTATGCAGTGGGCAAACATCAGCATTGTACCCAGCTTCTTCCTCATATATTTAATATATATATATATTTTAATGTTTTCTATTTTACTTTCCTTAGCACATAATATACACCTACACACACACACACACACACACACATCATTTGTCCCTCATTACCTGATAAGATGTCAGTAGATGGGGTAGATTTGGCTGACAGTGCTGCAAATAAACCTCCTGGAGCTGTATTTGTTTTTAGCAGATGAAATTCTGCATGCTGCATCATGTCTAATTCTGTGGTAGACATTAAAATTGTGTGCGTTGGGGTGTGGGTGCCCACAGTTTACTGAAAGAGGAAAATACTGATTTCCAGGCATGCACTTTTGCTCAGAGTGGAGTGTGAAAAGAAGCACTCACTCTCATCAGCCAGGTTATCTTAGTAATAGTACTAAATGTGTTGTATGACAACGGTTTGGCTTGCCCTGTGGTTTAACACCTACACAAGCAAGTCTTAAGACACAAGTCTTAACTTTCCCACGATTCACTGCCAGGCCTAGCTTCAACTAACTGTTGATAGCAAAAACTGCCATTACAAGATTAGTCTGATATTCTTGCTCATGTATTGATCCATCTGTGCTTCTACTTTTCTTTAAATCTTTAAATGAAGATTGAATTATTTCAAGGAAAGCGCAGTCTGCACGTCTGAATTTAAGGCCCTTAAATAAGACTTAGATCTCAACTCAAGAATAATGCATGACAATAACATGTGGACCTTCAGTTAAGATTATTTGTCACACATACTGGTCCCAAGGTCAAGAATGAATTTGTATGCTTTATTTATTTAGTTTTTAGTTTTAGTTTTAGTTATTTATCTAAAAGAAGAATCCCCCTAAACACAGAAAACTTGTTTTATTTCAGTTGCATATTTGGTTTTAAGTTTTGATTTTCCCTCTTGAGTTCTTCGGTTCTATTCAAATATGTTTTATATACGGCCAAAACAATAAAATTAATATGCAGCTACACTGATAATCAATGAAGTCTCTGGTTCCAGCTTCTGCACTGGCTTTACTGTTTTATATCATTAAAAATTTGAATTTAAAAATCTTTGGGTTGCATTGGTCAGATACAACCAAACATGTGAAGACTTCACTTTGAGAATATATTCAATATGCATTACAAGTTGCTTTTCCATAAAATAGAGAACAGTTAAATCCATGTGGACTAATATTATGGCTACCATGTGGTCTATGAACTACGTTGGCAAGTTGGCTAGTTGGTGAACCAACAGTTGGTAATGTGGGCAGAAACCCAACCAGATGATTTATAAAGAAACCGTTGAGAATGGTTGCATGGGTTTACAGGGTATCACTTTTGGTTTTGGTCCTTTTGGGTGTGGTCTTTTGCTGTGTGTTTTTTCCTTCTACCTGCCAGCTGTTTTATTATATATGTCCTTTCTCAGAATGATAAAGCACTGTATGTTATAACTTTGAAGAAGGAGATGTGTCGATATGAGCTGTTTTGTTGTGCTGCGTGTAGATGTGAAACTTGTGTGGCTTTCAAAAGCTGTTAGGTATCTTTGTGGAAACGGAGGCAGGGTGTGGGCAGAACTATGAGAACCAGATCATTTTGAGTAACTGTGCATTAATTCATAACAGATCACATAAGATTGCTGTGATCGACATACAACCTCAGTTCACTTAGTTGAGAATTACTTGTGTTGAGTCATTGTATCCCTCAGCTATTGGTGAACACATGCACTTACGTCTGTGTACATCCTCCATTGGAGATATGTGTGATCTGTTTTCTTTTATGACATGTCTTTACTACAAAGCAGATTATTTATTTTCTATCCCAATAACACCTTTTTCCCTTTACTGATCTTTTTAAAGAAGCCGTAGCATTTCAAATTGTTTTACTTTGCAGTCAGTTGTGTGAACAAATTATCTGTGCCTGATTTTAGTCAGCAAGCATTTGTTAGGATGCTGGAAAAATATAGAAAATGATATAATATGAAATATGGTAATTGATGTTTATCTTTGCCTTATTTGTTTCCAGGTAAGAGTACGCCAGTGAGCATGTCTTGCACGACGGACCCTTCCAAACCATGTGACCCCTTCCAGCCATTCGGTGGTGACGCCACTGACCCGTTTCAGAGTAAAAAGGGCCTGGGAGACCCGTTCAGTGGCAAAGACCCTTTCGCCCCATCCTCAGCATCAAGTAAAGCCCTTAAAGACTCTACATTGGGTTTGGCAGGCTTCAGTTGTGTAAGTTGAGATGGGTGATACTGTTGTGTCTAGACCAGGCAACACAGCTCTTTACAGACACCAGCACAGTCACTAGATTCAAGTTTGAGTTATTTTGAGACCATTACAAGGTCACTACTAAAGACTGACAGAAATTAAAAAAGGTAGTAAAAGGATATAATAGTGAAGTGAAATGCATCTCAGGTTTTATTGCATGTGTAAAAAGGTTAGACCTTGCTTGTTGTTCGTCAACAAATCTTGATATCAGAATAGATGCAAAGGATCATTATTTAGATAATGTATCCAGATACAGTTTGTATGATGATAGCGACTAGCTGATCAAATCAAATTTTATTCATATAGCCCAAATTCACAAAATACATTTGTCTCAGAGGGCTTTACAATCTGTACAGGGAGTGACACCCTCTGTCCTTAGACCCTCGATTCGAGTGAGGAAAAACTTGCCCACCAAAAAACCTTTTAACAGGTAAAAAGGTGGAAGAAACCTCAGGAAGAGCCACAGAGGAGGGATCCCTCTCCCAGGACGGACAGACGTGCAATGATGTCACATGTACAGAACAATCAACACACACACACACATATTGTACACTCACAATGAATGTTAAAATGAAAATAGGTTACAATGAATGATGAACTATTACAGTAGCTGATGATCAAGGTTGTGATGTAAAAGTATACACCAAGTTGACAACCTATAAAAAATATTTAAATTGAGGCGGCATAGGTTATGCCTTCTGTCCAATTAGAGCTGAGTTATGATTTAGCTTTTTAAATTATAGTGTGACAGATGTACATAATTTTGCTATCTGAAATAATGATTACAATCCAATTTTGATTAGACACTAAAAAATGTTCTACATAGGTGTGTTGTTAATAACAAAAAAAAGTAGTGGAACACTGTTCATTGCATTGAGTATCAATTTGATATCATTATACATCAATACTGGAAAGAAATTCTTATTAATATTGTGATCTCCTATCAACCAGCAGTAAAAGGTCCCCTTAATAGAATAGAGTAAGGTAACGAAACAGAGCACACTGACACATTGTGAAAGGGGTTTTATTACAATTGTTTGTTCGGGGAGAATTGACTGAGTATTGTGCTCCTGTACAGCAATGCCCAGAGTTCACATTAAAACTATATACAATATGATAACAACCAAAATAATAATAAAATGGCAAAAAAGTCAAATAAAAAAAAGAATTAGAGATACCTGGCAATAGTGATATACAACAGTAAAAACAGTAAAATGGTGAAAAAGACAAATAAATAACAAACGTGGCTGCCAAGAAGGATATACAGCAACAATAAATGTGTGTATAAATGTACAACAACCATAGCAGACACTTAAAATGATCTACAAACGCATGCCTCTAATTTCAGTTCCTCTTGTAACCAGAACCTTGCTGCTTACTGTATGTGGTAACCTGCACAGGTGCTGGAGAAGCTACAAAAAGTACTTAGCAGATGGATAAACTTTTATTTTTTAAGAAATAGTTGTAGCACCTAACTCCAATTACACATTGTCACTTGACAATATCTTCAGTCTTCGTGCTAAGCTAAGCTAAACACGTCCTGAGATTGACATCCATCTTCTCATCTCTTGGAAAGAAAATGCATATTTCTCAAAATACTGAACTGTTCCTTTAAACAGGTATTCAGAACTGTTGGAACTGTTGGCCTCTAGCTGTAGGGAAATGTCGTCCCATTTGTTGTGACAGATGACAATGACAGATCATATCTAAAAGAAGTGAAGAGTAATTATAGGACATTCATTTATGTAGTTTAGAAAACTGTATTGAATTATTTCATGAGCCCATTTTACTGCAACAGACAGCTTTTAGTAATGAGAAAGAGACCTGAGCTCAGCTTATGTTTTTCAGTTCCAGAGAAGAGATAAACTCTGGTTCAGTTACCATGGTAACTTACTCTGTGATCCTAACCTGCTTTCTTGAACAAACCCTGAGTTCCTCTCTGTCTCATCCTTCTTCCAGAGCCCAACACGCTGTTTCATTTCCTCATTCATTCAGTAACATATTCGTTAGCAGGTTTACTGAATGTCAGAATGGAAATCCTGGTTCATATTAGTTTCTCATCTATAGTCACCGCTTTTATGTACATCAGTGATTTCTTTGAACGGCACTTTTTGCCACCTCATTCAAATATTCACCCACATATCAGAATCAAGCCCCTTATAACACTGTGACTCATACTGTGCACACAAGGCAGCTGTCGATGTGTTAGAGCAGCTCCTGCACTGAAATGTTTGGACATAATGTGGAAAAATCACTATGAAGTTTTACGCACGTAGGATCAATGAATAATGAAGATATAAATACATGTCTAACATTTAAAATTGAGTGTTGTTTAACCTCAACACGTGTGCAAATCACCAAATGAATGGACAACGCTGATTAAAACTTTATTGAGTTAATTTATGAACACCTTCCATGCACTGACTCTGTATACACATGCATTAATATCTCCATGGATTATGGCTTTTAATTGTTGTCAGGCAAGAGTTTAACTCGGGGAACGTTGAACGAACTCTGATCAGCTGTTCTGGAACCGAAAACTCAGGCGGTTTGGCTGAAGTTTGTTGAACCTGCTTTCTGACACTGTGACACAACATTTGAACCCACGTTAGAGCTATAGCTGTGCACTCTGCAGAGAAGAGGAGAGTTGCATTATGATTGTATTCTCCTTTTAGTTCAGGAAAGGGTGTCGGCCCTTTTTGCGGTTTGTTTGTTTTGGCAGGAAGATTATAATGAGATTGTCAAAGTTTCACAGAGGCTGAAAGCTAATATCAGCAGTAGTTGGCATAATGCTCAACCTACTGCTAGTAGGTTGCATAGCATAATGACAAAATACTGTGCATTTCACATTCAGTCAGACAGATAAGCACATTTTAAGTAGTGCTATTTTGTTAGCCAGGATTAATGCTAACAGCTAATAGGCTGACTGGTGCTTGTCAGTTCAAATACTAGTCAGATACCCACCTGGAAGATTCTAACATAAGACACACCAGTATCACTACTCAACTCTCAGCTGTTGAGTCTGTCTACCCTGCGTGTGTGCGTGTGTGCGTGTGTGCGTGTGTGTGTGTGTGTGTGTGTGTGCGTGTGCGTGTGTGTGTGCGTGTGTGCATTTTGTTGCCAGTAGTTGATTAATGCATTATGTCTGCTCTGTTCTTGCTGTGCATGTCTTTGTCTTACAGTATTAGCTTAGCTTTTTCTCATCTCTCTCAGTTGTCCTGTTGATAAAGTATCTCATATTACCCTCCAAGTCCTCATTTCAGAGACAAAACAAAGAATCAAGCAACAATCAGCAGATTAATTGATAATGAAAATAATTATGAGTTGTAGCCCTAATTGTGCGCTCAGGAGTCCTCTGGACTACTCCTGACCTTTGTCACACTTTGGAGTTGGTTTTTGAAATGCTTTGTGAATTACTCTTACACCACAAACTGAGTCCATATATACAGGATCCCTTTCTCACTCTGCATGTCACATCACCATCATGTCACATATAGATTCCACATTAACTGCTTTTACCTTTAGTTCTAACTCTTGCTTGTTTCCACTTTAAGGGATTCACTGACATAAATGTTGTACCACAGTCCATTTGTTTTACCTATGTCTCTTACTATATAAACTCATGGTGAAGTCCAATTAACACTACTAGTAATGCTGAAACCAGTAGAATCACTTGCTCTTAATACGAAATGCTACCAAGTAGTTAAAGACAATGGGTAGAGACAGTGTTTCACAATGGACTTAACAGAAACTCTGCAGAATGTCCCTTTAAAGTGTCTGTGTGCTGTGGTGTCATGTCCTGTAATGTAGCCTAGATCCACTGTGTTCAGGAATTTCTGGTTTATAACTGTTCTGTAATCTACCTCTCTGACAGGACCTGACAAAGCCAAGGTAAGAGTTTGAACACAATGAAATTCACACAGTTTGACAGTTACGTCATGTTAATGACTATACATAGGTCTTACATTATGTGTTGTTGAAAATGTTTGCACCTATGACCAATTAAGTTGTATTAAGATTCAGAGTAGCTGTAAGCTCGTTTTCTGTTGTTCCACCCTTTTTGTAAACATCAGCACAAAATCCATCACTTAATGTCAGTATTTTAAAAGTCACTGCCGTTCTCACTGTGCTGCCCAGTGGTTTCATTTGTACAAAGCCATAACAAACATTCGCATGACAAAGACCTCTGTCTGAATGACAAGAAGCTATGACTGTAACAGCTATTGTTGCATAAGGCATGCCTGTAAGGACCTCTCTATGTCTCTCTCTAGTTCGGGAATGAGGCTCAGCAGTTGGAGTGGGCGAAGCGAGAGAGTGAGCGAGCGGAACGTGAGCGACTGAAGAGGCTCAGACAGCAGGAGCAGGAGGACCTGGAGCTGGCCATCGCCCTCAGCAAGGCAGAGATGTCCAACGCATGACGCATACATGCAGCACATAGACAGGCTAACATGACTGGCATCTATATATTAAGACATTGTTCATAACCACCACCCACACACACACACACACACACACACACACACAAGACCCCCACTATTTGCATTCACACACAGTCGATAAATGGAGTAGAAAGAAAAAAAGGACTTTCAGGCACAACTCACAGCCCTGCATTTAAAAACAAGACAACAAAACTGTGGGTCTCATCACACACACACACACACACACACACACACACACACACATACACATCACACAAAAAAACCCCACTGACATGTGCAGACAGAAAAGTGTGAAGGATGAAGGAGAGCAGGCTGTTGGATGCAGTGTATGCACTATAGTGGCTGGACAGTAATGTAATGGTCCATCCGCTGGACTGAGCAGACGAGCTCAACAGTGCTGACAGAAAAGCCTTGACAGTTTGTATCTTTGCATGATGTTTTTCTTCTCTAGTTTCACTCACAATGTGAGGGAAATGAATAATAGGATGTGACAGCCAAACTGTTGCTGTCAGTAACAGCGAAGAGACACACTCTATTCCTTCCATTAGAACTAGCAGCAGTGAAGAAGAAAAATAACACTAAAATTTAAACTGCCATGGTACTTCTTAAAAGGGATGTTCTTCTGATATTACATATGAATGACATGGTTAAATCATTAAGCTGTGGATGGTAGACTGTCAGTATTCAGCACTGAGGTGTTTTGATGGTAGGAAAATGCTACAGAATGAGCTGTTCAAAGTATTTGGGGGTGACTCTCCTCAGGATTGAGACGTTTCAATACACAATTTCTCTCTCAGTCATTGTAGGAAATATTGTCATTAACCCACACCCAGATGGGAAGTGAAAAGGCTGATATCAATTGAGTTTTTTCACTTCTGCTGGAGGGTAACTGCTACCTCCAGATTTTTGCTAGGCTAGGCTAAACTCACAGAGCACAGCACAATGGATTTCAGTCTTCTCATCTGAATCTGGGTAAGATGAAGCATACTGTAATTTTTCCTTATCATTTTATACCACACCAGGGTCTACCATGGGATTGGAGACTTTAACCTTAAATCCAGACAAGTCTGGATTATTACTCAGAGACCCTTAGGGGGCCTGGAGGCTCCAAATTCACTGTGTGGCACTTAGATGTGTAGTTTATGGTTATTTGATTGATCACAGATTTGTTTGGGAAAATGGTATGCACCACTGGAACACAATGTAACGGTTCTTGAGAACCTGTGCTGTAGAAGGGAAGGGCCCTGAGTTAAAATGGGATTCCAGCCATTGAAGACTAAGATGGGACTCCCCTGATGTAAACTGATCTGTATGTGTGAAATCGGTGGAGTGTCCCTTAAGGCCTATATTATGTGTTTATATTGTGTATACATGGTGCATAATGTTAAATAAATCTGTACTTAATCAAATAACTACAAACAAATACTAATTACTAGCTACCATATACATAATGCACAGATAGTGGGGGAAAAAGAAGGGAGGAAGGGCCTACAGCTTTTATTTTTCACTCCCTTGTTGTGAATGATAGTAGCGGGATATGTTAACATTTCACTGTTACTTGTCACATTATAGAAAATGAGAAAAAGCTCATTAATATCCACTGGTTCCCTGTAATGTGACACAAGTATCTGACAAATGAAAGTAACAGTTTCAAGTGTCAACATATTCTTTGGGGTGACAGTAACAAATTGTAGAGATCTATTTTCTTTGTCCTTGAGTGTGAGGTTGTACTGGGTGTGACCTGCAGTACTCTCTCTCCCTCTGTCCAGTGTATATAGATGAACTCTTCCTCTTCTCCACAGCAGTACTTTGATCCTGATGCTGTGACGTCACATCCAACAATTGAAAGGCAAGATGAGGGAATTAATTTTTCTACATTTGACTTTATTTGTCTTGTTTATAGAGAAATGATTTTAACACAGTTTTTATTTCACATGCTGGTTATTATTATTTTGACTTTTATTTTTATTATTTTTTTGTTTGTTTTAAAAGAACATCTGAATTACTGTAGGTGTTGTGCGCTGTAATTAGTAGTGATGGCAAAGGTTTGGAACAGGCTGAAATCAGGTGTCATTAGGCTGGAAACTGGAAATATGTGAAAAAGTGCTCATTTTGATGTTCCAACATGGATTTAACCACTCACCTAGTTTTTATATGAGTTATCCCTTTACTTGAAGCGGTGACTGATGTTTGAATGGAACAGACTGGAGTTGTACTTGATTTCATCTGGACATCAGAACGGAACACATTCTGCTGAAATGTTCAGTTTCACTCAGAGCCCCTGTGTTGTAGTTTCAGATGTCACGCTGTGTTTTATCTACGAGTCTGTATTCTGTGTGTGACCAATCATAGGCTTCAACCAGTGTTTTGCCACGTGTATGCCCTGCAGGCAGAGTCTACTCACAGCACATGTTCTCCTGACTGTTACTTTAAGGTCATATTGAGTATCTCATTTGTTTTATTAGAGTAACTTGATAATCATGGGGAGAAAGCAATCTTTCACTTGGCTCAGTTACAGAAAGCTTAGTGACATTTTTAGTGTTTAACCACAATACAGTGCTGGATGGCTCTCTGATAGAACACCGACATCTCAGGTGTTTGTTACATTTGTTACAGGAAGAATGCTGAAAAATACATGCAGTTATGCCTGGAGGAAGTAAAGTAACATAAAACATGACTTTGTAATGTCACAGGATGTTTTCTTCTTGGGTTCTGCTCAACAGAAGTGTGCTCAGTGTGCCACTGGAGGGTTAAGATACATGAAGTAGACCAGTGGTTCTCAAAGTGGGCTCCAGTGTGTCCCCCAGCAAAAATGTTCACTATAATTCCATCCATAAGTAACACAATGACAATTATGTAATAAAACATCTAAAAGCAAGGATCTTATCAGGTGGGGATCCTGGGAAAACATCTCAACAGATGGGGCTCCATGGTCTAATTTGTGTCAGTTTCAGGTTCCTTGATGTGAAGAAGTTTGAGAACTGCTGAATTAGGTTACTGTTTAATTCTGTAGTCTTGCTGTAATATAGCTTCCGGCCACCAGTGGCAGCACTGTGCACTGCTGCTGAGCAGACTCCTGGAAGTGGGTGAAAAGCAAAGCCTGCGTCATGATTTGATTTGGTTCTTACTTTACACCTCCCTGATTTACTTTACTTTACTTTTACTAAAATGTTCACTAAAGTTGATTGCATATTATGAGGGAAGTTTATATTTTCAACTTTTATGAACACCCAATTGAGTGAAATATCTGGGTTCCGTCAGATATCCATCCAGCCTCAGTCTGTAAAATGCTAACAAAGTGGGTAAAACTACACAACAACAAAGGTCTTTTTCATCCTATAATTGGACAAGAACATTCTGATGAAAAATAATGAGTAACTGCCATTATAGTCAATAGAAGGCTTTGAACTGATGTGTATGATGAGGTGATCTTGTGTTGTATAGAGTTACACATTTGCTTCTTTTGTCATCACATTGAACTCGATGATGGTACTGAGGATGTCAACAACATGACTGAACTATCAAACAACAGTTTTTACCAACATATATCTGTGTGGAACTCCCTCAATGGGGGTAAACATGCTTTAAAAGCTCCTTATAATGTGAATTCCTCCAAACTGGACAGAAAAGCACAAGTTAAAGTTGAGAAAGTGAAGCCACTGATTCTGCCAGATAGATACGTGAACTGCCTCTTCCTGCCATGTTTTATCTTGTTTACATATCATCAATATTTGTTCTTTGATGTAGCTGTTACAAACTGAGAGTCTCTGGTACATAGTGAGCTTCTCCCTCTAAGCTGTACACAGCTGATACATCCTGAAGAGCTTCCATATACTTCAGAGTCATAAAACACATATTTGCATCGTGAATAAGTCTTCATGCCGTGTTCCTGTCACACTGAGGGGAAAATGTTACAACCGTATAAGGAACTTTAGATCTGTTTGCTTTCTTTGTTTAAACCAAAGAGTGCTGCTAGCCACCGGCTCACAGGCTAGCTGCTTTCCATTAGTTTTAATAAGGAATGCCAACACTGTTAACATTTCTACAAAGGTTTTTAGTTAAAAGTGTCACTTACAGGCTGATGTCATTTAATATTTTCTCATTGACAACAAGTCCCATGAAAAGACTAAAATACTTTCCATCTTGCAGTAACATGTTGCCAGTTACAACATCATCATCACTAACGTTGCTAACTAACTAAAGTGCTTCCTAAAGAACGTTTTCACAACAGTGTGACGGGTACCTTGTGCAGTAAAAACGAGAAGACTTAATGTTCAAGTCCAGTGTGTGTGTGTGTGTGCGTGTATGTGCGTGCGTGTGTGTTTTAGTGGGCACTGGTACCTTTTGCTGTGAAAGATTTGCAACTCTTATTTGCATCATAATAGATAATGTGACAATCTATGGTCATTATTATTTCTACACATGTCAACAGGCTGGGTTGTGATATTTTCCCACCTGTATAAATGGCAACATCCCGGAAAATCTTTAATTGATTATTTTTGGTGACTGCTTTTTCCTAGGTCAAGAATAAACTTGCAGGCTTACTACATTAAATGTTGTCGAAACACACAACACAACAAATTGAGGAGTCAGCCGAAATATATTCTGCATCATTTTAACTAAATGAGCAACTAACTAATCAAAGTTTTTGAATCAGACCAGACGTTTAATGCCAACGTACTTGGCTCCAGATACTGCTGAAAACCCTGCTGTGAAGTGTGACCCAGCATCTGTTCTTCATGCTACTGTCCACCTCCCTCTTACCTCGGCCTGTCTGCTGTGTACTGCTTAGAGTGGTACCATCATTCATACTGTATTTTCTTCTGATACCTCCATTGTGCAATAGATAATGTTGTTTTTTTTTATTTTTTTTATTGTTGTTGTTGTTTTGTGTTATCCTGTGAAACCAGTCTGATGTTTTTGATATGTAGCATATGTTTTTAATATGATTGTTTATGCACCAGCAACACCCACTCCTTTGTCCCTACTCTGTCGAGGATGTTTCATGCTTTGATTTGGCATCACTAGCTGCAGAATCTTTCATTCCATTATGAGTTTGATCCATTTTGGAAAAAAAAGAAAAATGTTAATTTCTCAATATATTTTTTAACTTATTTTTTCTTTAGAAGTTTTAAAGCAAGAATTGTTTAGAGGATGAGAGAAGAAGGGTATCTAGATTAACAACTTGAATATTTCCTTTAGTTTTAATTCTCTGTCAAAATGATGGATATTTCATTACAGACATGCTGATGCTCAGTAGTAAGCAGCCAAAACTTATTCTTGGGGGTACTTGTTTTATTCTTGTATCACTTTATATTTGTTCTCCTTTTTTTTGCCTTCAACTGCCCTTCCTCCCATGTAGGCTAAATAATCTGAGCTGTCTTTATTAAGATGCATACGGTGTGTATACAATCTGTATAGTATCATGTCTGTCATATTTGTCCTATAAAACGTGAAGATGAAAAAGTAAAGTTGTGAAGGAACTTGTTACACTAACGGTGATCCTCTCTACACGCTATGTACTGTTTACTAGAATGACTTGTTTCAGGTCACATGTTCAAGACATGTAGAGTCACTTGAAAACACTACTACTGCTGACCAGACATACACACATCATTAGGTACCCCTGTGCAATCTGATGTAACTCAATATAACTGTTCTGCCATAAATTCTCCTTTAATGAAGCTTATACATTTTGAGTTTTTGTTGACACTGTCAGAAAGGTGATATTTCTACTTTGTTGATTATTGTCATAATGGGTGATGGTGTGCTGGAATATGTTACATTGTAAAGTGTTCCTAATATTTTGGCCACTCCATTAACATACAAGAGGAACACACTTCAAGGCAGTTCAAACGATAGTTGTCAGGATAGCTGATAACCGACGATACCCGACGTGGCTACTTACCTGTGAGGTTCGTGTCATATGGGGATGATAATAGGATCCAGATGTGGTCATCTAAATAAACATGTGATGTGTAGTCAGTGTGCAGGTGTTATTCTCATCATGGATACTGTTCTCTCATAGTCTTGACATGTACATGTGATGTGCACAAGAGAGGGAAGCAACAATTACATTGCATATGCACTAATGCTTAGTGTTAGGGATATGCATGTGTGTGTGTGTCAGTTTGTTTTCACAGTGTGAGGTCGTGATGCTCTAACATGCATTTAGACACTAGTTTAAAGGACGGCTGTCAGTCAGGATGCCAAATAATCATTTAAACATGTTTTATAATGGAAGTGATGGGGGACAAAATCCACAGTCTGTGCAAAATTGTATTTATATGTTTATCTGAAGCTTCAAATCCAGTAGATATCCTTCAACATTAGTGTTTTTAGATCCTCTTTTTGTTACTCAATTTCCACCACAGCTCAACAGGAAACACAAAGCAGACTGTAAATATATCAGATATCCACTTGATATGACGAACTCACACTGATGAAGCCTCATAGAAGCTTCACATCTACTTTAAATGACTGTGTGGACACACTGTGGATTTTAACCTCCATCACTTACACTGAAAGCACATTTGAAGCAGAACCAGTATGAACAGGAGGAATGATTACACTCACTGTTCATATGGACACCTGACTGATGTTTTAAGACACACATGAAAAACTCTGATCTCGTCCTTTAATGTGACATAATTCAAGAATATCATTGTTGTATCTTGTTTAGTTTTCAAGACGGCGAATGACGTGTTTATTGAAACAGTAGTCCATGTTAGGTAGTAATTTTTTATTTAGTGGTCTCACCTAAAACACAATGTCACATCACACACTTTTAACAAAACATTTTGTTGTGCAGAAATGCACAAATTGCACCAAAACAGCCCCGAACGAACACGGTATTAGCACAGTGTGTGCAGCATCAATGGTAAAAGCTGTTTCCTGCTCACGCTGTAGATGCAGTGATTGATTGAGTGCTGCACTGCACCTGTTTATTTTGGTAAGATTCCCTCGTAACTCTGTTTGTTCTGGGACATTTTCTTCTTGTTGTTCAGAGCCACGAAGCAGTCCAGCAGGTTCCCCTCCTTCTCAGATGGAACACATTGTAACGTTACATGTAAAGGACAACCAGTTTCTCTTGTTTACACATTTGTACTCGCCAAGTTGATCACAGAAATCTGAAAATGTGGGAGTTATTTTTTATGACTTTAACAGATTCCCCTTGTCATAAATGTTTCACTTTATTATTTAGTTGTCATTTATTCATCTGAATAAATTGTCTGATGGTCCGACCGCTCGAGGTCAGACTTTATTGTGGTCAGGGGCTTAAAAATACTACGGTCATGAATCCAAATGATCCCCATGATGATGATGATGATGATGATGATGACCAACATGCTGTTTAAACCTCTACACTCAGTCTTCATTTTATTTTATTCATTTTGTCATTTAAATCTCTTGACTGAAGAATATCAGAATCAATCTTAATTTCCAGGTCTTTCAAGTCCAAAATAACCAGAGGACAACACCGGGGACATGACCTCAGTAGCAGCTATGGCCCTAGTAAATTAGAGCCAAGCTGTAGAAAGAAACAGAATAGTCCTTTAAATGAGCATTTGTCCTCTTGATAACACAGGCTGGCTGGACTGAAGCTAACGAGGCCTTGCAGAGGGCTCTAACGGGACCTGCAGGGAATTACACTCCGCTACATGTGAAGGATACACCTGTGTGTCGTGTGACATGAACGCTGTGCAAACACAGCGGCCATATTAGCTGAAACCCAAGCAATCTGCTATGTTAGCGAATGCTAAGTGTCTCCGTATGGAATAACAGGAAATTCCTCGCTAGGTTTGTGTTTACCCTATGGTAATGGAGAGGAGGAAATGAAAAGCCTATTGGCTTTTAACTGGGAATGTGGGTCAGAGAGAATTGGATAAACGTTGGTTTGCTCTCACAGTAGACTCCTCTGACCCGAGTGCTTTCACTGTCAGCCTCATTAGCACTGCTCCACTTTCTGCTCTGCAGTTTTTAGACAGGGATATATCCCTTACTAACACATAAGCATATACAGTACACAGCTGAATACAATGCCAGCTGCAGGCTGATTGCTAGTTTAGTCTGGAACTTCCTGTAAAGCTCCCATCTGAACATGAGCTCAGGTGTAGTGCTGGAGAGGCTCTCAGGAGACTCCAAACTGATGACTAGATATCACAATCACATATAGAATGTGATTAGTGCTAAAATGATTAGGTGATAGGTGAATAAATAAAGGCGGTTTGCACCCAGGTGTCTGCAGCCAGCAATGCAGTCACGTGAAGTCACACGAGGGTCCCGGCTTATAAAAGGACCAGGAGTCACTGGATAAAACACATCAGGTAAGAATCATTTGGTAAAATGTTGGTGAAGTATAGCGGCATGTGGTAACCAAGTGAAGGGACGGAACTCAACACACAAGTTCCACTCACTCAAATGTGAAAAGTTTCTTCTTTTCTCTGTTCAATATGATCACAAATCACAAAGACATTATTTGTTTTAACATTTAGTAAATGTAGGGAGCGAGACGGGTGTGAGATGAACCGTGGATGTTGTGTTTAGAAGTTTTGATCAAACAGAACAAGTTATATACTGATATTGATCTCTGGGAAACAGTGACCGAACTATTATCTGACTATTAGGCACATGGCAACCAGTACTATTCAGGTTATGTTCTCTAATTATTCTAATCAGACTTGAATTTGTAACATTTTTAAACATTTGTCGTTTCCAAAATGAGTTCCTGGAAAGATTGAACAGCTAATGAACAGCCAAAACTAAATGTTTAAGCAATTTAGAAGATTAAGAGATTTAGAAGAAAATCACACATAACATAAAAAAATAAACATAAATAACAACTATTAAGTGTGTCTTAATAGTTGTTATTAAATTTAAGAGTTGAGCTCATATTCAGCTATGGTTGGTTACAGTAAACAAACCTGCCTATATAATAAACCTCTTTGTCTGCAGAGAAAGCTTTTATTTTGTAAATACCTCATTACATACACATATATCCTGTTTGTCAAAGGCTTGATGATTGAGTAAATCTGGTTGTGCAGTTCTCGTAATGCTGCTGCTGCTATCACTATATACTGTAATAATTCATCATTCATTGTAACCAATTCTCATTTTAACATTTATGTAATTCATTATAATTCATTGTAAATCATTGTGAGTGTACAATATGTGTGTGTTGATTTGTTGTGTACATGTGACATCATTGCACGTCTGTCCGTCCTGGGAGAGGGATCCCTCCTCTGTGGCTCTTCCTGAGGTTTCTTCCACATTTTTCCCTGTTAAAAGGTTTTTTGGTGGGCAAGTTTTTCCTCACTCGAATCGAGGGTCTAAGGACAGAGGGTGTCACTCCCTGTACAGATTGTAAAGCCCTCTGAGACAAATGTATTTTGTGATTTTGGGCTATATAAATAAAATTTGATTTTATGTTAGTGTGAGTGCAGCCTCACAGTCCTGCTTTTCTCAGCAGATTCTCTAAATAATCTGATCTGTCTGTCCAAACAGAAATCACCTTCCCAAATAATAGATCTGTTTGAGACATGTGATACATGCAAATCTGACTGCAAACATGTTTGATTTCATCTTAACAGACATGAAATGAACAGATTGGAGTCAATCGCTGGCAGAGAATCACTGTTTTTGTAATGTGAGTTCCAACCTTCCAGCCAGGCCACCTGTATTCAATCAGATTGGACTGCAAACTCATTTAATCCGCTGCTGAAATTCTAACCTGCACCAATGGTTCATATATATATACATATATATATACACATATACATACACACACACACACACATACATACACATACACACCAAAGACCACTTGAGTGTGTGAACCTCCATCTGCAAGTTCCTTACTTGGGGACATTTTGCAACCAGGCCGTGTGTGTGTGCGCGTGCGTGCGTGTGTGTGTGTGTGTGTGTGCTGCAGCTCACGGTATCAAGAAGAACCAACACTGGTTGGAAGCAACAGGTCTGTTATCAATTTGAAGGCTGACAGAAACCAGTTTGGTCACTGAGCTGAAACAAGACTAGACAGTAGATACTCACCTGAAGCCATGTACACACACACACACACACACACACGGAGGGGGGGGGGGTGGGGGGGGTCTTTTCTGAGGAGTTGATTGAAAGCAGTTGTGATCACAGCTTGGTGCATGTGATCAGCTTGGATGGAGGGATGGATGGAGGGATGGATGGAGGGACAGTGGAGTTGTAGAAACGTGTGTGTTAATATGCATGCAGCTAAAGTCCCAGCTGAAGTACTCTAACATGTGACCCGGCCTGGTCTCACTCAAAGGAAACTCATTTCTTCCTTATTTATGAACATTTTTGACACACAAATTGAATTGCACATGTTTTGCATCAGTGTTTGGTACCTCAGAGGATCTTAAACTCTCCAGCTTCATTGCGAGAAGCATTTTAATCGTCCATCTCATGTGTGCCTGACAAAACAGATACACTTCAGTTTTAATCAATTCAGCTCGTCTACACTGCTCACTTTCCCAGGCTGGAGCATGCTTTTCTGTCTGCATGTAAGCAAATGTGCACAGATGTCATCTGGAGACTTGGCTGTTCTACAGTTTTCAAGGTTTAACGTTCAAATATACCTTCTAACAGAATGTTGGATCAACCAATCAGATTGTTTGATGGACAGGGCTTGTCAACAACCATGTGTGAACTATGGTGACCTATCCGAGGCTGTGTTCAGTCAGACAGCAGCAGCACATCAACAACCACACTCTTCTCACTTGTTTCAATGAGACTATTGCATTCACGGACTTCAAAATAAAACGTTTTTTTTTACCTTAACAAATCCTGTCTCAGAGTTTCTGCTGCGTGGTGCAGTGTGTGTCTGATAAGGCTTCAGACATCCTGGATCATGTGTCATGTCTCACACACACAGCCACTATTTAACCTTTTTCTTCCCTCCCCCTTCATTTCCCTCCCTTCACATCTGGACTACCCCCACCTCCTGCCTCCAAATGAGTGACTAAATGACAAAAAGGTAGAAAAAGTCCAAACAGAAAAGCGGCTTTCTAGTTTTACTCTTTGTATAGTAACAGTGTGATGACGCATTCAGGGACTGCATTCCAGACGTTTTTTTTTTCTACTGTTCACAGTGGTGCTGTTGTCCCAGTAGATGGCATCCTCTTCCCATAAATAGAATTCCCACTTTGGGCACCTGTGGTTCTGGGAATCCATCAAGATAAGCTGATGTTTTCCCAAAAAGATCATTATTCACTGCTAGGTTGAAATTTACTGGAAAAATGTTTGAATATTATCTCTACTCTGACTTCTCTGGTAATCCTTAAAAAACCCTCATTTTCAGTACAGTATCACTGCGTCTGTTTTAGTCTCCACTCACTAAAATAAACTAGATATCATCTCAAACTTGTGACCGAAGTGACATCAGGTTGAGCCTTCAAAAGCCTTGAATATCACAGTATCACCATTGTGGTTCCAAATGCAAATGTTTGTGTTAAAGTCTAATTTCTACCCCAGTGGTCTTTTCAGCTAACTGGCAGGGACAGTGTCAGGGAGAGCAGTGCTAACCTCCACCTATCTGCTATCAGTTTTCTCCACACAATATGCTTTTATGAGAGTGTTATGTTGGACTTTAAGGATAATAAACTGTTAAATACTCTGGATGGGAAATTCCTCTGAGATAAACTGTTGCACAAGAGCCCGTGAGCATGTTTACAGCCTCTTCCTAACTCTGGCCTGAAAATGTTATCCTTGGACAGCAAGGCAGAATCAAGAGGGAGAATCGGTGAGAAAAGTCGCTTCGGTGCAGGATTGTCCCATGTTTGAGTTGCAGCCCTCAGGTTTACAATGTGAGGTGTTTGAAACTGGCCCTCACTGGACTTGTGTGTGTTTGTGCGTGTGTGTGTGTGTGTGTGTGTGTGGAGAACGGTTCATTTGTGATCAAAACCAGTTTTTGTACCTCAATCACGTGAAGTGAGCTGGAGAAGAGTTGTAGAGCGAGCTCAGTGAGGGGAGTCGTCAGCTGTACGAAGGTTCTCCTGCGCACATAACAGAAGAAAAGACACTGACAGAGACAGAGATACTGTAGATAGTGTGATTGGGACAGAGATTAGAGGCTTTCAACTTCAGTCCTGCTTCACTTGTTTCACATTTGTGAGATTTCACTGAGCTCCCATGTTCTATCTGCTGTCTGCCTTTCAGCACTGGTTACCTGCTGAAAGCTCTCGTCTCCAAAATATTGTTCTCAACCACAATAAAGTGTACCAAATTCAACAGCGATGTGTCCTTTCAGAACCAATGTGAGGTGGGTGAAACATTAACCTCACATTGTATTGGGGGTTGAGACAGAAACCTCAGAGACAAATGAAACTGAAACTACCTGCATGGATAGAGAGCAACTCACTCAAGGGTAAGTGAGAGAATTTGTTTTTCTTTTGGTCTGTTTTTTGTCATCTGGCTTTTTAGCTATATATATATATATATAGATAGATAGATAGATAATCCAATTTACATATTCTGTATCTGCATGTTCTAAAATGTTACTGATTAACAGCTGCACCTCAATCAAATGGAAATTTTCTAGATACATTTCAAACAAACAAACTACAAATTGCAGCCTGATAGATTCAGTTTGGTGTTGTGGAGGTCACTCTAGAAGACAGACAGGAGGCTTTATTAGCTGTCCTCTGACCTGCCTGCATGCATCTGGCAACTCACACACACACTCTCTCTCACACACACACACACACACGGCTGCACATGTGAGAGAAGGCAGAAACCAACATGTAAACTACCTGACCCCCTCAGGTCAGATCTTCCCACGCTTCACACTGGCACCCTCCTATACACAGCTGAAAAAGTGAAATGAAAATATTCGATTTTTCACTTGAGTAAATGTACTAATGATAGAAGCGGAGGGTTCCTCTTTTCTCAGGGTTGGCACCGGTTCATCCTGGAGATGACACAGAGATATGTAGCCTTTCACAACCAAAAATAGACAAAGGCCTGCTGATGGCTGCAGCACAAGTGTGAAATGCAGAGTTTCACGAGACACTATCGTGTCTACGTTTGTAAGTCAGTTCAAAGAAATGACTCCTTACTTGTATCCTTGTCTACTATTACAACAATAGTTCATATTAATGTCATGTTTGAATAGTATGTGATTAACTTTCAACAGACAGTTTGGGTAGTTTTGGGTTTGTTACATCTGAAGCTTTGTTTCCAACCTGTCTGATAGTCTGACTGCTCCAAACTGTATGAAATTGTATGATATAAAGCATCTTTATGCCTGAAAATAAGCAGTCTATCAGACTTCTCCTAAACGCTTGTTTGTACACATAAAAAGTGACAGAAGTGCTTTTATGAAGAATGAAAAAAGATTATGGGATGGACGTCAGACTGGCTGAATTGGAAAAGCGATTAAAATAGCAAATAAATAGCTGGACACCTCGGGAGAAGGTGTTTCCAGATGCTGTGAGATGATCTGACAAAAGAGTACTTTGCACTTCACTCAAACTACATCATTATCTTTACCACACAGTTTCATAACATGTTCTATCTTCCCCCTCACTCATCTCTACCATGCTTCAATGAACCATGACACGACGTTTCTTTTATAAGTAAATTGCCATATTGTGGCTCTTTATGATGTAACGCTGATTGTGATTCAAGCCACAGCCGTGACTTTATTGTTGTCATCTAAACACCTGCTTTCTAAGAAAATAAAAAAATCACATGAATCATTATGTTCTGTCTTCTCTTTGGAATGAAGTTTTATCTTTAATCAAAAAAAAAAAAAAAAAAAAAAAAAAAATTCCCACCATGCATCCCTGCAAAAAGCCGCCATGCAGATTGTTCTCCTCGTCTCTAGAGAACTTTTCTTTATCCCAGCAGGATTTGTGAGTTGGTTTGAGACATCCCCCACCCCTCCACCCGCACCTTGTGGTTCACCCTTATGCCCCTATGCAGCCTTCATCTATATCCAGCCTCTGTAATTATATCAGTGTAATGTATGTATTTATAGGCAGCCGCCACAGTGCTCTGGCAGCCGCTGTGTCCCAGCTGGGAAGCGATGGTTCTGGCCTGGATGGCACCAGCTTCTGAGAATGACTTACCTGCTGCTAAACCTCTGAACCGCGAACATCAGGATGACATTACAAATATTCTACATAAATTGTGTATTAATTTATATACATTTCCCCCAATATTTTTGGTATCTTTGGAACTTGAAGTCAAATTCTCTAACCGTATGAACCAGTGGTTTTCACCCTCTCCAGGTTCCCAACCTTTTCAGCTTACGAGTTGGATGTGTCAGTTATTATTTAAAATTCTCCGGTATTTCAGAAAATAAAAACCTTTGCGATTATTCGATTATGTCTTTGTTTTATCTATTGTGTATATTATGTTGTTAATCATCTTCTGACCCCTCAGATTTGTCTGGTAGCATCTTTAAGGTTGGGAATCACTGTTTTAGAGGGTCACAAGCCAAATCTGAACTGCTGCTTTTAAACCCCGACCTTCAGGATGAATGAATCACACCATACAGTGATACATGTTCTCAACTGTTTCTCCAGCTACTTGACAAGCACACGCAGGACTCAGAAATCATGTTGTTCACTTAGTTTAATATGTACATTAAAATAGACTATTGACAATATATAAAAAAGTTATATATTTACATTTCTTCAAGACACAAACAAACAGGTTTTATTGCCAAAGACTGAGTAGCCCTTTGTCAATCAGGCATTGAGATGGCGTGCACTTCTGTGAGACTTCATACTGTAAGACCCTGACTTCAAATGCTAGTAGACAACAGACAGACTCACAGACACAACATTCAATTCAAGCCTTTAAGGAGGACAGAATGAAAGGCAGTTCTGGAAAATAACAAAACCAAAAAACATTGTCTCAAAGCTTATTTCACGTGCTGTTTACACTTACAATATAACACAAAGAATCAGACTTTGATTGTCTCTAGCCAGTGGAGAATATGGCACTCGTAAGATGTGTAATAAAATGTTATAAAAGGCACTAATTTTGAAAATACAAAAAAAAAAATCATAGCTCTTCAAAGGATTGTCTGCTTCCAGTTGCTTCAGTGGCATGTGCCTGACATGTTGAGTGGAATGTTCCTTTTATTTGTGTTGTTTACATAAACAGCATTCCATACAAAAGTAGTACCAGCTACATAGTTCTTTTTTTTTCTTTTTTTTTTAAAGGCTTTAATCTGAGCAAAATACATCTGCTTCTGTCATATCTGTTGTGTTTCTGCTCATTGTTCGTGGTCATGTTTGTTTGTCATTTCTCTCATTTAAGAAAATAACATTAAATAATTTATTTTACAAAATATAAGCGGGCATCTCATGTTAATGCTCCCTTTGCCCCAATGAAAAAAACCACTGTAATATTCAGTATACAGTATAGTCAATAGTGGCCTCATCATACTGTATTGCAGTTGATCCTGCGGTGGTACCACTATTAATACTCTATAGGCATTTGTGGCTGTGATATATTTGCATAGCATCCTTCTATAGCTGATCATAGGATAATTATAGTTCTTTTATCGGGCTGATGCGATGCATAGAAGTCTTTGTCTTCTGGCTTTTTGTCCCTCTGGATTGTCCTCACATGTGCCTTTTCATGTGCAGGGCCAGATGGTCAGACCGGGAAAATGCCCGTTCACACATGTTGCACTGGAACGGCCGGTGGCCGGTGTGCTTCCGGAAGTGACGTGTGAGCTCATCGGAACGAGCGAACTTCCAGCCGCAACCCTCCCAGCTGCAGTGGTAAGGTTTCTCTCCTGGAGAAGACAAGAAACACACCCGTGAGTGACGTCATAGTTGGCAGCCAGGTCATGAGGAGATGATCAGGAAAGTACAGGTGCATCACATCACATTCATGTGCAGAACTTACCTGTGTGAGTCCTGAGGTGCGCCTTCAGGTGGGAGCTCTTGGTGTAGGTCTTCCCACAGCCGGCGAAAGTGCAGGTGTGTGTCGCCGTGCGTTTCCTCGGCCAGGATCGGCGACCCCTCTTTGGCTTGGTGTCCATCATTTCCAGCGGGGAAGACGGCGGGGTGAGCAGGACCCGCTGGCCGGCTGGCTGTTGCATGCCCATGGTCGCGTCTTCTCCAAACATCCCGGAGAACTGGTGGTGGTGTTGGTGGTGGTGCGCACCGGGGAAAGGGAGCTGAATCCCGGGGTGCGGGTGAGGAAATCCCCCGGGGGCGCTGCGGTGGTGGGGATGGAAGCTGTGCGGGAACGTCAGCGAGGTGGAGTTGCACATCTGGGGCTGGTGGCACTCGGAGCTCATCAGGTCATCCGGACTGAGCGGCGGCGTCATGCTGCCCACCGCTGCCTGCGGGGAGTTGGCCAGCCGCGGCTGCTGCTCGTAGGACATCATACAGGAGACGTTCCCCTCATGCTTGATTTTGGTGCAGCTCTGAGGCACCAGACCCATGATAGGGCCGTACGTGTCCATGGAGTCTGGCTCCACTTTGATGTTTGGATGCTCGGGGAATAAATCCTGAGTGGTCTGGAAAGGCGAGGAGCTGATTAGGAATCTGCCTTGAATGTTGGGGCTGTTCCCGGGGAGGAAGCTGGTATCCACGTCGGAGCGAAGAAGCTCCGCCATCAGGCTGTTGTAGGGCGGCGGGGGGCTGTTCATGTCTGGGACAGAGGTGTAACTGGTCGGCTGCTGTTGGTGCTGGTGATACGCGGGCGCCCCGGACTCCTGGGGCCGGTAGGACTCTGCCCCCGTCCCGGAGGCTGGCGCGCTGTCGGAGCCGGTGGTGTTAGCGAGAATAAACTCAAGATCCAAGAACGTATCCAAGTCCTCGTCGTCTTTTCTACCCAGACAGCTGCTGTCAATGTCGGGAACAACGCTGTTCATGTTGCCCTTCCACCTCTGGAGCGCGGATGAAAAAGGAGAATTAGTTTGCTTCAAAATGTAAAACTTTGATTTTTTTTTCACAGCGCTTTCAAATATCTCATTAGAATAATACATCTAAATAAATAATAATAGAAAAAAAATGTAATCGCAAATGTTTCAAACTTTCTAAAACATTTCCAGCAGACACAAGTTGTGGTGTAACAGCCTGATAGAACTATGTGTAAAAAGTCAAAATATCAACAATAAACAACGTTACTTACATCTTCCCAGCATTTCTCCTTATGGTTGGCAAACGTAGAGATTGATGGTAGAATGGTTCCACTCGAGGCCATTTCCATGCGTTATAAAAAGTAGAATAAACGTCAGTTTTAAAAGAAGATCAACAGAGACTGAGTTTCCAGAAAAAAACAGAGCGCGTCTCTTCTTCTGTCGTCCGATGAGATGTTGCTCTTCGCTCATGTGCAGCTGTGTGCCTGGAAAGACCGGTTTTTTCTTATAAATATTGTTCGCTGCACAAATCGGACCAATGCGAGGCTGGAGGAAGGAAGCGCGTCCAGTATGAGGACGCAGCGCACCGGCCAGCCCCCCTAAATTTAGACTCGGTATAAAAGCCGAGTTTCCCAGCGCGTCAGAGACAGAGAGTTTGTGAGAGAGTCTGAGGAGGACTGGTGCAGAATGCTCTCTGTCCTCCGCTGCGGGCAGCTACTTAACCTTCTCCGGGAAAAGGAGACCCGCCCCTCCGCCAAACCTGTCCAACAACTGGCAGGGCGGAGAGGGAGAGTCCGCCCCCAAACCAGCTACTCTAATACATAATAAGCAATTAACACGGTGCAGAAAAAGAGCAACGAAAACACCACTAAAGGGCACACAGGGTTTACACAAAGAGGAAGAGAGATGCTGCAGGTGCCGTGCGCATTACGCAGTCGGGTGCGCTTTTACGCACACAAATAATGTGGCATTCTTTTCCACCAGTTATCGTGTATTAAAGTGACTGGCTTCATTTTATTATGAAATGATTAATTTATGATGTAGTTGACCAAAATAGCAACAATCAACGTTAGTATGTGCTAATGCTGCATGTGCAGCATCGTTCTGTTTCTGTCAGAACATGAAGCGGTACTATTGGGGCTTTATGCGTGCTTCACCTCACTCCAACCGCACCGTTCAGGAGAGTTGCTCCGTTTCTCACTCCTCAGCTGCCCGGAGCAGCGCAGTGTGTTCTGCTGCAGGCTGCAAACACCAGGCTGCCAGCTGCTGCTGCTCCGTGGTTCTCCCTCCACTTCACACCGCGCAGTGAAAGCATTCAGGTATTAATGAGGCTGCTCTCCGGTATTCACACTGGTATCAATGACCCCCCCCCCAACCCATCATTCATTAATATGTAATCTGTAATATGTAATATGTAATCGCGTGGAAGCATGGAGCTTGTAAACAGAAAGCTTCTCATTCTAATCTGAGCATGAATGACAGATACTCTCATTACTGTTACTGTGCTCAGCATCGATGAACAGAGAGTTTGTGAGAGAGTCTGAGGAGGACTGGTGCAGAATGCTCTCTGTCCTCCGCTGCGGGCAGCTACTTAACCTTCTCCGGGAAAAGGAGACCCGCCCCTCCGCCAAAACTGGCAGGGCGGAGAGGGAGAGTCCGCCCCCAAACCAGCTACTCTAATACATAATCAGCAATTAACACGGTGCAGAAAAAGAGCAACGAAAACGCCACTAAAGGGCACACAGGGTTTACACAAAGAGGAAGAGAGATGCTGCAGGTGCCGTGCGCATTACGCATTCGGGTGCGCTTTTACGCACACAAATAATGTGGCATTCTTTTCCACCAGTTATCGTGTATTAAAGTGACTGGCTTCATTTTATTATGAAATGATTCATTTATGATGTAGTTGACCAAAATATGAATTCTAATCTGAGGCAGCCTCAACACAAAAAATATCAAACCATATCAGAGTGTTGATGAAACAAATTAGAAGCTGGTACCCAGTACAGGAAAAAAATGACAAAACTTACATTATGCTTTGATGAATAAAATCTATAATTCCTGCAGTGGAAATGGTACCTAATGAGGTAAGCAAAATATAAAGCAAAAGCAAAATATATTCTAGTAAAAACATTGGCATCATGCAGTTTGTTTGTTTAAACTGTTGTGATTTTCTCCCTCATGGATGGATTAACCTGCTTGGAGGCTCTCTGTGGGTCCCCACTTAGCCTATTATTGTATTTTTAGAGAAACACAAACTTATGTAAAGGTATGTTGCCAATGCCCAGTTATTATACAAGGTGTTACTGACTCAATAATCATTATTCCAGTTCACATGCCATGGAAATAAACCTGCAGTGAAGCTTTTACCTCATCTGACCTGCAGATCTCTGACTCAGTGTCTCAATCCATCTCAACCATTCTGCTGGCATGCAGACACATCCTCATATCCTTAATAACCCAGTAACATATTGATGTCATGCATGTCTATTAGCACTCCTGTTTGCCTACGTTGGAGCTTCTCCTTAGTTAATAATACAACTAGTTGGCAGCTGATACACAGTAAGAGCAGGGGTGTGTTGTACAACATGCTGTACTTCAACTGCCATTTGCCCTCCAGTAAACAAAGATTTGGAATACAAATTAAAGGCTGAATGTCTTGGATAGTCACTCGATGTTTTCGGCAGCCGTTGATGATTCGGTGACATTCCATTGTGTTTAGTCAGAGTGCGGCAGGTTATGAAAGCCTGAGCAGAATATACCGACCTATCAACTCTGTCATAGCAAGGAGCAGGGAAGGCGTGCAAGTCCCTGTACACACAGTAAGTATTTACAAGAGCGTACGTCCTTCCTACTGTCCTGAAGACAGTCTACTCAAATTCACCTGGGCACAGTTTCCATAGCAACAATGTTTTCAGGAGAAAGTAGTCAACTTATTTCCACTGAGGTCTGTGGATTATAATGATCTCTGCCAGGCATGAACCAGGAGGGACAATTGAGTGACATTCAACTCTTCTTTGTTTGGGTGAGGGGAGGAAGGAAGGGAAGGATTTTATTTTTGTGTTAAATAAAGATAAAAAATACGATGTTTAGATTGACAAGTTTGGACTTATTGTCCTGTTTAGTTATTACGTTTATAGAGCTGAACAGGTGAAGCCAGGACGAACAAACTGAGACCCCACATGTCCCCAGACACACCTGGTGCAGATCTGCAACGCTGTGAGCACAACAAACTCCCAAATAAATCATCCTATCTGAACCTTGTGCATGGATAAGTGAGCCTGAATAGTCATATATACCAAACAATACAATATAATCAGTTTGTGATAGGCCACAAGATTGATATGTACAAATGTGGTTTTATGACATTGCATCATATGCATGACATCACACGTGGGAACATCAAATTCAGGAGCAACGTGCAACATGGGAAACAACATTTCATACTCCACATATGGACACAAACCTGGACAAATTCTTCACGGGTTGTCTTGGTGATAAGAAATTGATCATTGTTTAGTCATTGTTTAGTGATTATTAGGGATGAATGAAGGTGAATATATGCACTAAACGTTTTACTGCTTGTTCTGTGGTTTTCAATTCCAAATTCAGTTGGTGATGCTGTGTGTAGCGCTTCAACATTTATACCAAGCTCGATGCCATCATATGGGAACTGAACCCATCCCACCATGTGCATTCTGATGGTACGATGACAGCTGAGGGCTTGGAATGATTTCAGCATGTGATACATTCAGTCTGCTTTACTGTAACAAGCAGCCACATATTTCAGTAACAATGTCATTACTCAGATAATGGTCTGTTATCAGACTGCAGTAAGCCACTGTCATGTGTTCACAGAACTCTGCAACACTTTGAGAAATCTTACCTTGAAAATCATAACTGTGTGTCCATGGATGGCTTTTGAATGTATATTGGATCTAATGGACGCTTAGCTTTACTGCTGATGTGTAGACCTATGGTAAAATGATTCTGGGTCTCAGGTTGCACTCTAACGCTGCTCCTGGAAGTCTTTGTATATCCAGCACAGAGATAGATCCATATGGGAACTGCTGACCAAGGGATTTCACTCAACATCCAAACAAACTTTCCCATGTTACAGGTAAACGGTACACTAAAGTACAATCTTTTACACATAAAATAGTCAATGCAATAACAGAACCTTGATTCATATTTGATCGACGCTGCCTAATTTGATCGTTTAATCAGCCATCTTGCTGATCTCCCTAGAAAATGAACCGGATCCATTGGATTCATTAGCCTGCTAAGCTATGTCAAATAAATCCTAGAGTGTGGGTGTGTACTTCCAACAGAGTAGGCCTACGTCAGGAACACAGTCCACGTAGCTTCTTTATTTATTTATGAATGTATTAAATTCGGCAGGCGCTTTTATCCAAAGTGACTTACAAGCGAACTAAAACAATCAAGCATTTGAGGACGGGTACTCAAAAAAAGCTGTGGGACAAATTCTACCAGGTGCGACGAGAACGCTTGCTAGACGTGTTTGAACGAATTGACTGGAAGTTGACAATCACCAAAGTGCTAATAGGTTACAGAGGCTCAGGTTTCGCAGTGTTCACGGAAGCGCTGAGTTTTCAGGCGTTTCCTGAATGCACCATTCAGTCAGCGGACTGTGTGGAGCAGAAACACAAATGAGTAGAGTTTGCATCGTGATTGCGTACCAAGCAGAGATGGTTATGTGCAGACTGGAGGGAACGTACGGCCTGATGAGTGACTCGTTGCTGGAAGGTGCCATCCCATTGGTCATCTTGAAGGCTTTAAACTTGGGGAGACGAACAGAGGCGTGAAATGAACTGAATCCTCTGCAGAGGTTTAACAGTGCATGCTGGGAGTCCAACCTGGACTGAGTTACAGTCGTTCAGTCGTGAGATGAAAACATTTGTGAATGATATTGCCTTGTATTTTATTTTATCATTGTCTTTTATTAGTGCCTTTTACCACTGATATCATTTTATCGCTGCTATTGTGAATTTTATTGTAACTGAACAGCACTTTGGTCAACTCTATGTTTTGTGAATACATTTGAGCCATGTTGATGTCAAATTTCCATTTTAAACCTTTGCCCGAACAAGACAAAAACTCAATTTCTAGATTTAGACTACAGTCAGAAATGCAGATGAATAATAGTCACCTTTCACGTCTTGTCTTCCTGTCTTTGCCAGCAGCGGCAGTGACGCAACTATAGCAGGGGCCTGATGCTGCCTGAGCACAGAGAAAGCCCTGATCTGTATCAGTTTTCATTAACAGAACTCCTTCATATGATCTAGAAGTCAGTGCTGCAGCCAGCGCTCTGCTCTGCTATCACTTTGATAACGATAGCATGCTTTGACATGCTTTAACAGTTGTTCACCAGATGAAAAACAGCAGCTCTTCAACTCTGTTCTCAGCTGAGTCTTTGTCTTCTTCCTCTATTTCCTCTACAGTGCCTCATTTCATGTCCCTAATAACTCACCCACTTTCATCTCCATCTTGTCTCTCCTGTCTTCTCCCTCTCCAAACACACTGATTCATGGCTCAGTAATCGTCCATGTGTGCTGGGAGTCACCTGCGTCCATCCTATAACTGAATACATATTGAACACTGTTTGCTGTTTGTTGTTTGTGCTCTTTGAGCCAGGGTGTAGAAACTGTACTTCACATGTTGTAAAGTGTTCAGTTTTACATGGAAATGTATGTGTACATTTTAATGGCTGAGTCTTTTGGCCGTGATGAAGTGTTGAATGATTTCCATGTGGAAGTGAGCCCTGGCTGGATGTTTCTCAGTGCGAGCCTCAGAGGTTCTCACATATGCTCATCTGGCTCCGTGTCATCAATAGACAGACAGTTATATGATGGTACAACAAGGCTGATGGGCCTGGTTGCTAACACATGACCTTTAGAGGAGTGCAGACCTGCAGCAGTCCTCTCTATAGATACTCTCAGTAAGGTACAGATGTTAGGAAGTACGTACCTGCTCCTCCTAAATCATATTCCTATATTGATAGCCTCTCGTGATGTTAGCCTTTATAGATATACTGCCTGTCAACACACTCAATTATTGGAATTAATTAGTAATGTCAACATGTGCACACAGTCACATATTGGCTCACTGGCTGTTCCTGGATTTACCAGGATAGGATGGATATGTGCTTTAACAAAGGTTTGAGAAAAGAAGTGAAATCATAATTGATACAAAGAAAGAACAAACAGTATAAACCTGTTTTAAGTGTGTGTGTTGGTGTGGTGTCATGTTCTCTATGAAAGCAAGTTGAATACACTGATGCTGTGTTTAAACCCTGAAGAACCATTAGTAGGTATATTCAGTTTATCACATCTTGGGTCTCATTTTCTTAATTTCATTTCCATCAATTGGTTATGATAAATCAGCACTCATTAAGTTCAAGGCCTCGGTATGCTTCAAACAATCAGATCATCTAGCAGAGTTTGACAGTGGGATTGGGGGGATGCTCGTGGATGTCTCTCTCGCAGGCTTTTTATTTCAGTCTTCGCACCACGCAATGAATGCCTTCTAGAGACTGGCCAAAATGATCTGCTGTTATCGCCATATGGATGATTCATCAATTCTTGAGTAGAACAACAAACAGACACACACACAGGAGAGAGGATCGGGAAGCACTGAAATGCAGCCAGGAGGAGGTTATGACAGCAGGCTTCTTCCATCTCACCAGCATGGCTGTTCAGAACAGCTAAACTTTAACCATCAAACATGGTTGGACGACCGAGTTGATCTGAAGCATGCTGTGGCCTTAATTACTGAGATCTGTGAGAAGTCAGATGATCAGACAGATTGTAAACAAACATTTCTATGTAAGTAGAGTAGGTCAAAGTTTTATCTTCTAAACAGGTCTGACTAACCTGACTGCTCATGTGATGTCACTCTGTTCCCAGATCTCAGCTGTTAACGTCACATAGACGTGAAAGAAGCTGATTGGCAGAAAATTAATTAATAAATCCTGATAGCCAATTAATTGTGAAAATCACAGCTTGTCAAATGTTAATATTTGATTCTCTGGTTGATATAATTGTATATTGATTATCTCACATGTATTCAGTATACGATGATATGCTGTGTATAACATTATAAAGAATTAATAAAGTAACCGAGAAAGGAAATGGTAGATTAACTGATAATGATGATAGTCATTGGTGTTAGTGAGGTCATCTGTCAAAAACATTAAGACTTGTGTTGAGGGACAGATCTCAGCCTTAAAGCCTGACTAACACACCTTAAGAACACAGAGCTTCATGACTGCATACACGGCGCTGTGCCAATCTAATATCAGCATGCAGTCAACTCAGTCTTGCTTATAGTGTGCTGAGGAAAAGTATCAGTTGTCCAAGGCTTATCCCGGTAATGTGTTTCTCCTTTGAGCTGTGATTTCTTATTGGAAACAGACAGGATTCTCTCTCTGTCAGAGTTATTGCAGCGTGTTTGGGGATAAAGTGGCTCTCCTCAGCACACATAGTTTATGTCTTTGTTAAACTTCTTGGAAACACCTGCTTTGACTTGTCCACTTTCCTCTGCACGGCAGGAAAGCCGTCCTGCGCTGTGTGTGTGTGAGCGGAGGAGAGCAGCTGACTGAGTCAGAGCAGTGTTGGAGCTCCGAGTGAGCGTTTGAGACAGAGAGTGGGCTCCTGCCTCAGCTTATATAGGCGGGTTATTTTTAAACCCACACCCCCTTCCTTTATGCCTTATTACTGCACTTCCTCTCCCGCTCGCTCAGGAAGCCCACTTGGCTGAGTTTCCTGCCGGCACGCCGTGCAGACTTAGAGGGAACCGAGGGAGTGATAGTGCTGAGAGGGCCAGGCACTAGGGGCAAGAGAAAGACACAGAAAGGCAGGAGAGAGGGAGAGAAATATGAAAGTGGGAGGGAGGGAGCTGGCACTTGTTCAGAGTCTGACATGCGAAGGCCTGGGCCTCTTCCAACCCTTGTTAAAGTGTCCCTCTGGAATACCTCAGAGATGGTGAAGGAGAGAGAAAAAGAGACAGAGAGCAGTGGACACAAAGACAGAAACACAGAGACAGGCACAGATGTGAAACAGTGATATAGATGAAACAATAACTCCCTACTTTGATTTATAGATTTACACTTTTGAAATACATTCACAGTTTTTTTTTCAACTTTAAATTTCCTCCAAATTCACTCCACAGAGAAGCTGCCCGTTCACCTACAGTCTAGCAGCTTTGATGCAGCGGTTGAGATGTGTACATCATATAAGCTGCTAAACCATTCACCTTTATGGGCACAAGTCTGACCTTTTAACATTCAGCTGCACAGTATACTGAAATATTTCCTTTGTGGCAACACTGCACCTGACGTGAACCCACAGTCCATCATAGAGCAACACGGCCAGACAGTATTTACATTATTGCACCCCTGTACATCACACTTACATCATTAGATGTAAGTGTGATGCAATGGGAATTACATCAGTAGACAACAACAGAGTGTGTTATTACATGCTCGATGGTAACATGTGAGCCTGATGCTGATGTTTAAGGACATTGCCATCAGTTGCTTTTGACATATTTTCACATCACGGTACTGTTATGATGATAATACACTCATTAAGGAGGATTATAACACCTTATGTGAGCGGAAAGTCTAGCGATGTGTGAGCATCGACTGCACAGCTGAAATGGGAATGGAGCAGAAAACAGAAATCAGAGGAACCCTGGTAGGAAAAGGAGGGGGAGGATTCCACGCATAGCTGTGGGCCAAGTTGGACTGAGCTGCACTTCTGTTACAGTGTAGTGCTGGAGCTTAAGAATCTGTAGAGTACAGTACAGTATAGGTAGAGACACAGAGTATCACTGAGTGTAGTATTATACAATCCTTGCAGACACAGCATATGTTGACAGCAGAGCTCGCTGTATGTAAACTGGCTGCTGAAAACAAAGGAGCAATTCTCTAGATGATGCCAGGCTGTGTAGCATATAGCTCCATCAATCAAATGGCGAGTTTGAGATTTTTGGTTCGATAGTTCAGGTGAGGTAGAAGGATGGAATGTTGTGCTGAAATTTCAGTTGGTGGCTTGTTTGGGGGAATTACACTACCTCTGTAAAGTTAGTGCTTAGTGTTAGAGGACAGCTTCAGGGCAAATAAAGACCCTCGTTCTTAAATGCATTTGCACGTTGGATCTGATTTGCTTTTACTTGCGCTCTGTGTGCAGGAAAAAAGAAACGTTCCACCAGCTAAACTGAACCATTAAACCCTATTAAACACAGTGCTTGCTGGGTGGGAAGCTGGTGAGGGATCTTATCCATGCACTCCCGCCTTCTCCTCATCTGGGACTTCATGTGTATGTGAAGAGGCACATGGCTTTCTACAGCCTCTCCATGAAAGTAAAAGGAAGCTAGCAGCAACACGTGCTCTTTTCTATTTTTATTGTAAAGAAAAAGAGAGAAAAAAATACACATTGTTGAATAAAGATGATTAAAAATGTGTTTATTTTCCTTTATACCATGATATTGCTTGATTACAAATGGCTGATGGGACTGATCAGTGGCACATATGATGAGAAAGCAGAGTTGTTCTTACTCCACAATGTACTTGTACATGTAGGTGTGCTTAATGGAACATTTTACACACAGCCAGTTTCAGATGCCTAACCATACCGTAACCATAGTATTCTCATAACCACAATCTGCTCCTTACCTCGAGCATCATGTAGCAGATGTATTTTTAAATCTTTAAAAAAACAACAACATTCGAACCCAGCAGTGCCCTGCTCCTGAGGACATGCATGACCATGAATTGCTGCTATTGAAATCAATATATCAATATTGTTCATATGTCTGCGATTATCTGTTTGAAAGCAGTGGGCATTCCATAAGACAGTTAGAACTGACTAATAAAATTCTCAAACCACACTGGCCTGTTAGTGGCTTCATTAGTTTTCAGATGTGTTGAAGTGGGAAACGAAGCATTGAGTTCACAACAACACTTCACCTGCCCTGAAAACCCAATATCACTTATTATGAGTTGCTTTAACGTCATTTTACAAACTTTCACACAAACAGCTCTTGTAGCAGTTGGTGGCCATGTTAAAGAGGAGTTTTACAATTATTATTGGTTTAAAAGAGAGTTTTTATGAGGGAATTAAAGCGCTCAGGGCGGTGAAGAGCAGTGAGGTCACTGTTACTCAGCTAGTGGATAATTGGTGTGTGTTGTTCAGGGGTTCGCATAAGTAGCAAAGGAGTTATTGGCTCTCAACAAGAGTTTTAACAACCTGGATACTGATTCAACTATATCTGTATATGCATGTATATACGCGCATGTGTTTGTTTAATGTGATTGGACCTCAAGTTGGGAAAAGTGGGCAACTGTTCCAGACCCTCTGGGCCCCAAGTCCGAGTTTTCTGGAACTCTATTTCTACAAACAGCATGTTCAGAATATTGCAAATTTAGTTTGCATGTACATGCATGTGCCGACTGTAAAAGCTGCATGACTGAGTTATACACTGGAGAAAAAAATGTAACACTTGATGTAAGCTGGCCAAGAGGAGCTGAATGTTTGCATTCTTCAACTAAAGGTGGAGAGCAACTTTCTTCTGGCTTCAAGAAAACAGGTCTCATATTTACTCTTTGTCTAAAACAGAGCTGGACCACACTGTGGAAGAAACTGTGCTCAAGGTAATATACTTGTAAATGTGACATGGCTGTGTGTGTGTGTGTGTGTGTGTGTTTTGCAGTACAGTATGCATGTGTTAGTTGTTTTTAATGTCTCTCAAAGTACACCTTGCTATAATGTGTGTTTCCCTTGTGAACTGGGTTGAACTGGAATAATTCATGCAGCTCACTCACTAGACAGAATCTTGATGTTGAATGAACATGGATTATCTTCAATGAAAATATTCCTGAACAATGAAGGCCTATATATATATTTTTAATTATTTTTACAATAGCCATGCATGGCATAAACAGTATAGTTAATGCTACATTCATCAGTATAAGTTCTGGTCATTATGATTCAGCTGTATTACATTGAAATCTATGACTGTTCATTTTGAACCATTATCATTATACACTACATTTTAATTAGGTTGCTTATAAAGGTAACATTGTGTACTGAAGTGAATTGAGGTTTTTCAAAGTAAAAGCGGGTGGCTACTTTTGCAAACAGCATATCCCATTGTTCATTTTTTTTAAATATTTTGTAGTGTAAATCCCATGATATTTACTAGTAATTCATTGAAAGTATTATTGTTATAAATTGATTTAGCAGGTGACTGAACACTGCATGCATCACATACAGGATACTGTCGCATCACTCAACCCCTTAAAGACAACAAACAAACAACAACAACAATGAATGCAGTGTAACTTTAGGCAACAAAAACACTAAGGATAGGTTAAAGGTTAAAGGATAGGTTCAATTTTTAAACGTTAAGTTTCCATCACTTCAGACAACATTACATTGACTTAATTTAATTTTGTTAACCATAACCACCACATGTATATCCCTAAACTTTACCCTAACCTTAACATAACTCTAAACTAACCACCTTAACTTTAAACCAAGTCACACACACACACACACACACACACACACTGAGCTGGGACGTTGGAGAGTAGCAGGGCAGAGCGTCCAGAGACTGTTAGAAGAGGAGATTATAAGCTTGAGTTGAAGTTTTCTGGAGCTGAACCTCACTTGGAATCATTTGGGTAAACTAACATCCATAGACAATCTCTCTCTCTCTCTCTCTCTCTCTCTCTCTCTCTCACTATTTCTCTCCTTCTCTTTCCCTCTCTCTTTCTGAAGAGGCCAAAGCCACAAGATTGCTGTTGGGATCGTCTGCCAGAAACCCAGTCTCCCTTTTTATTGATAGACTTGACTTTTTGGGAAAAAAAGTGTAGAGAAAAGAAAGTAAAAGAGGGGAAGGGACAGAAAAAAATGGGAAGTCAGATTGAGGAGGTATCAGACATATGCGGATCAGCACAGAGACAGACAGAGATTGCAAGGCCCTCAGGCACAACTCTTAACCACAAACTCAGTTACACTCTAACATGTCTCCTTAAACTGCGCCAGCTGTCTAAATAGTCTGTCCTGGTTCAGGTTCTCCACTGTACTCCCGCTTTGAACTCCCTGTTGTACCAACACTGCCCTTACTGCTCTCTAGCATTTTCAGACCCAGAATACCAAGGTTCCCCAACCACAAATTACTGGAGCATTCCTGTGCTGGATTCTTCAGTCTGCTCCTTTCAGAGGGTCATTCATGCCATCATTTACAACAGTGAAATTCTGCTTATTTTTCTTCAAGAGAGTTTTTCTGTGGGCAGTTTTACTGGAACCAAGTCAGGCTCAGTTGAATTACAGATACAGGCCGTCCTAAATGAATGAAGCTCCGTGTCTGTACTGTAATACATCTTAAGCAGTGAAAATTTGTCAAATCCATCTATCCCCTACTGTCCTGGTAGACAGCTCATTTAGAGATTTTTTGAGTGTAAACGGGGCAAACTAGTACCTAGTTCCACTGAGACCCCATTTTCACCTGATATTAACATGTGATGTATATCTGAATACATTACTATTTCCATTCGTGGAGAGGAGATGGAGGTGGTGGAGGATACAGATACCCTGGAGTCTACCTCCACAACAGACTGGAAATATAACACAGAGACTGCCTATACATGCATATACGGTGAGTAAACTATTCATATATTCATATAACATGTACTTTTCCTGAACTGGATAAGATGTTCAGATTCAGATCACATGATGATACCACGTGTTAAACAAGTCAGTGAACTATCCATATCAATCATGTGAGTAAAATCACACCTGAAGGAGTCTTTTTGCTCATAGAGCTTCATTAAGTTCAGTGTGGACTGATCTATATTTCATGAAAATATAATGCAGGATTTATATTATGTGTTTGAGGGTATTGATTTACATAGTATGCATAGATGCACTGTCCCTTTGTATTGTAGGTGAGGTTGTGTTGTTCACCTTGTGTTGTACTTGTGTTGTGCCTTGTACTGCACAGATGTAATCTACACAGAAGTCCTGTACAGTTAGTGTTTTGCAAATACTAATAAACTGATCCTTATTTTCAGAGGTGGTGAGTGACAGAAGGGATATTTTTCCATCCAGTTATTGTCTTCTAGCACATCTCTGTTACCAACATCTCTGTTTCCTTTGCCACAAAAGGGAGGAAAGCAGAATTTGGTAAATAAATGAAGAGTCAGTCAGAAAGCTTTCCTTTCTCCTGTCCATAGAGACCTGCAGTTCAACACTGTTGGACACAGTCAACATTACAGCAGGGAGTTTGCTCCTTGCATTTAAAGCATCTGGGACACGCAGTATGTGGGCAGAGGTAAAAAGAACAATTTGGTAAATGGAACAATTTAGCATGGAAGAAACACAGTTACACATGGCCCAAACTCTCTGTTGTAAACACCCACAGTTTACAGACCACTTCCTGTTTCAGCTTAGACATACTTGTTGTGCTTGTACACTGTTACTTACTGTTCAATGAGTGATTATTAATAACATTTCATTTTTAGGGTTGAAATTATTTGAAGTCCTATTATCAGGTTTCTGGGGGGTCTGAGGAGGAAACATGTGAAACCAGCATGACAGTTTATTTCAGGAGTTGAAGAAAACACTTAACCTCCCGGAGCTTTCAACAAGACTTATTTTGTAAGTATTGTCTTACTTGTAACAGGGAACGATTGATTCATTCCAAATATGATTTTTCAGAAAATCGCGGTATTCCTAGATACATTTTGCACACATGATCAGCGTGTGTGTACCTTTGTTTGTGTGTTGGCAGGGGTGTAATATTTTCCTCAGAGGAAAATTCAGAATGAGTGTGTAACCCAGATCTTACTGGTGATGTGTTCTGTCCTCCTGTGTAAAACTGTTTTAAAGGCCACACACACAAGGTGCACTCTTTTTCCCTTATAAACAACTTTTAAAGGCAACCTGTACATGGACACACACACACACACACACACACACACACACACACACACACACACACACACACACACACACACACACACACACACACACACACTTCTGTTGAACATATGCTCATTGGGTCAAAACCTTTCTCTAACCTTCTTAGCATTAACATTTTATATATGCATGCAGTGATTATTTTGATATTTCAAATGTATAAAAGGAGAACTGGTTAGTAGTCAGAATCAGCAGTATCTACAGGGCTGAAATAAGAAAAAATATTAGTTACATAAACAGAAAATAAGTCCTTAACATTAAATGAGAGAGAGGTAGATTGAGTGATTTTAGCAATGCAAAGACACCACAGCAAAGATTGCTGAGCACCAAAAGTGAGACCAAATTAGGAAATAACTGTGATACTGTGCATGCAGGTGTTTAGTGTGTCTCACTTTAAAAGTAACAAAAACAAGCTTTTGTCTATTGACCAGAATTGGTTGCTGTGATGTGACAGTTGCTGGTGATAATTTCAGAAAGGAGATTTGAAAGTCTTTTGTTTCCGGAGCTTGTTAAAAACCTGTGTTTTTCACTTTGACTGGCGGTGAACTTGTGGTTGAGTGCTGATTGCACTCAGGGCTGCTGGTTCCACAACGTATATTCACACTTCAGTAGTATGATTTTGATTAAGAAGAACAGTGGAAGACTGTATGTGTGCGTGTGTGTGTGTGTGTGTGCGTGTGCGTGCATGTGTGTGTGTGTGTCTGCCTGGGCACTTATGCATCAGGTATTACAGAGCAAATTTCGGTACACATTTCAGAGAATTTGTACGCACGTATGCGGTGTATAAGACCACGTGCAGGTTTAATTAGCTTGCTGCAGCAGGATGTGTGGTCTACAAACCACAAGAGAGGTTTTGTCACACACTCCAATTCTCTTAGTCAGTTTTGGTTGACACCTATGCCCTGCAACACATAACAATAATCCACAGATGTAGGTGAGACACTAGTAGTTATAGAGAAGACAAAACAACAGAAGCAACCTTTTTTTTAATGTGTTCTTTTTTGGAGTCATATCCAAAGCCAGATGAGAAGAGAGATATCCGTTTTGTTTGTGTGGGCCCGGTGTTTAGGATTGCTCAGCACAAAGCCTAGAAAAGTTAAAAAAAAAAAATCACCTCCATCATGTTAGTAGAGTGTGACTGTAATTTAAAAATGTCTTTTATTACAAAAGCCACTTAAATGGGAAATTAAAGGCAAGCGGTCGACGTGTCTTACAACATATTTAGAAATGTGAACCAGATCAGGAAGTTTAACACCAATGATCACTTTTACTATGCGCTGCAACCTGTAGAGAGATGACCAAAGCAAGTAATAGGAAATAAAAGAAGTGATTCTAGCATGGACATTTAGAAGAGGGCTACTCGCAGAGCAGTGGAGCAAATGAATCCCAGTGAGATGAATGTGGTGTGTGTTTGCATCGCATAAACAAAAGTTATAACTTGATGTATATGACTATAAGTGGGTTGTAGACTCCAAACACAAACTGATGTGTTGCATCATTCCTCATAACAAGCAACACATGGAGACAAGACATCTGTCTAACAAGATGCAGGATGCATATAGCACTGAGTAGCAGGAGTTGGTGAAATAAATAAAAGTCCCCTTATTCTACATTCATTCAAGTAGTATATAAGCAGTTAATATAACAGTTTATATGGTCTGTAACACGCTATAATGTAAGCAGATAGTGGAGACAGTTGTACAGATAGTGAATGACAATGCAGCAAAACTGAAATATGAAATATGTCTTCATAGGAGAAGTTATATTTGTTGACAAATATTGTACACTTAAAAATGCCCTTATATCTGCTTACAATTACATTGTGTTATAAAAAGCATCTATTAAATGTTTCCTCATAAAAGTAAAATGTTACCAGAACCTTGTATGAGTTATGAGCTGTGGCTCAGTCACAGCTTATATTGTCATATTGCCCAGCCTTATCGCTGAGTGTGTTGCAAGACCAGCTTTCATATAGCCATTGGTCATATCACTTCCACAAAATGCTACTTTGTGCATCACTATTTCACATCTGTTGTGGCAAAACTTGTCATTATCACTTCAGCAGTGGGGGGTTGCATTCTGGTGGCTGTGGAGTAGCTCAAAGCCCCACCACGGCCAGTTCGAGTTCAGCTCAATTCATTCTCAATGCGGTTCAACATGCGGAAAGAAATATAGCACAGATGTCCCTCTAACAGATATTTAAAGTTTAATTGAGTGTTTGGTGGATTCAAAACTGTAACTCAAGGGCACAGGTTAGGAAACCTTCAATATTATAGTGGTTAGTGGAGAGAGAAGGGGGAGCTGTAAATAGGGATTTTCCAGGGTGGTCTTTTCCTCTGCAGTCCAAACACAGGAGACAGAATTGGTTAAAAACATACCAGCTGCAGCTGGGTGGCTCCAAGGATCACACACACACACACACACACACACACACACACACGCACACACACACACATCACACATCACACATCAGAACCTATTGATGTATAACCAGAAAAGTACCAAAGCAGTCAAGGTGTATATGTATATATGTATATATGGCAAATATATATTTACACACCATGAACTCATAGACATTCATAAACACACACACGTACACGTACACACACACACACTGTATACTAGAAGATTGCAAATGTGCAAACATAAATACATTTACACCCCAGACTCACACACACTCACTCACAGATATTCTTACACAATACGGTAATTGTATGTTTTTGGTTTTGTGCCCTGGAACATTTAGGCTGGCTGAGGGGCATAATAGTGGGTAGCAAGGAACTGCTGCATGGTAAGTCACCAGACGCTGCAAAATACCGGTTGGGGCCGTCTCTGTTTGTCTAAGTCGGGACAAAAAGGAAAGCATGGATGGCTATGATGCTTGTGCGTCTTGAAGACACCATATGATTGTCTTTGTAGTGCGAGGTGGTTGTATATCTGTGTTTGTTTAATCTGCTGAGAAATAAGAAAAGGAAGGTCAGGAATGTTGTGGTGTTTGGTGCCTCTATGTCTTGGTGGCTCCATGTAGTTTTCTATCTGTATACATGCCAAGGTTTGTGCTTGTGGTGTAAGCGTTTTCTATTCTGACATTACTCATTTTAGGGCTTAAGGTGCACGACATCTGGAAAACTAGTGGGTGATATGACCACATCTGGACATGCAGTGTCTTTTTTTTCCATTCAGAAGTGCATTTTTAAATTGGATGGATCAAAGTTAAAGTTACTTCAGACTACTGTAGAATTAAAAACCTAAAAGGTCATGTCTCTACTGGACATCCTTAGAGGTGTGTGTGAGTAGTAGAAAACCATTCTATAGCTTCAATGGTTGTCAATTCAACCATAGCTTTCATCCAATGCAATAACTGCTGGAATTTCAACATATTTCCAACATTAATTCAAACACAGTATTAAACTTAAATGTTTAAAAAAGCCACAATTGTGAACACTTACATTTTTAAGGCACTTTACATTATAACCTGGCAGAAACTAATATATATATAATATTGGAACAGAGGGAGGTTTGCCCAGGAATGTTCAAAGAGGTTTATGGTTATGATTCATTCATGTGTTTAGTGTAGGGGATTGGAGAACTCGATTTCTCTGAAAGCAACTTCTTGATCATAAGAATATGTGGAGAACAGAGTATTTAGTATATGCAAAAAAACCCAAAACAGTCAGTTCTACGTTTAAGCATATAGTATCGCTACATTTCAAGTTGCATCAATTACAGAGTTGTAACTGTTTGCATGATCGGTCAAAAAGTTGAGTGGAGTTATATTATGCACTGTGAATAAATGAGCGAAGGAGTTTAACTGAGAGTAGATTATAGTGCACAAGGCTCACAGGATGCCCTTCAGACAGGTGAGTAAAACAATGATTTCACTGATGGTTCTAACGACTAACGCTATTGTCAGTCGAATCACCTCATACAATAACACAGCTATTAAAAAAGGCGGAGTTACACCATGACAGTATGTAAAGATCTACAGAGTCTTCTGATA
>CM072870.1:3272500-3365000 GCA_036937835.1 Pampus argenteus
ACAGTATTTTCCAGGCCTAGTCAGATTTAGCAGCAGAATATTGTTTCACTAATTATTCAAATGGATGGTTGGATTGCCTCCTTTTTTTTTTGCAAAGCAATGACTTGTCACCTTCATGGTTCATGTGTAGCCAAGCCGAAACCAACGTTGATACACAAGTGCTGTTTTTGCTCAATCTCTAAAAAGTGAATAACAAGTATCAGAGGTGTTTTCCTCAGCACAGAGTGAGTAAAACCACATCCTTTATACTTTATTCAATTGTGCATGCATACATGGTATGCCTACGAGCAAGTGTGTGTGTGTGTGTGTGTGTGTGCGTGCGTGTGTGTGTGTGTGTGTGTGTGTGTGTGTCTGTTTTTCAGTATGTATTCTGTTTATGCTCAGGCCGACCAAACCCCTCCCCATAAAAACCCAGAAAACCTCAGGTTGTATCGCAAGTGAGCTGCTGTGACTCAGCCTGACTGCAGCTGTGCCTTCAAGTCAAGTGACATTTACAGGTTTCATCATACTGTCATGTAGTGTCTATGACATTATATCATCCTGAAATAACAACTAATCTATAGTATTATGTCCTCAGAAAAGTGTTTTTGTTTCAATATTTATTCGAACTTGTACGACATAAAGTAAGGTGTGTGTCAGTGTTACTGATACACACCTCCGACTGGCTTCTTCTACATAGCAATGGTGGCTGATGATTTCTCAGAACATAACCTGTAGTATAGAGAAAGTATTTATAATGGGCAAAATGTCACAACTCTATAACAGATCATTCAGTATTATTACTACCGTCATATTCTCCAGCATGGTAGTATTATTTTATCACATACTGTACGTGTGTAATGAGTATCTTGAATCTTGACTGAGCACATTTTTTTTTAGTAACACACATATACCTAAGAAATGCACCTTGTGCCATGCCAGTAAAGTTTCTTGAGGTGGGCTGAGTAACAGCTGTAGGGAGGGTTACATAACAAAATTACTGAAAACTGGAGTTGTGGTACAAAGTGGTACTGGGAGAGATACACAGAGCTTTGACTGTTTGATAAGAGGGCTGGGATACAGGGGAGGGGAGCACATGCAGAGACTGTTTATTACTGCACTTGTTATTGAATGTAACTTTAACTGTAGTAGTCTCGCTTAAAGGAAATCTCTTTTTTTTTTACAGCTTGGGTTTACGGCTTCGTCTATCATGTCTGTCACTTTTGATATCATTGTAGTCACTAAGTGAAGTGCTGAGAATGCTGGGAACATGAAGACATCACTAAAAGAAGTCTGACATTATTATTATTACTGGGCAAGATTAGAATTATGAAACAGTCTTCACTCAAGGTCCACTTTGAGCTACAGTTTTATGATGGTAAATATATAGAGGGTAGATGGAAACGACCTTTGACCTCCTCCTCTCTCAATGCTCTAGAGGTTCCCTAATTTGGTTTTGTGATGACAAATGATCCACTTCCATCTGCTGATGAGCAATGTAAGATGAAGTTAAAAGCTACAGAAAAAACTTTGAGTTAAGATTCTCATTTCAAACTAAAAAATTTCCAAAGGTCAGGAATGAACTTGCATGTTCAAGATACACGTTACAATTCACTGAAATCCTTAAAACTCTAAAGCTGGCAGGTTCAGGGTTATTGTCGTCTGTCTGTTTTTCAGAGTATATCCTCTAAGGTCTTCAGAAGACTAGAAAGATAAACACACATCCTCTGTCTGTGATCAGTCAGTGTTTGCTGCGAAAAGGGCCAGAATCCAGAAATATTACAAAAGGAAATCTCTGAGATTCCCTGGAGAATATGGACCATTTCTGATACATATTCAGAGTTTTGTTGATATGCACAATATCTGGTCAAATATGTACTCAACAAATACAGTTTATACTGAGTCCATATGTGACTGAAAGTCCTTACTCTAGATTCTCTAGAGAATATGGACCATATTCTCCGGTCAAATATGGATGAAAGATACATCTTCAAGATATATATCTTGGATACACTTTATATCATCCAAGATGAAGATATAATTAAATAAGAATAAGTAAAATAAAATATAATATAATAATAATAATATATGACCGGATTTTAGCTATTGTTGTACATGCTGATGGCCTGTGGCAGGAAAGATTTCCTGTATCTTTCCCTACGACAGCGGAGCTGGAGCAGTCTGTGGGAGAAAGTGCTCCGCTGTCTGTCCACTGTGTGATGGAGAGGGTGCTGATCATTGTCCATGATGGTAAACAGTTTATTTAGCGTCCTCCTCTCCACCACAGCAGCAAAGAAGATGACACTGGCAACAACAGACTGGTAGAAGATCTCCAACATCTTGCTGCACACGTTGAAGGATCTCAGCTTCCTCAGGAAATAGAGTCTGCTCATCCCCTTCTTGTACACAGCTTCTGTGTTAGATTTCCAGTCCAGTCTGTTGTCAATCACCACTCCCAGGTATTTATAGTCCTCCACCTCCTCCACCACCTCCCCCCTGATCAGTACTGGCTGTGAAGGCATCCTCTTCCTCCTGAAGTCGATCACCATCTCTCTGGTCTTGTTGACATTCAGCCTCAGGTGATTCTGTTTGGACCACTCTACAAAGTTGTCCACCAGCGTCCTGTACTCACCCTCCTCTCCCTCCCTTATACACCCAACAACAGCTGAGTCATCAGAAAACTTCTGCAGGTGACATGACTCAGAGTTGTATTGAAAGTCAGTGGTGTATAAGGTGAAGAGGAAGGGAGAAAGCACAGTCCCCTGTGGAGCTCCTGTATCACTGACCACCACATCAGACAGGACACTGCCCAGACGGACAAACTGTGGCCTGCCTGTCAAGTAGTCAGTAACCCAGGAGATCACTGTGTCGTCAACACCCATCACCTGCAGCTTCTCACCCAGTAGCAGAGGTTGGATGGTATTGAAAGCACTGGAAAAATCAAAGAAAGTGATCCTAACAGTGCCTTCACCACCATCCAAATGCATATAGGCTCGTTGCAGCAGGTAGATGACAGCATCATGGACACCTAAATGGGGCTGGTAGGCAAACTGCAAAGGGTCCAAAAACGTCCTCACCCGCGGCTTCAGCTGGGCTAAGACCAGTCTCTCCAAGACCTTCATCACATGAGATGTGAGGGCGACTGGTCTCTAGTCTGCCAGGTCAGATGGCCTCGACTTCTTGGGGACTGGAACCAAGCAGGATGTCTTCCACAGCAGCGGGACTTTCTGCTGACTCAGGCTCAGGTTGTACAGATGTCCCAGTACAGGAGACAGCTGGTTGGCGCAGGTCTTCAGGATCCTGGGTGTGATGCCATTGAAAACTTTTGTCATATATAAAGTGAAAAGAATATGACATCATGTTGCATACAGGGATATGTTACGACTATTACTAAATATATGGTGCAATATTGATACCATTTACAGTATGTAAAGATATTCAGGCTAATTATTTTAGAATGCTGACATAGTTTTTTAAACAAATATGGTTTATTTGATTCAGATATATTACTATCACGTTTGAACATAGAATCTGGAGTTAATACATTGAATATTTTATGATTCTCTAGAGAGTTTTGATCACGTCATAACACATTTGGAGTTGATACGCAGTGTGCATCGGATCAAATGTTTAACAGCACTGTGCATTTTTTCCAGGATTTCACAAGATTTAACTGTACTTTTAACTTAATATTTCACAATATAATATAACTTTACTCTGAATTTGACTGTGAAATAGCGACAGACATAGACATTAAACAGGAAATTACTGTGAAATTTGATTTTGAACCTGATACAGCATTGATGCTGTTGGTAATAATGTAGCAAAATTACATTCTAGTACATAATTACATTCCAAACTACAGTTATTCTAATGCGATAAGTACGCCAGTTCTAGGGCAAAATTACATTGTGTTTATTTATTTGACTTATTATTTTAGAACATATGGTGGTATGATGATGGCGTGCAACTTGATGTCAGCTTACAACACCTGCATTGCTCCATCAGGTGAAGTCAGCAGGTTGCAGCAGCTCCGATGCTACGGCACCACCACTGCGATGAGTCATTAACTGAAAAGGTTTGCGGGATGATCTTTCTGAAAGTTGTGGGAAATCCCACAGTTAGGGTTCACCAAACTGTTTGCTTGTTCGTCACTGAGAAGGACTTGTAGTGATTTGTGGCTGGTCAGGTTTGTAATTATTGTTTTTTTTAATCAGTTATTGTGACGGTATTATGTATGGTAAGTTCATCTTATAGGGGTAAGTTAGTGAGCAGAAAGCAGTCTAGTAGAGATCCCATGTTTTCCAATTCTGTAAATGCTGCATATGTACTGTACATGAAGGGATCCTGCTGTTTCAACTTGGTGTTATTGAGGCAAAGCTACAAGCTTTATATTGTATCTATAAATTATACATATATAAATGCTATTATATGTGCAAACTGTTACAGTTCAGTTTTATTTTGGCTTTTTTATTATTAGGCTTGCAGGCCACTGATGTTGAATGTACTGTGATACTAGACACTCCTCGCTTTATTGTCCTAAAGTAATGTTGATATCGAGTATACATGTATGTATATATATGTCTGTGTATCTATCTGTGTATCCACAGCTTTATGATCTATTGTTTGTTTGTTTGTTTGTTGCATTGTGTACTGAGAGCAAAGAACAAGGTTGGATGTTAGATGTGTGTGTTAACAGACTTCACTAAACAAGAAATGTATTAATTTGATAATGCTTGTCAATGCAGTTCTTTTCTGGAATGTCGAGTCGCTCAGTTACAAACTTCATATTGAGTACAAACAGACATCTACTGTATATATCTATATATATATATATATATATATATATATATATATCCAGGACTGACGAGCGCCCCCCTGCGATGGGCTGGCAGTGAGCAGCTAGCATCCACATAAAAGCTGCTGAGCTAAAGGAACTGGAAACATCTAAGTTTAGCTGGACCAGGATGAAAAATGTCAAAGCTGGATAGATCCCCTCATTAGGAACTTCTGCTATTGTACAGGGCTAGAATATCAGATGGAAGAATATTACTTTTAAAATTAAATTTTTTTTTCATGCATAAAAATAGTTTGGAAATAGCTAAAATGAACTTGTCTGTAATGTTTTATTGATCGCTTTTCAAGATTTACTGCCTGTGTTGAGGCCAAAATACACTGGCGCAAAATGGTGTGCATCAAAACAGCCTCCTCTATTAATCCCACAGCCCAAACCCCCACACCGGCGACCCTTCATGATACTGCCCTATTTCCAGCGGTGCCACGCGTCAGGTCCACCCACATACCAAGTAATTCAGGACATATATCAAAACGAAACCCCCCCTGCTGCAAACGTTTATATGTGCAAGAGAGCAGTGGGGAGGAGGAGGTGGAATCAGGGGACAGGAAAAATGTAAGACCTTTTAACAGTTGTGGTTCTGCATCTGGGCATTTGGCCATATGTGTTCGTCACATTCCTTAAATCTTGTTTCTTTTAGGTCCCACTGCCTTGATTTATTTTGTGCAAAATTCTTCACTAATTCGTTGGCTCTTTTTTTGTTAGCCTTTGCCCATTTTCTGTTTTGTACCTTTATTTATTACAAAAGTGGCTTATTTGCAGTCTGGTGGTTGTCTGCATGTCATATTTAGCTGATTATTCTTTGGATATCTTCAAAATAGAACACATTGGTCTTTTTCTAGAGTCATCAGACAAGACTTTAAATCCTGTCAAAAACCCAAAACGTATTGAAATATTAAATCATAATTACTGATAGTATCTATTCAATTTCTTGACATGACTATCAGATATCAGATAGATTAAAATCACAATAGTAATATATTGAAATATCAAAAACAACAGACTCATATTCAGACTTCAAACATGTTTACTTATCATATTTATACAATATCTTGTCATTCACGATATAACTAAAATCACTCATTTACTGCAGTGCATCTTCTTGCTTAGACTGTTAATAGGAATATTAACATCATACCAGCAACATTACACCTTTCCCTATAGTTCCAGTGTACTCATGTGTAGAATATGTCACAGACATGAAAACAATATTGTTGTTCTACCTGCTTTCAGGAAGAGATTTGGTGTTGTTATTTTCCTTATTTGTTGTCTGTTTTCCTGCTAACAGTTACTTTGGAGGTTTGTTTGGCTTATTTTGGGGAACCTATTGTGCAACTATTGTACTTACTTGTTGTGGAGAGATTTTGACAGCAGGGGGTTTAACTAGCGGAATAATCAATATAATCAATAAAACAACCTATCCTGTGTGTGGTGGGGATGTTGCTGAGAGAGTCTCAACCAGAGTAGTAACCTCAACAGCCACACTCCTCAAGCAGAGGTAGGCTGTGAGGCCCAGGTGTTGGGCCGACTTAGATCTGGTTGAATCGCGTCAAAGTATGCTTACAGCTGCTGAGGAAAACAACGAGCAGCCCCTGCCTTTCATAACAGAGGTGACTAGGTGTCCCTATGAAAGATGTAACCACTGTCAGACTGTGTAGCGTGTGTGCTGCATGCCCAAAAGTACTATGAGAACCACTTGAGTATGTATAGCCACAGGTGTTTCTTATCCATTAGACACACTAACCCTCTGCATCTGCTGCATATGAGCCTGTTGTGTATATAAACACGCAAGCTCAAAGCTCATGACTGCATGAAACCTTGAAACATGTTTATATATTAGAGGGAAAGCATCTGGATACGCCAAAGTTAAAGATGTAAAAACCAAAATAACAAACTGATAAGAGGGTGTGTGTGTGTGTGTGAGAAACAGGGGATATATATGAGGGGAGCGACATGCTATTATGCTTTTCCTTATGGAAACTGGCCAAAGTTATTGTAGAGAGCCTGTACAGTTGGGAGTTGTGGATTAACGGAGTCAGCCCATCATCTCTCATCTCTCTGCCAATCACGGGAATGCGTGGTATGTCAGGGGGCCGACCCACTGGGTACACTGAGCTCTGTCTGTGCGTTACTGGAGCTGCTGAGTTTGAGCACTGTGACACAAGAAGACACTATACAGTCATTTGGCGACAGCAGAATAACATTTTACTAGCTATGTTACCTTTTCTACTCCGACATCTATCATGTAACTGTTATGTCACGAGCGTAATATTTAATAAACAGGGATAGCTTCCTGAAGCTAACCAATCTCATCGGAAGATGGGGTCTTAAAGAGACCTCTGTTTCAGACAGAGGCTGAACTGGCCACTGACTTGTCTCAATGTGCAGGTTTGCATATAAAACAGTGGAGGGAGGGTTTCATATCACATAAAACAAACCCTGGTGCCACCAGAGTGTGTTGACTGAGGAAAAAAGAAATGTAGCGTGTGTTGGTGAAGAACGCTGCAATAGCAACCAATCAGAAACAAGCACGGTCTACACGCATATAACACATTGTGGTACTTGTTGCTGTTGAAGCCAAATGACGTCCTCATGTCCACAAGGGTTTTTAAAGGTGCAAGATACAAGGTTGATATGTTACCACATTCAGTGTGGGGAGGTCTTAGACAGCCATGATCTTTCTCTGATAAACATGAAGATCCATGACACGTACTGAGGATCACGCTATCCACGCAACCCACTTTGTGTTACCACCTTGGTCCAACCAGTAGAAGTCCCTGGTGAATGGACGAGGACTTTATCCCTCACTGGCTTCCCACCAACAAGCATTACCGGTACGTTAACACTGGGTCTATACAGTGGTGGTTATAACGCTGTATTTAGCTTGAAGACAGCTCTAGAATGGTAGAATGGAACCTCGCAGTCACAGCACAAACTGAAATAACCTTTTTCTTTGTTTTTGTTTTACTGTACTGGAGGAATGTCTGAAAGAGGGAGAAGGGAGGAAAGGAAGGGAGCAAGTGATGTAGAGGTAAAAAGGAGTGGAGGAAGAGATAGATGGGATAGAGTATTGCTACATCAGTACAGTAAGAGCGTTAGTGGCACCAGCGAGTTTGAGGACATCTGCTTTGTGTTAAAGAGTGCGCTGGGCCTCTCACATGATGAATCCCAGCCTGGTGCTCAACAGCACAGCAAGATACTGCCATTGGTCTCTCCTCCTCCTCCTCCCCCACCAACCAATAAGGAGCCAGCAGACCCTGAAGAGACATTACACCAACCGCACAATCCGTCCTTCTCCAACCCTCCATACTTCGTTCCCTCTCTCCTGCCTTCATGCTGCCTTCATTTCATGCAGGAATTGCCTTCTGCATGTCTTTATGTAATAAGATAATGAACCTGTGACTCTCCATGACGCACATCTTTTTGTCATTTTTCATCTTGTTATGTTTTTTTTTTCTTACTCTTTAATCACACTCTACACAGCTGAACGCAGTAAATAATATATTTCGATTTTGCAACATTTGTTAAATGTCTACCACAGTTATTTAGTTCAATAAGTTTGTTCTTGACATTTATTCAGCCGTTTCTGTGCCGTGGAACTGGATGAACGGAGACAAAGTTATAAAACAACTGAATTTTTGCCTTGTACCTCCACCTAAGTGGTCATATTATTAACGTACAAAAACACACAAACACACAGCTGTGTCTTCTGCATTTGTGACTGACTGTCTGTTATCAGGCCACAGGAGACAGGATTAGGGAGTAGGGTGCAAACATGAGAGAAATGAAATAAAAACAAACATAATCCCAGTGTGCACATGTATTCCAAAAAAAGTAAGAAAATCTTCTGTATTGTGCAAGTATCAATCTGGAAAGATTCCAGATCAGTTTCTGACTTCAAGTGTGGTAGGATTGAACTGTGCACACACATACAGCTCCAGAGACAGACAGCATATCTACCTTTGTTATTACTGGTCCAACACTGGAGTTGGAGTGAGCACTACTGACAGCATCCATAGACCTTAAAAACTACCTTTATTGTATGCATGCACAGTTTGTTTTGTAGTTTAGTCTCCAATTGAATCTGTGGTTAGATCTATATTGTAACTTCAACTTACTTTAACAGGTATTTGGGTCCCACCTGGTTATTACCTGGTTTACTGTTCAATATAAGCAGTCACAATCTACAGTAGTGTCCTGTGATTCTATTTCATTATGGTCACCAATCATATTGGGTCCCATCGTTCCTGAATTCTACTGAGTCTGGTCCAATTTATAAAGAAAATAATAATAATGGTAATAATGCCAAGGGTCTAAGGACAGAGGGTGTCACTCCCTGTACAGATTGTAAAGCCCTCTGAGACACATGTATTTTGTGATTTTGGGCTATATAAATAAAATTTTAAATTTGAATGTCTTTACATGGAAAATATCATAAATGTTTCATGGTCAGATTGTCAGGTGTCTTTACAGTTACCTGTATTATGTATTACTCACACTGTACTTAGTGGTAACATGCAGTGGTTACACAGATGTGTAAATCTACCTGATTTATAATCATAATCTTGCAATCTGATTGTTTGAAAGTCATAATAATAATATGCTTATATAAACGCTATGATGTTTAATTCCTTTACATTCGGAATCACTCTACACATAAGGGGGGAAAATGTTACAAACTTAGATAGCTAACAAACTGCTAAAAATTAGAAACATCAACCTACATGGTGGTATGGAGGAGTGGATTGAACTGGAAAAAATGAAAACAAAATGAACACAACACCGTTAAGTAAAAGAGGGGGGGCATTAAATGCGTAAGCACACACCCGCCTTCTATATTCACCCAAAAACAAGACTGATCTGCGTCGTCGACAACGTTTCCGAGCATATTCTTTTTGGGACTTATTGTATCTATATTGACTATCATGGCTGTTAATGGACCAAGCTACAGCTCTTCTCATTTGCTGGGTGTTACAGGCAGGTACACTTGAGAGCCAATGGTCATCAATCATCTTGCATGTTGCAGAATATGTAAGCAAGCAGAAACACAAAATAAATACACTAACCACTGCCTCCGCAGCATGATAATTCAGAAACGCTGATGTGGGTCTTGACAAGAGAAAGATTACGTAAGGACCACCGTTGCAAAAACTGTTTTTCCAGAGCCTTCAGCTACTGAAACTCGGTGACGGGAGAAAGTGGAGCAACATCCTCTCCATGCCAAGCAACACACCTCCACTTAACAAAATGTGCAATTTAAGGCATCCTACTGATGCTGGACAATTTTGTAGCGGTTGCACAATAAATGGCAGCATACAAATTAATATAAAAAATAGCCAAATGACAAAAAACATCTGTGATAACACAGATATAAAAAAGATAAATTAAATAAACTAGTACATTGCATAACAACCACCCTGCACTATGCCCATTTCTTTGTAAAAACAATACTTTATGAATACTTAATAACATGTTAAAAAAAACATTTTATAAAAGCATTAGCTCACTCCAGGCTGTGATATGTTGTGATTATATCACAGCTAAGGGGCTGTCGGCACGTCGCTTAGCTGTGATATAATCACAACATACTGTCCTGAGCTATTGCTTAAACGTACAATTTCCTCATAGGACTTGAATGCAACATTAGCTTGAAAACAGCTGTGTGGGTTTCCCCCTCTATTGCCCTGACAACCAGAATCCCTCACAATAACAGACTGGTTAACATTTCTTGCTTGTTTTCCCTTTGCTGATCTTACCTCACTTTCTCTACTTCTCACTTTTTTTTTACATACGATACCCCACTCCCCACCCCTCGCTCTCTCACTATGTCTCTCTGTCTCTTTCTCTGTTTTTCTCAGTCTGCCACTCTGTGTTTCTTCATTCACTTGCTTTTACATCTGTTATTGGACAGGCATGGAATATTAAGCTGCATAACTTCACAACAGCGTGTCAGAAACCCTGACAAAGTTAAGTGACTATTCATTGACATCCTCATGTTCCTGAATGTCTACTTTGCTACTAGGGGTAGTTCTGTTGACGGTCCCCATTTATTAACTGGTATTATTATTATTATTGTTATTATTAATCAAGTAGTATTTATTTGTACTTATAAAAAGTAATTCAATATGCAGCAGGCAAGTATTTGAATTGACATTTAATGTATTCATTACAAGTGTATTATATATCTGTAAGTACAAGTTAATTGCAGTGCAGTATTCCTGAATGGGCTTTATAGAATTTATAACTATTGTACAACTTAAGTAGTAATTAATGATACCTTTGAGGTAGTAGGCTCCTATTTATTGGAATATAAATTTAAAACAAGTACATTATGATAAACTGTTTAAAAGTAAACTATATACTTTTTTAGAAATGTTTAGATGGAGATAAAAACCAGAGGATGTGATGGACTCACGGTTTTTGTACTTGGTTTTCTTGTTTTGGTCACAGACTCTTTTTGTGGGTGGTTTTGTGTTAACATATGGCCTGTTGTCATTTTGGGTTCAATGTTTTGGTTTTATTCCCTTCTGTTTCTTCCCCATCCAGGGGAAGGCTACGGAGCGTCAGGTTTCTTCCCTTGTGTTCACCAATAGTCGTCCAGCCTCTAAGCCTGTTAGCCATCAGCAGCCAAGTCATCTGTCTGTCCAGTTCTTCAGTCCTAGCCCGTGGGCCTCTGGTGGTAGAATTATCTAGGTCAGCCCTCATTGTAGTGGTGTTGACCTGGAACTCTGTAGTTTCACGCCAGTCTGCAACTCCTGCTCAGCCCATGACACCCCAGCTCTGGCTCGGCCGTCCCCACTCCCAGCTGGGCCACGGCCTCTACGTTTCCTGGCTGGGCCGCAGCCTCCACCAGTTCCCCAGCTCATCTGACTGAAGTCATGGAGTCTTTGGTTCTTGGGTTCCTGTTGGGCTGTTTCCTCTGGCTGCCAAGTTTGTCTCATTCCAGCCCTCCCAAGGATACTGACTCTCTAGCAGTTTCGTCTCCAGGGGCTGCAGCATCCCCCGTTATTCTTCCTCCTGTTTGCCCTCCAGAGCGGCTCCACACATCTGATCTTTCTCCTGTTCGCCCTCCAGAGCGACTCCTGCCTTCGGTCCTGCACCTTGGTTCCCAGCCTTCTGGCTGCCTTCCTGAGCACAACCTTTCTGGTTTCATGCACTCTGGTCGCCCACCCAAGTGCTGTCCTCCTGGCTGTCCGTGTCTTGTCCTAGCCCATAGGCTGTTTTCTGTTCAGTTTTGTCAGATCCTTGGTGCAGTTCAGTCTGTCCTGTTTTGAAAGCCAAGCCAAGTTGCTGCCGACAAGACAGGGCGAAAGAAAGGGATGAAAGGGTCAGTGATATCTCGGATAAAAAAATCCACATGTTACATCATTACCACAATCATGCAGCAGAAACACATCAGTGACATCATGGCTTACAAAGTATTTATTCTTTAAATCACTGTCCCAGGCCAACTGTCTGACTTCTGATTCCATCACTATGGAACGTTGACTAGTGTGAATTACCAATTATTGTGAAATACATACATACATATCCTATATCATATCCAAGCTTAATGTACTTTACACAGCACAGCAGCCAGCGGCAGACCAGTGGTGGAAGAAATATTCAGATCTTTTACTTACCAATACAGCAAACAGTAAAAGTACTGATACAGCAATGTAGAAATACTCAAAAGAAAAACTCCCAGTAACAATCCTTCATGAAAATCATACTTGAGTAAAATGTATTATGATCTTATGATCTTGATGTAGTAGAAGTACTGCAGTAAAAGTAGTAACTGATATATTATTATATATGACATCATAAGATTATTAATACTGACGCATCAGTGTTAGGGCAGCATGTTACTGTTGTAGCTGCTGGAGGTGGAGCTAGCTGAATCCCACACTTAATCAAACACTATGGGGCAGGTTTGGGAGAGCAGAGGTAGATCTGTTTGCCTCAGAAGAAAATGCACGGTGTGCGCTGTGGTTCTCTGTGGATGTCTTGTCTCACTGACCAGAACTTTCCTTTATACACTTTCCTCCTGCTTTCCCTGATTCCTCACCTTTTTGCAGGCAGGAGGAGGGTTTAGCAGGTTATTTTGGTGGCTCCATAACGAAAAACTGCGCCATGCTTTCAGATATGATGCAGCTACCATAGCAATGTATGGTACACATTCTTCTGTGGGTTCCAGATATTAAATTCAATAAAAACTTCCATCTCATATGATATTAATATAATATCAATACAATATCGATATATCACTCAACCCTAGTTCCCTAAATCTTATTCAATCTAACCATAACCCTTACCAGCCCAGTCTATTGCAAATTGCCTGGACCAATGGACATGTACTTGCGGGCGACTTTAGAGAGCAGAGAAATCTACCCTAGTTGTTGCATCACCAGGTGAGTGGATCTGTGTTGGAGTCTAGGAGTGTCTTCCTGTAGGCAGCATGTGTTTGGTATCTGCTTGGTGTGGACGTGGAGGTGGTTGTAGGGAGCTGATACCTCAAATGTACCGATGCGACCCAGCCGCATAGAAAAAATACTGGGGCTGGAAAATGCTGCGTACGATTTAAATCGCGCTTACATTAATGTCATCTTCTTTCTACGGCACGTCCTTGGATTTTACATTTTGGAAGATTTTACCATTTTGCATTGGAACAACACAACTGTAGCAAACGTGTGATTTGCTAGAAGGGAGGAAAGGTGAGCACATTTTAAATACATACACACATATCTTTTGGAAAGTAAAAGAAAAAAAATATTACGCTTATATGAATTATTCATGCACCACCTGTCTGAAATTGTTTATTCTTGCAGCAAACATCATTACCTCAGGCGTGTCATTACCTCAGCTTTCATGATCACTATCATGTTTTCCTCTCCTTCCTTCTTTCCCACAGTTGGTGTTGCCTGACCGTCAGTTTCTTGCTCTCCTTGTGTGCTGTGTTACATCATTTCTGCTTTCAGTCTTACTGAGGTCAGTGCAATCACAATTTTATCATCACACACACACACACACACAGCTGGGCCTTAGCTCATTCTCTCTAGTGGACAACACTGGGTCACTCCCTCTGTGTGTCTGTGAGTGTGTGTGTTAGTGTATGCAATATACTCCCTTTGTGGTGAGAGCAGTGTGATTTAGTGTAGTAATCTATATATTTCCCCTCAGTGACAGCTACTTGATAGAGTTCAGCAGTTGACCAGACCTCATAATCTTAGATAAAGCCAGGCTGTCCATCTTTTCACAGCTTTTCCTACAATCCGTGACAGCTTTCATGAAAAACCGCAAAGAAGGCAAAAATATGTATTTATGTTCCATATGCTTTTAATGAAATAAACACTGAACTAGTTTGACTAAAGTCACTAGTGTGTGAATGGAATCCATTGGTGTACTGCAGTTGAGAAGAATACTAAATAGATAACTGTGGAGAGCGATGAGACAGTCAGGATTTGCCTCATGACAGCCTTTATTTTCAAGTCATATTGCAACACAATATATTTCTTAATGTTGCAAAGCAGACAAGTGTTTTCCGTGATTGAATTATCAATTTTATAGTTATTCCATTTAAGGGTGATGGAAACTTTGAACTGAATCCCAGGAAGCACTAAGCTTGGGGGGGGGGGGGGGAATAGAAACGACACTACAGTTAACCAGCAAAGGTCTGTGGATGAACCAACATATGCAACCATATGCCAGGCAATAACATATATATTAGACAGTTCTGCAAAACCCTGGATTATGTTTGTGAAATGATCCTAGTAGTCCTAATTGAACAGTGTGGTTAGTTAGAGAGGTGTTTAATATGTTAATTTGGTTTGTGACAGAATGCAAACTCAGTGTCTCACATGTAAACGGCTCCAGTCCTCTCTCAGTGTCTGTCACACAGGATGTGTTCAGGTACATCAGTGAGTGTAGGTCACCTATATTTTGGTAGTTCTCTGAGACCAACACAGTGACTAAAGTTCCATGCATGCTTGGGTCATGGTTATGTGCGTTTTGAGTGTGTGAAATGCAATCCATTGTGCTGCCTGCGTGGACAGCTGTATTGATTAAAAGTGTATCTGCTCCATCAGACACATGCGAGTCGGACAACTTAAAAACATGTGTGGAACAAGCCTTTAACAAACTGCTGCTGAAGCTGATAAACAACAGCTGAACCAACAAACTATGGGTGAACCTGATGAACATCTATCGTAAATCTGTGGGCTGAGAAGGTGATGGATAAAAAGGCCAGGAGTAATAAAGATACACCATTCATATTCAGAATTACTAGCAAAGTGTTGCGCATGTTTCATCTGGCCATCTTGTGAGATCAAATGAACACAATAGAGTGTTTTACAAGAGGCTCTTGACTTGATGCCGACTTCACTGTGTAGATGTCAGTGTGTAGTTGTGTATCGTATAGTACGTGTGTGTGTGTATGTGGAGTATGTTGCAGTCCCAGCTGCATGTGGCCACAATGGTAGGCCACACCTGCCTCAGGGCTGTGACAAGCCTGTGCCCTCATATCTAAGTCACCCTGTGGTCTAGAAATGAGGCCATGAACCCGGGTGCACTTCTGTGATAGATAGATTCATGGCACACATCTGCAGCATCAATCTACACATGAAGATGTTGTGATAAGCATAAACATGGGCAGCTGTTGTTTATTACTAAAAGGACAGGTAAGAATTCATTCACACAACTCACATACTCAAATGAAGAGAATTCTGCTGTAAAACATGGAAAATGCAAATCAAAATTTTGATGAATCTCTAAAATATAAACCGTCTAGTTAAGTCAGGTGCGGCTGGCGTTATGCAAAATGTGGTCGCCCTATTTTTTACAATAAAGAACATTTATTCAGCAGATTTTAGAATTTCACAACTGGTTCACAGCTTCAAAATGCCAATCTGAGTAATGCTGACTATAGGTGCCAATTAAATTAGATCAGTCTATTTTTTCTTCTGTGTCGTGTTTAGTGAAGTGTATCAACCATACTGGTTGATGAGGCCTCACAGTCTGGCAAGATAACAGATTCTCCTCGCTCCCTATGACGAGCTGGGGAAATAAAATCAATACATCGATAACTACAAGCACTGTTGACTTCTTCCTGTGGAGCCGACATGAAAACTATTTTTGGTTCAGTAAATTTCTGCTGTCATACAGCCTGGTGAAAGCAGTTTGTCCTCTCAGCTCTGAGACGCTCAATCAGAGTCTCAGATCATAGATCATCTATCTGGATTGCTTTGGTTTTAGCTCACCACCTTACATTGTCATATTTTGTTTCATTATTAGTATAATTATTCGTATTAGCCATAATTATACTCTATATTATAGTTGTTATTGTTGCTGCTGTGCATCTCTGTGTCCCCCCCCCCCCCTTCTATCTCAGTCCAACCCGTCAAGGCAGATGTTGCCCACCTACAGCCCAGTTCTGCTGGAGGTTTCTTCCTCTTAAAAGGGCAGTTTTTCCTGGGTCCAGACCTGCTCTATGTGTAAAAGTGAGATGACTTTTGTTGTGTTTTGGTGTTATATAAAAACAAAGCTGAATTAAACTGAATTGAATTGAAAACATGCATGCTGTCACTTTTAATGTTTCCGCTCTAAAAGTGACTCGTTATTTTGTTTTTGTTTTTTTTAGTAAGAAACAAGATGCAATTCAGTCTTAATCAAATTCTGTATGAGGCTGCAAGCAAATGTCATGACATGGTGTGTTAATGTGTGTGCATGTAAGTCGGGTGGGGGATTGGAAATATTTTTACACAAAATACGAGGGCCCAGCAGAAAAAAGTTTGGAAACCACTGCTTTAGGTAGCCAATCACAAGCTGTTTCCTGTTTTGGGCCAAAAGCAATGACTTTGGTTTAATTTGAGGAAACTTTAGTGCATCCAGATATTGATTTGATTGAACCATTGCAGCAAGGAGCTTAGTGAACTATGGTTGTAAGGTTACTGTTACAAATAATCTGTCCTAGAGGGAGCATACGCAGATTAAAACAAACATGTCCTACACTTGAACCACCACAGCTCATTTCTGCTTTTGAGTAGAGATAGAACAGTTTCCAATGACAACCAAGTAATGTCTGTTTTCTCAATAGGATTTAACTGAGTCATGAGCTGCCCCTGTCTAATACGTTAGTCATGGGTTTTGTCTGTGATCTGCTAGAGCAGTGATTGGCATGATTAGATGTAGCTGGATGTTTTACTGTTAAGGCTGTGGGCCACTACTAGAATAGTAGCTTTGCTGTTTAACATTACCATCACTGGGGCAGGTGTTGGTTTGATCTTTTCATCTGCTGCAGTTTTACTGGACCAGGTGAGCGGGCTAATGGCTTTCAAGTTTAGCCTAGCATTGCTAGTTTAGCCTGTGAAGCATCTAACAGAAAAGAGGCAATAATTTCCTCAGTTTCTGATTTTCTTCTCCAAGGCAGCAACGTGCAGGCTCGGAGACTTGTAGCTCAGGCAAGCTGAAATTGAAGGAATTAGCGGGATGACATTTCAAGGTGATTGGTCTATGTGCCAAATGAACTTGATTAATTGGGTATAATGAGTCATGGAAAAACTTTTCATCCAATCCCAATAAGCCTTAAAAAAACAAATGTTGCATTAAATGGTTCTAATGTGCTCATAGTTTGTGTTTACAGTGTGCAGATGATTTGTAATAAGTAATCAGCAACACATGAGGCGTTTCTTCAAACCCGTTTGTTGTGATCATGTCTTTCCACTGACCCAAAAGTGCAAGAATGGAACTGCAACCCAAAATACGTATATGTAAGAGGGAGGTATGGTTGGAGTCAGGTGTGCTGAGGTGAGTCTGTGTCCTGATTTAACGTTCACAAATCAAAGAAGCTCATGTGACACGTGATTGATGCATCTAAACTGCTCTGACATATATATCATTAAATTCATTTCCATAATAAAGACCAGGAAAACTTGGCTGAGTGCAACATATTTCTCAAGTAATGAACCACGAGGAGCTGTGGTAAACTATACCTACTGCATCTATTGGCCTGACAGTAAAACAAGGAGCATGTACAGATAGGGTTGTGATCGGACAGTTTGTTTTTCTAGTCTGAGAAACACACTTTGTTTTTTGTATGCAAATCACATTTTTATGCTCAGTTACTGTGTTCCACATATAACCTAAAGCTGCCCTCCGGCCGTCTTCCTCCTTTGCTTTCTTTCCCCTCCTCTGACCTTTTCTTCTAACAGGTGCCAAATAAAACCTCCTGGAGCATAACAGGCACACACCTGCCCCCCCTTTACATTACATTGACATATATACATTTTTCTTACCCTAATCATAACCACTACTTGCCCTAATTAACCGTAACCTAACTCTAACCTTAGCTGACTTTTTGTCACCCCACATGTGGCTGTGTAAACATTTTTTATGTCTCCACAACATGAAGGATACCTGCTACACACACACACACACACACACACACATACACACACATGCACAAACAATGGGGAACACACGTTAAAGTAGACCTATAAACACCATGGAAAAAGTAAGTAATGAAAGGTTGAAACCATCATTCCCTCTATAGATATACATGTTGAGTGCATTTTGTCATTTAATAACTATATAAAACAACTTTCGAGGACTGCATTCTTCCACTTATGTAACATCGCCAAAATCAGACGCATCATTTCTCAAGTGGATGCAGAAAAACTAGTCCATGCATTTGTTACTTCTAGGCTGGACTATTGTAACTCTTTGCTATCAGGCTGCTCTAATAAGTCTCTTAAGAGTTTGCAGCTTATTCAGAACGCTGCTGCACGTGTTCTGACAGGAACCAAGATCAGAGATCACATCTCTCCCATTTTGGCTTCCTTGCACTGGCTACCCGTTAAATCTAGAATAGAATTTAAAATTCTTCTACTAACATACAAAGCTCTTCATGGTCAGGCACGTATGACGTGATTTGTAATTTAACTGGATTCACCTGTTGATGTAACCATGGCAACACTAAATGGATATATAGGTGGTGGCTGTATTGTGCTTTCATTTTATTTTCCTCACAAACCTTTTTCATTCGCTTTGCAATTCGAGTAGCAGTTTTATTACTGCATATGGATCTATTCTGTGCAAACACTGTGTATACAGGCTTTCATTCACTGTGATGGACAGCACACGGTCGCACTGAGCAGAAGGGTTGCAGTGGACATGACTTTACATGATGAAGTCAATAGGATTCATCCAGGAACCATGAATGTCTGCACATCTTTTTTCAGTAGACATTGAAATATTCCATGGGATACATGACCCGCTGCTAACTTTGAACTGCTGGTGATGCTTTGTGAAAAGTCAGGGGATCCACAAAAATCATAAAGTGACTTCTCCTGCTTAACCATTTATGGCAATCCTTCCAGTAGTTGAGGTATTTCAGTCTGGACCAAAGTGGTGGACAGACAGGCTGATATTGCCATCCCTGGAGCCATGCTGCTAGCGTGGTAAAAAACAAAAAAAAACATCAATGAGCCACACTGGGTGACATATCCCTACGTTATTTTGAATACAACCAATGCAGTTTATTTTGAGCCAATAACACATACACTGTCCTGCTGCTGCGCTTAAGCACCACTAAAGGAAAATCTCAGCTGAAACTGAAATGATATAAATATAATCTTGAGGCCCTCTTGTAGAAGGACACTGTGTCAAAAACTGGTATAGTACCTTCATTATCTGTTCTTGCATGGTGCAGCTTACTATAAAATTGTGTATATTTGTCACTTTTTAAAATGCACAGAAAAATGGACGTGCATTGTGTAGGTGTCAATAAGAGCTACTGTTACTGTGGCTGTGACACATCCATACGGTCAACCTCTTAAAATAATTGCTATTTTTTTCAGATTGCAGACACAAAAAACTGAACCATTATTAACTGAACCACACATAGGCTATTATACTATAGGACTGAGGATGTAGGCAGTGTTACCAGAGGTGGCCAGGCAGTTCTTACCCGACTTAAAAAAAATGTTTTTATGAACGAAGCTGGTGAGTACAATGTCATCCTAACGAACATGACATGTTGGCCAAAACTACTTAAAATAAAACTATGGTTGGGAATCTCAATATTTAAACTGAAACCGAATCCGGAATCAACCCCTTGACAAAGGAGAAGATGACCTCACTACAAAAATATCATGCTGGTAGCATGAATGTTTCCCACAATGTGTCAGGACCACAGAGAAGGACAGGGAGGCCGGAAAGGATTAGTCAGTCAACCGATTTAAATTCCTGCTGGCCAGGTGGAGCTCTATAAAGTGTCACACAGACACCTGTTAATCCGCACTGCTTTCCAGTCAGCCTTGGCAACCAGTACACACTCACACACACACACACATTCCTCAACTCCCATATACTGATCCCTTGCTATACAATATGAACATCTCCCTGTGTGCCTATATAAATGTGGAACTGAGTTTTATGCAGAGCAGGTTTGTAAGATTCAAGCCAAAAACATGATTGAAATAGCAGGAAATGGGTCCATATTAGGAGTGCTGCATGGACTATACAATGTGTGTGTGTGTGTGTGTGTGTGTGTGTGTGCATGGTTTCATATGGACGTCTAAACCTCAGCTTATCTTTAGTGTTTCCTCCATACTCAAAATGGAAACTCTTTTTCTCATGCTTTTATCGCTCTTCACTCTCTATTTTAGATTCAGCCGGAGTAAAAATGTCCGAGGCTGAAAAGGAAAGTGAATATATTTCAGGATGTCTCACCCACTCACATCCAAACTATGAGGAAGGTGTTTTTTGTTTAGCAGTCATGGAAAAGCTTCAATTATAAACCACTGGGAACTATCATGCTCCCCACGGTGTAAGTAAAGCTATTTTAAAACCCGGATCTGAGTTCCTACCAGAAACCAAGAACAGCGTGTATGTTGAGTGGCTGTTGTGTTATATCAGTGATTAGTAGAGAAAAGCAAAACATGAAAAGACACGTTATAACAAGACATTCAATATGAGCAAGAAAGATATTAAAAGAGGATTCGTCTTCACTGCAGCTTGGGTGTTATTTGGGTTAAACAGAGTGAAGTCCATCAGGTCGACAAACACATGCAGTCAGACGATCGGTCAGGTAATAAAAAAACATCAGTTTATCCACATAATGAGGTTTCCAAAGTGTGGGAACATGAGCCTCCTCTCAGAGAACATGAAAACAGATTGCTATTAATACCATTGTTGTTGTTGCTCCACTCAGGCATGAAAATAGGTTTCAACAATATATATATATATACTTTTTAAAGATTTTAAGCATCTTGATATTTCATGTTTTCTTCTTCTTACACTCAGCCCAACATTATCCAACATTCATGCTTAAATTGTGGGATATCTTACTTAAAATGATTTAATAAATAATCCTCTACTGTCCAATAACTAAAATGAACAGAGACTCAGAGACAGAGTCCTACTAAAACAACCTCAACAACACTGTAAGGCCTATTTGTGAAATTTCACCTAATTCAAATTCATTTTTGAACATATCAAACACCATGCACAGTGCTGCTTCTCATATCGCTGTGTGTAAATCCTTTCCATTTATGTTGCTCACCTCTACTTTAGTGAGCCTGCATCTTTCATGCATACAGGCGGTTGATGTGTGGATGCACTGTAGAAAGGAATTAACGTAGATCATCCTCTACCTGCAGCCTTGGCTTGTACTTTTAATCATTGTCAATGCAGAAAACTCACACAGGTGTGTGGAACCTGAAAGGGGTGAACACTTTAAAGCCTTGAACATCTTGTAGTGCGAGCTGTACTCTGAGCTACTTAATATTGTGCACATACACCATTGGCTAAGCACAGTTAGTGACGTCGGTACACTCGTCCAGCTGAATTGACAACAAGAGGCTCTTATTACAGTTTTTCTCCATTGGTTTGGCTCATTTCTTGAAACTGAGATGACATTCTCATAACAACATGGACAAATCCCCAAACTATCTTGCAGTTTCTCACAACAGAATGCCATTTATCATTGCTTTCATCACATTTCCAAATGCTTTGTACATGTGTCAAACCTTTAGTACATCCTTGCAAATAGCTATGTACAAGTATCCTACAGTTAACACAATCAGCCAACATTTAGTACATTTTTCCAATGAATGTATATTGCTGATCTATCCCAATTGGTTGGTTTTCAGTGTCATGGTTATTGTCCTCAAAACATGTCAGCACATTTTCATCGTATAAGTCATCATATGCAGAATAGTCTGCTCAATTGTCAAAATAGTGTTAGGAAACTGGAATAGAATACAGTACATATTTTGGAAGATGTTATAGTAAATTTAGGATAATCAGGTCTCGAAGGGCCCCACCTACCCCAGTTTGTAATTATATGGGACAACGTTAGTTTCCACCGGGTCCACGCATCCGGGGATGGTTCAACATGCATCCAAGAATGCACAATGTGTTCTTGCCACCATACTCTCCATTCCTCAATCCTATCGAGGAGTTTTTCTCTGCTTGGAGATAGAGAGTGTATGAACACCATGCGGAAAACCAGAAGGCTCTCATGACTGCAATGGACGCTGCATGTGAGGACATAACAGGGGATCAGTGTAGAGGATGGCTCAGGCATGCACGACGCTTCTTCCCGCGCTGTATCTCAAGAGACAACATCAGATGCGATGTGGATGAGAATCTGTGGCCGAACAGAGCACAGAGAATGGATGGCCAGGAAGATGAGGATGGTGACCAGGAGAGAGAGGGGAGTGACCGTGACTAAACAAAATGTCTTCATTTGTGACTCTTTGTATTTACAGTGCTGATTTGTTGATTTTTTTCTTTTTTGTGGGTTTTTGTATTTTGTGTACACAGTATATTTTCCTTTTTTACGGTTCCCTACCTACTGTAATGTGTACAATCTACGTTAGTTGAGAATAAAAATGAAAATTCCTCGGCAGAATGAGTGCAGTGTGTGTGTGTGGTGTGAAAATGTTATGCCTTTAGTTAGAAATATGCCATGACAAAGCGTCTAAGCATTTTGACTTGCAGTACTTACACAATACCAAAGGGACAATGCATTTTGGAGGCACTGACTAGTTATATGAGAAGGGAATGTAGTTTTGACTGAAGGGTAAACTGTTTTGGGAGCTGTACAATCATTGCCAGGTGATCCATGTAGTTGTGCAGTACCATCCAAGTTATTTTGACAGAAGTACTGAATGAATCAAAATGTGCCAAAGCAATTGAGAAGGATCCATGCCATTTTTATGGTACTGACTATTTACATGGGAAAGGGATTTTCTTTTGAAGCATGGATGAGTAGTTTTGGGAGACAAATTACATTTTGCTGGTTATCTGAAGTGTTGTGCAGAACTGCAAGTATGTTTGGCCAAATTGCTTTATAGTTATGAGAATGTCATCTCAGTTTCAAGAAATGAGCCAAACCAATGGAGAAAAACTGTAACACCATCCAACAGCTGTTTCTTCACCTCTGATGCCATGTCTGAGATGCAGTGCTGAATGATATCGTCAGACATTGAGATCTCATTCAGACTGGCAGCAGCAGCTTCTCATATCATTACTGAACACATCTTCAGCAAGTCAAGGCCATTTTATTTACCATTATCATCACATGAAATGTTGACAACGTTACATACAGAGCAGGTCTAGAGGAGTAATGTTTCATTGCGATGATGTGTCGAGCGCCTCAGGATTTACACTGCTGAATGAATTGCTTTCTTCTGTGACAGCAATTCCTTTTTTTAGTTACCAATCAAACAAACTCCTGTGACTCGGTCACCAGACCAGGTGCTTGCTGGAGTTTACATAGTGTTATACTGTCATTAGCCAGCACCTCTTTGCAAATAACACACTGTGGCTGAGGAGTATCATCAGGGCCAATCCCTGAAATTCCAAACTTTAAATAATCTTGGTCATACTTCCTCTGTGTTGTCATTGCACAGTAAGTACAGTAGGTGAAAGTTGAGTAAACTGTGATGGATGTTTGGATGCTTCCAAATAAGTTTGACCTGTGCTTGAATTGGAATGAAAATGGTGCCAGTTTTACCACCGTCACTGTGGACAACGGCTCATTATCGGTTTGCAAAGACTAAATAGTTGGATTCGATTATTGTAATTCATTATGGTCAGAAGCTAAATGCTAAATGTAATGGAAATATCAATTCTCCTGTTCTAGCGCAGCACTTTGTCTTTATTACTAATAGAAATGATGGCCAAAACTACAAATAGCAGACATTTGTGTTTCAGGTTGAAAAAAACAACGATTGGAGATAAAGAAAGAAAGGCATGTGAACGAGAGGGACCTCCCGCAGAGAATTACATTTTCCAAACATCAGCACTTTTTTTGGAAAGACAACAGCCTCGGTCCAGTCTGTAACAAACATGGAAAATATCCAACGAAGCCCTCCGCCCATAAGTCATCAGTCATCTGTGAAAACAAAACTCAAACCAAGCGAACAAAGCAAACACTTCAGACTCGAACACACTTGATAAATCAAACGTCTAATTACGCAAATTAGACCGAAGCCAAGACTGAGCCCCTCTGTTTAAACACTGTTTATCACACTCCCATTGGATAGTTTTATCTTTGTTTTGACTCCCTCTCCTCTCCTCTCCTCTCCTCTCCTCTCCTCTCCTCTCCTCTCCTCTCCTCTCCTCTCCTCTCCTCTCCTCTCCTCTCCTCGTGGAGTACTCTGCATTACAGTGTGTGTGTGTGTGTTTCAAGCTTTTATCACACGTGCGTCGCAGTTCTCCTTCATTCTGTTAATCTATCCCCGGTACTCCTGGCAGCACCCAGAGGTGCTTTTTCTAACTGAGGATTTGGATGGCAGAGAAGAGAAGCAGGCTGGCACTGAACTCGTGTATTAAAATGACCTCACACACACTCTCACACATACAGCTGGCACCAGAGTTTCTGGATTTCCCCCTTCTATAATTATGTTTGCCTGGGACCTGCAATGATTTCTGAGCATCAGCGGCTGGCAGCAGACGAGTAATCACAGCAGAGTTGGCCGATGAGAGATGTGTGCGGAACGATGCTCCACTGTGACGTCTGCAACTTCTAACACTCCAGAAACTGAGCCAGGCACGGCTGGATTCCATCCCATCCCATCAGCTCTCATTGTGTTTGTTAGATTACATCAGACCAGCCAACATTCAGCAGCGAGGCCTGATGATCACCACACACACACACACACACACACACACATGAACACACACACACACACACACACACGAACACACGTTCAGTGCACATACACATTCAGAAGTAAAGAGAGAGTTGTAAATATATTGTACATGTTAAGAAAAATGGTATGCATGGAAAAAGACACACACAAAGACAGTTCACACAAAGAGTCATAAAAAACATGACTCAGCTTTAAAATCTCCAAGAGGAACTGAAATACTCATGTCATTTATACATTAGTGTATACATATGAGATGCCTAAGGTTAAGTAGTCAGGAGCTTTGACTGTATGATCCATAGACAACATGACAGCTCCCCAAAAATGAGAAAATATCTGGATCACCCCCTGGTGGCTGAATGCAGTACAGGTCATAAATCCTGCCCCTTCCATGTTAGCGGATTGGACATGAGCCAAGTGAAAAAAAAAAAAATCAAAGTCCAATCCATTTCCCCAAATATGGTTTCTGTCATTTTAGATTAGGTTAGGTTTTTGTAGTTTTTTGTCTTTAATTAGTTCAGATACAGTAGACGTTTATAGATTAATATCATGAGATCATTATTCCCTCTTGTCTGTAAGTCCATCCAACCTCGTGGTCAGAGAACAATGATGAGTATGATATTTGTTATTGGTGATAAAGAGTGATACATCATGATAAACAAGGTTTATCATAACCTTGTTATAGTACAAGTTGATGGATTTGTATTATCATTCTGATTCATTATTTTTACTTAGGAGACATCATTTTACTTAGTTGTTAATATATATATTCATATTTTTATCATTTATTCCAAACTAATCATTGGTGATGGAATACCACTGCTGATGATGGTTTAAAGTACATGATATGGATGCTATAAATACATGCACAGCCGCGCTTATTGAAAGCTGTTCTAGAGAAACGTGTCGATGCAACACAGTCTGTGAAGCTGCACTTCTTCTTTTCTGTTTGTTTCATTGACAGGTGTACAGACTGGTGGAGCAGGCAGCATACTAATATGAAAATAAATGGTTGAGGGAGTGTCTTTATCCATTTATGGTTCATTGTAGGAGTGGAAATGAGGCCTGCGCACATGTACTCAATTCCTCAACAACTGAAATTTATAAAATAGAACCACACACACACACACACACACACAGTTTTATGAAACAGATGATCTGGCTTTTTGCATACACACACAGTTTTAATCATGAATCTTGATTTTTTTATTTTTTTATTCATGACTTTTATACATGTGACCCCTGGAGCAGCACAAGAATTTGTATGTAAAAAGCAGATGGAAATATAAAATGGTTTCCTCAGGTCCCTTGTCACTCATTACTTGGCTGTAGTAGTTTAACAGGTCATCCACACAACTTTATCACCAAAAAAAATCACATTTTCAGTCACCAGAAAATGTATGACAAGAAAGATAAAGCAGCACACCATGCACTCACATCTCACATGCTACAAATAGAAACCCGATGCATGCGCACACGTGACGACACATGGCATTCATTAAACCATCAGCCACATCAGCCAATAACATAATGGCAATACTGCAATAAAACTAACAGTAAAAAAACTGTGTGTGTGTGTGTGTGTATGTGTGTGTGTGTGTGTGTATTTGGGGTCATTCCACTCTGTCAATTCTCAGAGTTTTCTTTTAATAACATCATTAATGTTTTCCTACATAGAAACAGTGTCTCCAGGACAATGTAACGATGCTTAAGGTTTATGTTATGAGCATATTTTTAAGTTTTTTTGGTATAGTGCGGTTGGCTCTAAATATGAGCCTCCATCATCATTTTCTATCCATGTAGCTAATCTATTTAACTATAAGGAAGGATTCTCTTGACAACCATTCTTGACTCCTTTTTCTAGTCAGTCCGCTCAGAGTTTCCAGAAAACATTCCTACTACATCTCAGATCAGCTCCCATCTCCTCAAGTAACTGGAGATGTTTGGGGGTCTGTTGTCGTCTGAGCACTCTGAATCTGAAACGCCACGCCCGTACAACCTTCATCTTCAATAGATCATTCAATGTATCTTGTTGTTGGTGCGGTGAAAAAGGCACATGTGCTGGCAATACACTTTCCAAAGTGTATGAAACTGTTTTACCATTATATAAATCCTTGATGAGATCCTCATCCTGAACTCACAAGTTCTGCCTGGTGTCCTTATAAGTTACAATATAGAGAAAAAGTTGAGAGAGTCGAGATTAAAGAGATTATAATTACCAACTCTAGTACACAGGAGATAGAGAGGAGACAGATTAAGGACTATACATTTGTTCACAGAATATATGATATCACAGCTGAGCCTGTCATCTACTTTTGGAATAAGTATGAATTAAGGTAGAACTCGTCGTGCTTTTCTAGTTTTTTTAACAGTACTTTTCAAAGCAGTTTTGTTGGCAGCTCAGGGTATCATAACAGATTTACGTTGACCACCTGTGAAAGGACATGAACCTTAAGAATATTTTTTTTCATCACATACTTGAATGTTCTTATACAGTAAAATACTGGCGTCTCTGCTGACAGTAATTTACTATAATTTTACAGGGAAATTTGGTTATTTGTTTGATCTGAGTCTGGTGTAGAGGATGTGTATCCTTTATCCGAAAATGTCTCACACCACATATTTCCAGCGACAGGATTTAAAAAGACTTTCCTGTAAAGAGCTTGTTGTCAGTACCTTGTAGATTTGATCTTCAAAACAACGTGAAAACTCCTCCTCCCGTGTCTAGAACTGTTATGTCTGCAGATTTAAGACCAAATCCGCACTAGAATCTCCAATCTGGCTTGTGGGATATTGTATACACAGCCCTGGCCTTTTCAACTCAGGTTTACCTGTCATGAGAACACTTTGCTTATCTCAGACAGGGATGTTTTCAGTTAGGTGAGATGGCAAAGACACACAGACATGACAGATAACAAAAAGTGAAAATTACATCTGCTGCTGATGAAACATTAAAGTAAAAATGACATAGAATGTAAAGAGATCAGGTCTGAAAGAGGTCAGTGTGTGTGTGTGTGTGTGTGTGTGTGTGTAAAGTCAACTGAATCCTCTGATCACAGTATAACACACACACACCGTGGTTTCATCAGCTCACACTGAGATGTGTCATGCAAACTGATAGCACCTCCACAAATATCTGCTGCATAGACTCATAACTTATATTCAAAACTGCACATGTGCAACATAGTTTCACTGTGACAAAATGACAGATGGCAATTAGAGAAGCTTTCCAGTAAAGGTCATAAGTGCAAAGCTGTATTGTGAAGAAGAAGAAATATAAAAAATTAAGTATTTCTATATGACTTTGAATGACTTTGAAACTCGCTAAGTTCAATCTAAAATATAGTTTAATTTATTTTCTCTATGGTGAGTTTAACACTCAGCTGATCTGCTTCATCAGCAGCGGTGTGGGTGAGAAGAGAACATATAAAACAACGCAGGCAAAAATCGCTCATGTAAAAAAAAAAAATGGCCAAAACTGTTCTAGTTTTGCATGAAAGTTGTGTGTTCCTGTATGTTCATAGTGTTACCTCACTTCCTGCTTTGGCCCTGAATGTAAACACAAGTCATTAAAACAACTCTGCTGTCATGCTTCTAAAAAGGGACAGCCTACGAGACTCTGCAAACATTTTATTCCACAAACATACTGAAATTCTCAGAAACAGAACTCGGAATTGTAACTTCACCCAAAGTACAAAAAAAAAAAAAGCATAGTTTTTACTTATCTCTAGGGGCCATATTTTCTTTAGAATTTTCCCCTCCACCCCAATATTGGAATTTTGCTTTTTCCCTTCACAGCATTACAACAACAACTGAACACCCCTTTAATCAGAATCTGTTTCAGATTCAGCTGATCTGAGGGGACAAATAATATTGTAACATTATGATGAGATAATGTCGTCATCGTCATCACACTGCGGTCAGTGTATTACATAATGGATCAGTGACAGAACAACAGCAACACACACACACAAATACACTGACATCTGTACACACAGTATACATTTGTTACAATCAATCCTGTTAACCAAGAAAATTCAAAAGCATCTTTTCAAAGCTGTTGAAGCTCAAACACGCAGTCGACATGCGTAAGTCTGAGGTTTGATCTGGGGCTGTGATGATGTGCTGTTTACTCATTTACAGTAGAACATGAGCCCACATCATGACACGAAGCCAAATGAAATGAGCTCCAGGGGATGGTTTGTGTTAGAGAGACATTCACGCTAAAGAGTATTAGGTCACTGACATCAGCAAAGAGACATCTCATAATCACAATCACTTTAAAATGCTCTGACTGCATTTAATATTTCATTTAAATGAATCAGTGTTTAAGACAAACTGGAAACTGTTAGTCATTAAACTGGGAACATACACGCAAACGCACACACACACTCACACAAATGTCAGCCGCATTCTGACCATCAGCGGAGCAGCCTCTCTCCTTTTATAACGGCCCCTAAAATAAGAGCTCCCTGATTGGCTGAGACGCAGTTCTCACTGAATCGCACCAAGCCAATTAGAATGTAGCACTTCCTGTTCTGCAAAAGATGTTTCCTGCTGATAGCTGAGTAGCAGTGGTGTGTGTGTGTGTGTTTCCCTGAAGTATATGTATTCATCAGTGTGTGTATGTGTGTGTGTAATGGTGTGTTGGCAGTGTTGTGCTGACCTGTGTGCAGCTTGGGGAAGTGCTGACAGTGATAGCGGTGTCGCCATGCTGCTGCTGCTGTGTGTGTGTGTGTGTGTGTGTGTGTGTGTGTGTGTGTGGATACATGTGCAGGCTGAGCTACGTGAGAATCTGTGTTTTGGTCGGAAAGTAAACAGAGTAGTGAGGAGTACAACATGTGCTCCAGCACTTCTCACTGTCCTGTAGTAACCCAGCCTCCATGTGACTACATAACACTGATTCTAACAGCTGTTTGAGGCCTTGATATGTCCAACCTCTGCTTGTATCTGGAGACGCAGGACACTGAGACGCACGGTCCCCGAAGACGCAGGAAGCCTTGTGCTTTGGTGAAACGCAGAAAAATATATGAAAGGACATTATGTATTTTTTTTGAGGAAGGTGTTAGTCTTTGTGTCTGAGTCATTTCATTTGTTTTATAACTGGCGTGGATATGAATCTGTCATGTCACAGTCTGGTTGTGTTTTTGTTGTGATTTGCTTGTCACAAAAAAACCCCAAAAAAAATCAAAAGAGAAGAGAGAGCTGATTTTTTCAACCTGTAGCATCAAGAGGAGGGGACAGAGGACAAGGCTGGATAAGCAACCAGAACACATATCCTGTATGCTCTGCTCCATGTACTGGTGGAAACAAGTTTATTTACAGGTTCCTGCTCAAAATGATCAACTTCACAACAGCTGAAGTGAAGTAAACAGCCCGAGGAGTCTCAGTAACTGGTTAACTGTCAGTAGAATCATTGCAAATTTGTTGGATTGGACTGTTGAATTAAGTAAGCACAACAAGTCTTACAGGTCCAGCATTATCAGCCAATCTGTTGGCCCTGTCTTTAAGATCGGCATGTGCCAAAATAAAATGAAAATTAAGTCCTTTATTGCTAAATAAACAATGTTTAAATGGAAATTAATAAAGGACTTAATTTTCATTTTATTTTGACACATGCCACTCTTAAAGACAGGGCCAACAGATTACCTAAGAATGCAAGACTTGCAGGACTTGTTGTGCTTACTTACGAGGACCGTGTGCAATATTCGTTTCATATGCTGAAATGAGAATTACTCTCACTTTTCATTGGAAAAGAAATACTGTATGAAGCACATATCTGCTCTACCTCTGAGCCACAGCCACCAGGGTCATCCTCTAATCAGAAGGTCGGTGGTTTGCTCCGGTCCGCATGTTGAAGTTTCCTTGGGCAAGATACTGAACCTCAAATTGCTACTTTGAGTGTGTGAGTGTGTGTGTGTGTGTGTGTGTGTGTGTGTGTGTGTGTGTGTGTGTGTGAATAGATGATAGGATAGGAAGCGCACTATTGCTCCTGATTAGCAGGTTGGAACCTTGCACGGCAGCCTCTGTCATCAGTGTATGACTGTGTATGTGTGTGAATGAATAGGTGAATGTTGGCATGTATTGTGAAGCGCTATACAAGTAGAGTTCATTCCCATTTACCATATGAAGTGTAAATGTTTCAGTTGGCCTGAAGCATATGCAGCTTTTCAACAGTAACGCAGGCTTATTCAGCATTAAAACAATGATTATTTCTGAGGAGATAGTAACTCAATTCTGAATAAAGATAAATGTTAAAGAGACAAAGAAGAATTAAGGTAGAACCACAGCACAGGCTTTAGTCTGTCTCACTGGCCCGTTACACATCAGTCACCTGCATGTGAAGCTGATGCAGAGTCTATCTGTTACAAGTCAATCAGGCAAAAGTTGAAATTTTGTTAAAGGTTCCAATGAGCACAGTGGCCTCCATAATCATAAGTTCAGAACCACCAGGACTCTTCCTGGAGCTGCTGTCCCTCTAAACCGAGTGATCAGGGAGAAGGGCTTTACTTAGGGAGGTGACCAATAACCTGATGGTCACTCTGACAGAGCTCCAGGGTTCCTCTGTGTAGAGAGGAGAACCTTCCAGAAGGACGACCATCACTGCAGCTCTCCACCAATCAGGTCTAGATGGTAGAAACTACTCCTTACTAAAAGACACATGGCAGCCTGCCTGGAGTTTACCAAAAGGCTCCTGAAAGACTCTCAGACCATGAGAAACTAAATTCTCTGGTCTGATGAGACAAAGATGGATCTCTTTGGTGTGAATGATGCCAAGTGTTATGTTTGGAGGAAACCAGGCACCGCTCATCACAGCATCATGCTGTAGGGATGTTTTTCAGCAGCAGGAACTGGGAGACTAGTCAGGATTGAGGGAAAGATGAATGCAGCAACGTACAGAGACATCCTGGAAGAAAAGCTGCTCCAGAGCTCTTGACCTCACACTGGGGAGACGGTTCATCTTCCAACAGGACGATGACCCTAAACACACAGCCAAGATATGGAAGGAGTGTCTTCAGGACGACTAGAGTGTCCCAGCCAGAGAGACTTGAATCCCATTGAACATCTCTGGAGGGATCAGAAAATGTCTCCCCATCCAACCTAAAGAGGAATGGGGCAAACTGGCCAAAGATAGATGAGTCAAGCTTGTGGCTTCATATTCCAAAAGACTCCCTGCCAAAGTTGCCACAACAAAGTATTGAGCAAAGACTGTTATGTACATATTATATGTTTGTTCATTATGTCTAATACATTTACAAACATTTAAAGCACATTTTTTCATGTTGTCATTATGGGGTATTGTTTGTAGAAATTTGAGGAAAAATATTTAATTGATTCCATTTTCATATAAGGCTGTAACATAACGAAATGTGGAAAAAGTGAAGCAGAGTGAATACTTTCCGTATGTATTTATACATCTTGGGGGAGGACCTCCAAACCACCACTGTCTCCATCCAGACCCCATGAACAACAGATTTCTTTCAGGTTTCACAAATCTGAAACTGTGTTATGAGTCTTTAGAGTCTCCTTGTTAATTTATTCCAGATTTGACAAGCGTAGTTATTCAAGCAGTTATTTGCATTTTCTTAAATTTAATATAAACAATATTGCATGTACGATGATGCGAATTTACTGAGATTTGCACTGCTCATTTGAAGCGTAACATAGTAATGTTTTGTATACAACTGTTATATCCCTGCAGTTTGCCATGTGTCACGTGCTACTTCAGTACAAATATTCCAGAAAATACTGCAGAAATTTGCAGAAGAATGTTTAATATCCAGGAATTATAGACGCTACCACCACAATTCCACACATTGACCATACATATTCCATATACTATGCTGGCACATACAGTATCTATGATAAATAAAGGTGGGAGATTGGAGATTCAAACAGTGTATAGTATCTGTGCAGACTTATATGTGAGATAGCTTTCACTAATACAGGTGGGCAATAAAAAGACATATAGAGTTTAATCACGTTCCTGTGATAGTAGCGTGAGTCACAGCAACATGGAAGTATATTGACGCACTCCTCTTATCAGAATGTCATGTAATGAACACATTTGAAAGGTTAATGTGTCAACAGTGATTTCAGTGCTACTTTGTAATGATTAACTGTGTGTGTGTTGTGGGTGGCTATGAGTGTGAGTGTACAGCTATTCAATCACTGAGGAGACAGAGAATGGCAATGCTTTAAACAGAACAGAGTCAAGAACCGTACCGCTCACGAAAAATACAAAGTTTCATCCAAGTAGAGAGAGTAAGACATATTTAGAGTAATATGTAGCATCATTAAAACTTAGAACTGCACTATCTAGATATCCAACTAAATTTAAATTATTGTAGCAGCTTTTGCTCAACTTAGGGTTCTACAGGAACATGTTTGCATGATTTACAATTCAAAAAACGTCTTATTTTATGCTGAGCCTTTACGCAGCCGCTCGATTCAGTCTGAAGTAGGCTATTCAGCCTCTGTCTCTTTAAGCCCCCCCCCCCTGATTAAACCACTTTTTGTTCTGATTGGCCAGCTTTTGGAAGTTGCCCCTTGACAGATTTCCGCTGGCTGTAGGTATTATTATATTATTAATAAATAAACATTCCATTAGTCTGCATATTACCTTTTATTCATTTCTGTTTCATCACTGTACGGGTGCACAGCATGGAGCCTGGCAGGCATCAGGGGTAAAACTTATGAGAATTTGTATCTTGGCTTTGGAAGACGTTGACCTGCTGTTGGGGAAACTAGCCATGGTGGAAAAACTAAATGAGGAGCTGGCAGCAAAGGTTATGGATTTGAAGGGATGATACAGGCAGGACAATATTAGGATTTTAAAGCACAAGGAGTCTGTTGAGGGAAGTGATGCCCTTCAATTCTTTGATGCATGTAGCCTCAAAGTATTGGAGCCACCAGTAACAGGCATCACAGTTGATTGAGGCCTCTGCACACCTACGGATGGTTGTCCTCGTCCTGTTATCATCAAGATTCGTCACTTCAGAGACCTCCCTGTGATAAGGTTTGCAGCCGCACACAAAGAGAAGCTCCACTATGATGGACAGACTCTCTGCATCGCTCCTGACTCTCTGCGTTTAGGTCACTACACTCTGCTGATATTCGTAACAGTTATATTGCTCAATAAGACATGCATATACAGCGTCTTTCTCTACATTTTGTATTTTTTCACAAATGAAATCCCTCCACAGAGTGCGTAATTAGAAAAATGGCTGCGTGGCACAGCAGGGAAAACACAGTGCTAGAGCACGTTGGTAAATATGATATAGAAATGTTAATGTTAACTCTGTAACTTTGATCATTCATTTGACATTGCAATACAGATGTGTTATGTTCAAGAATATAGGTCTTATCACAGACATATACTGTATCTTTCTGAAAAAGTGAGCAAACATCTTTGGTGGATATGACCTTTATAGCTGCTGAGTGGGTGTACTGGGCAGCTCCCAGTATGACGGAGAATGGAGCCGTTTCTGAAAACAAGATCAGTTGAGCTTCGATGGATACATTTGGTCTAAATGTTAGCTAATAGTTGCCATAAAAACCTTGAAAATAAAGAATTAAAAATGTGACTATGGCCCTGTGCGAAGCAGACTGTGTGCCTCTGCTGCTTTTCCATGGTGGTGGCCTGACTTCCTGTCGGCTGTAGTTCATAGTTCACACTCACAACTGGGAACTGGGACACACAGTTCAGAGAAATATGATCAAACGTGCACACGCTTCACTGGACTAGTGTGTCAGGGTGACGTAGAGTCATTGTTCTTGGAGGGAGGCAGTGAGCTCAGGCCACAGTAATGCTGTGGAGTTAAAACAGGCAGGTTACTCTGCTCCTGATACAATGCAACTTCCTCCATCAGCAGCAATGTTCCAGGAATGTAGACACACAGCTCCTTTTTTGTTCCTCTTTCCCACTCTAAAATAGATGATTGCACATGTTATTATTATTATTATTATTTTAATTTTGCTTTGTGTGATCTTGCTTTCATTCAATCTGTTCGTCAATGTGTGTGTTGGAGGAAACTGAGGTAATATCCTCTTTACTGTGTATGCCTGTAAATGTACAGGCTCTGTTCTGTTCGCTGTGAAAAGCCACTAGGGGGTATACTGTATGTATATAAGTTAAAGTTTTTTATGTAAAGTCCAGTAAAGCCTTAAATTTTAAATGTAAAAGCTTTACATTTCTAATTTAAGTACAATACTTACAAAGTTGTTTTGAAGTTATCTATTATTTTACATATATACTTTCTTAATTTTTAACTTTCAGTGACGCTTATAATTTGAAGTGAGATCATCTAAAAGAGAAAACGTGTGAAAGAATATCTGGTTATGTAGATGGTAAATTAGTTCTCCTAAGATAGCCTACACCATAATTTTAAACATACATCTGATATTATTTAGCCTACTGATAATATAGCCACATTCAATCATCTGAATATTCATTTATTAACAAATATAAAATGAGAACCACTGCTTTGCACTTTCCCATCCAGATTTCATTCTGCTGGCCCACAGGATTGAACCAACAACCTTCTAGGTCACAATCTCCCTTCTCTAACCTTCAGGCCACCGCTGTCTAGGTGGACAAGTGCAACTAGGCTTGTATAAGGTATGCATTTAATCCATCAGCAACGTCTTGCCAGGTCATCTCCCTTCCCTTTTTAGTGATGACTTCTTGATATTGAAGAGACCTTGAGCAGAACCTGGCTGTAGGTAGGCAGCCATCTGCCTTGACCAGTTAGGTTGTGCTAAAAAGGACACTGCTCTAATTTTCCAAGGTTGGATTAGTTCATTATTTGTGGTTTCAGTTAAAGTTGACTAGACATGGCTGAACTGTGTTAATGGAGCTTCAGGTGAAAGTTGCTGTTAATCCGAGCTGGACTTTTTCAAGTAAGCACAGCTTTCATTACCTGCGTTGGTGGAACGTTGGTGGGGTCAACATGTCTCATGTTCGGCTTAATAAACGTTCAGACTGGGTGTGTGACACAGTGACATTAGAACATTACTAAGAGGACTGTGCATTTGCAAGATTTGGTATCAATCCTAGAACATTCTGCAGGTATGAAGCAACGCAGCACCACATTACAGACCATTGATTTGTTCAATGGAAGATACCTGAACAGGTCCATCAACAAAATGCAGATCATGTGATGTGATGCTGTATCTGTCATGTGACCTTGCAGTGTCTAGCTCATACACCTTGTTGATGGGCGTTTTGGGTCACATTTGAATAAAAGATACATTGACTGATTAACGCATTGAGTTTGAAAGAAGACTGTAGATTGTTTAATATGAAAGTCCTGTGGGGATCTTTTATCTTACGTTCATTTGTACAGGAATCCCTTCTTCATGTTTTAACTAGCATTAAGCCTGCAACTCACACTTCAAAGATTCTTTCCCACCGCTGTGCAGTGGATCCCCCACTAAGGCACGCATACAGCACAATACGGATTCAATAAGCATAATTGTATGCAGCTCAAGCCCTTCGTGCGTGCACAAGACACTGCTGAAAAACAGTTAACTATGAAAACCCCATTTACTCCATCTGTCAACATGAGATGATGTGATGTGTCACTGTGAGGCTCTGCTGAGGGTGTTAAGTGCAGAGATAAACAGCAGAGTTTAATTCCCCTGCCTCCCATCAGAGCACCACCAGGGCCCAGATTAACTGTAAGGTTGTTTAATGAAACACATTAATACAGTAATGTGCAATATAGAAGCACGTACTCACATTACTAAAGCCATTAGTAAAGTTAAACAGTTATCGGTGTAATCATTCTAGTCTATATGTGATCACTTCTTGACATGATTCCAATGTAAGAGACGGAGGACAAAAAAAACCACAGTCTTCAGTATTAAAATGAATTATGACATTTTAACAGTCTTTGTGCAAAGCTCCCAAAGCTACAGTGTATTTAGTACAAAACTCAGGTGTTTCCCAGGACCGTGTTTCCTTGGCGATGGTGGAGGAATAGCAATACAAAGAGGGAGATGTGCACATTTGTTTACAGTGGGAGTCATCTCTTCACAGTCAGTATAAACAGGAGAAATAATAACAGTGGCCAGTGTAAATATGGTTATATCAGTATTGTTTTTAAGAGAGGCTTGAAAAGTTGTGAACATGTCCTTTAAAACTAGATGCCTGGACGTTGTGGGGCTCTGGGGGAGTCAGTCCCTTTGCCCAGCGTTGCCTCCTACTGCTTGTTGTGCGGTGCCTTGAGGACGGTTCGTGATTGTCACAACAATCGAACCATTGTTCATTCGTTGTTCCTTTTTAACGTTTCATCTTTTGAGAAGAACTCAAGTACAGAGAGTTTGTGTGTGAAACAATTACTATCACCTAGAAAAAGACACGTGTTTTGTTTTTGTCTAATGTCTGGACTGCAATTACTGGATTGGCTAATCTTACTCCACACTATTTACAAAAGCAGAAGCGTGTGTGTGTGTGTGTGTGTGTGTTTCCAGGATCTCTCCTGTTTTCCCTCCTGTGTGAGGTCTGTGTAAATCTAGCTGACTGATGCCTTTGTCTGCGTCAGTGTTGAGCAACTCAGCTCAGCTTCTATTGGAGGGCGGATTACTGTACATTCAAAATACACACACACAAACACACACACACACACACACACACACACACACACACACACACTCACTGACTCTGTCAATATTGACTGTTCGTTTACAGCAGCGAGCTCAGCTCACTTATGTGTTTAAAGGGGGGATAAAGAGATCTAATGCTGTAAAGATGTGGTCTTTTCTCTCTCCTTACTGATGTTTAATGGTGTCACAGTGCTCCAGAATACAACACATACAGGGCATCCTAATGATGTAGGGAAGTGGCCCATCGGCCAAATCCGGCCCTGCAGAAAAAAAACATTTGGCCTCCTGATGACAGTTTTCAGTCATAGTTTACATCAAAACATCTACTGTAGATAACAAATTAACACAAGGCTCTTGTAAATCCCAATTATTATGGCATCAGTGAACAATCTTCAAATACATGTTCCAGATGTGTAATACATAAATATTATATAGGTTTGTTTTCCATTTGAAAGTGTGGATTGTGCCATATTTGGGTGAAGTAGTTGGGGTCAGGGGGTTTTGGTTTCCACCATGCTGTCAGAGTCACTGCTATAAATGGAGAATGAAGAGAATTCTGTGTTTGTTTGCTGCGGGTGAGAGCAGCATCAGTGCATTAAAACCTCAGCAAAACAAACAACCGCAGCCAACAATACATGTTCTAAAATAATAAAATAAGTAAATAAATATAATATAATTATGTACGAGAATGTAATTTCACTGTGTTATTACAGACAGGTATACGTCTCTTTATTAATGCTACACAGTCAGGACGGGATGAGACATGCTGTAGGCAGAATGTTATATGGAATGGACTCCATAGTTTAGACTCCAGAGTTTACTGCTTTATGTATTATTTTGAGATCACAGTTGATAAGGCTCATTTGTCTGTACCTCCAGGTATAAGTGTTGGGTCTTTGTTGGGTGTAGCTGGTATTCATCTGTGGTGGTTTAGTTCCTGGTGATTTGATTTCATTGGAGAAGAGAGCTTTCTTGGGTTCTTCTGGAGTTATGGCTTTGTCTGATGTGGTAGCCTGTTCTATAGATGCTTTATGAAGCTCTATGTTGTGGAGTGAGTGGATACTTGAGGTGGATCTTAGTAGTCGTGGAAGATTTTTCAAACTGAAACTTAATTTTCTGTATTTGATGTTGGATTTGTTCAGTGGGGGAGTTGGAGATCATATGTTTGAGTCCAGGTTTTTGCTGTATTTCTTTCTTCCTTGTTCTTCTTGTGAGTAGTATATATGTGAGATTAGGTTTCTTCTTTGAGTTACTTTTGCAGACAGTTAGAGAACTATACAATTTGACCTTGTAGCAAGAAGTATCACTGAAATCTCACTAAATTTCATTGAATATGACCTCATATTTGGAGGTCAAAATGAGTGCTGAGTACAGTACATCCTGTTTGATCAATTAACTTCTGGTATTTCTTGGCTTGTCTGGCTTTTCTCTATCACATCAATGTTTCCCTCATTGATGAGTGCAATGTTTTTTTTTAAATTATTATTAATATTCATTACCGATGTCTGAGAAACATTAGAATCAAGTTGTATCAAACTGGAATCTGAAGAACTAACAAACATTTCCTGACTGGACAAATAGTAAAACCAGAATTTCCCCCCAAAGTGAGCCGGATATCACGCTGTGATACATTGACACTGCTGCTACCCAGCTGAACAGGTTCTGTGTACATGCTGTACAGGCGTGTGACAGATTGATCGCCCTCTTTTATCCTCACATTACTGCTGTGCACAGACCTGTGTACACCTGTTTGAACAGGCAGGTCTATGTCCAAGGCATTTGTGTGTGTGAGGTGAAGCAGTGGTGACATTCCATCTCCACTGAAGCCCATCATTAAACCCCAGGCTAAATCACTTTTGTCTTTAATTAATCATACATTTTAGCATTTAACTTGAGGGAAAGTAGTATAAGCTTCGTAAAAGTAGAGTTTAGGGCAGAGCTGTTGTATTGGATTGCATTAGTTGCAAAGGCAAAACATTACCGTATGCTCCTTCATCTTCTATAATAATCCCATCTATTATAAGTATCGCATCTTATTGTAATCCTTTCAGATACCAAAATTAATATTGATTCAACTGTTTGTCTGCAGTGATTCTTCCGGCCCATTTCCTCACTCTGGAGGAGAACAGGTCCTGGATGGAGAACAGGTGTGCACCGACCTGACTGTCGGTTGTAGTCTGTCCCTGTCCTGTTTCATGACTGATCCAGATTCAATGACTGCAGTGAATAACTGGATCAGGTATCAGGTGAATCTGTACTAATGTTGGACTCCCACTTCCTACATCATATTAACACATGGCAGTGAGCTCATAAGATTTGTCATGCACGTACTGTATATGTGCATGCATATTGCTGTTAGTAGCAATAATTAATACATAGCTATACTCTAATCAAATGTCATTTTGTACACTGACACTCATTAAGCTCAGCAAGATACAATATGTTATGTCAATATCACCTTTAAGAGCTAATTTACATGATATATACGTTACTTGGCTGTAAGAATAATTCTATTGATCTTTATAGGTGTTAACAGGGACGGTCAATGCATTTTCTCAACTTTTATTATGGTAACAGAAACATTTTGATAACATACAGTGGTTGGATCAGTACACTGGATCACTATCAAACAACCATGCACTTTTCCAACAAGAATTACAGACATTTATATGCTAAGCAATAAGTAAGACAATGGCCTACTCTATTAAAAATTGGCGTAAAGACAATATTTGCTATCTCCCATCTTCAAATATCTCAAGCGAAAAGAGCACCTGCAGGTGAAGTTGTACAAATATTTGATTAGGCAGTCAGTTGCACTTTTTGGAATATTGCAAGTCACTGTTCATGTTGTTATTAAACTTTCCTCTACTTGCGTTAGTCCACTCAGGGCATACCTAGATAGATAAATTCAACGCTAAAATAAAAAAATAAAAAAAAGATTAAGATCTTTCCTCGTTGAGTCACTTCTTGTTGAATATTAACTCCATTTGCTTTTATGAGCTCACCACCTCATTGTTGACAGTGTTATCTGTTGCTGTTGCCTTTAGAAAACCCTTGCAGAGCTTTGTCACGCAACCTGTAGGGCTGGGAGCATAACTCCATGCGGAAAACGCAATCAGAGATGTTAAATGCTACAAATCAGTTCCTCAAGAATCTGCCAAACTCTAAACAATCCGCTGAATCTTAAAAAGAAGATGCAGTTAGACAGGAGCGTTCAAAACTGTGAGTGCTTCATCAATCAATCAATACCCGAAAATTGGTGTTTAGAACAGTTTACAGTTTATTTACATCATTTAATGATAAAGAGCAACAAGACAGACATTTATATGTATGGGAATGCTTCTCCATTGACACTCACTGACTCCCTATTTACATTCATTTCTTTCAACGACAAATAAACTGACTGAGTGATGGACATGTGTTATTAGATAATATTATCACAACTGTAATTCTGATTTCCATTATCATGTTAATGGTAATTCCCATTATGTGTTGTGTGAGCTGACAGACTAAGCGCTAGTTATATACATTACTGTGCAAAGGTTTTAGTTTTACTTTAGATTATCCATAATATAATACCATCTGACCAGTCCCAAATATATTCTATACATAAAGAACTATCTTCATCAACAAGAAGAACAAGGAGTCGTGTAAAGATGGTTTGATCCCCAGAGAGCCTGGAGTTGCATTGTATTTCCTTTTTTTTAATTTTTTTCCAGAGCTGTGTGTTCACTCAGCTATTGCTAATCCAGCATGTATGCAATGAACATGCCATAGTGGAGAAAAAAGTTTGTCAGGTGGCTACCAGCACGTTCACAGAAATGTTAATTAAATAAATGAAATGGAACAAAATAGTCCCAACACTCTATAACGCCACAGTTTGGCATTCAGCTATTGGACCTATGGAACTGTTCTATTTTTAGTGTGTATGTGTGTTACCTGGTTACCTCTGCTCTGTTTTGGTCTCTGCGTCATGAAGCAATTCATTGGACAGAAAAAAAGTTGAGAGCGGGCCAGGAGGCGGGCCAGGAGGTTTCACCAGCAGCTTTCTCATGCCTTTGAATTATTTGATGTAAAGAATAGTCTCTCCTGCTCTCTTTTTCTTTTCTTCAATACAAACATTCTTTCTGTTTTCTCTCTCCCTCTGTCCTTTTTTTCTTCTCTGTTTGTTCAGGGACTCAGTACGTGGCTACATATTTACCCACCCCAGTCACAACACTGTCACATTTAGGTGTAGGAAATGCAACAGGAACTCATGAAGTCTCTCAACACACACACACACACATACACACACACACACATGAAGTGACATTTAAACAGCACTCTGATTACTCATGTGCACATGTGAAACACGACTGTGTCTGCACACCTTCAGCGGGTTGGTGCTCTCAGTGTCGGAGCCTCTGTGTGAGATGCTTCAGTGGGTAATGATGATGTACTAGAAAACTATTCATTCAACTAAATCATTTTGACAGAACAGCAGCCAATAGGAAAACTCGTTCGACCAATGATGTAACTCCATCACTCAGTCAGTCACTCACTTCTAATCTCTTTCCAGCAGAGTTTATGAAATTTTCCTGCCATTCGCCATTTTGAAAGCCAGAAAAAGCCCATCATACCTGGACCTGTAAATTGATGTTACTTCAACAGCCATCATTCAGTGCTAATGCAGGATGTAGGAGGCAGAGAGTAAGTAAGTCATATTTTAAATGCATGAATTTGGATCATGTGTCCATTTTGCCAACTGAATAATGATAAAATCCTATAAAAATGCAACATACTGTGTTGAATTAAAATAAGTAGCGTTTGTCTTTTCATTATAGATGTTGCCGTAACAAGTCAACAGAGCAACAGGACAGTTTCAGAAACAAATATTGCTTTCACAATAAAAGTAAAAAAACAACAAAAAAAAAAAAAAAAAAAAAAAAACAAAGCGTAGAAGTCAGGATCTGTCAAAATGTCACCTCCCAGTGGATTTTTTTCCCTAGCTTTATGAGGACATCTAATCCCCATAATGAGAGACATAACTCCCCCAAAACACACACACACACACACACACACTTGCTGTATCAGACAACACAATTTAGGAACTAACTGTATTTATCCAGTAAATCCTGTCACCCACTCAAACCACGAGACCTGAAGAATCCAAACCACTTTAAACTATCTGCTGGTTGGTTGCCCAATGTCTCAGCCGCTGCGTGGGACTGTCAGTCCAATTGCAACACATGCCATTCCTGTTTTTCATGAGTGTAATACTTGCAAAACACAAACAGATGGGTAATGACAAGTGAGTGAAAGACAGAGATGGTAAATAGTCTGCATTTACATAGCACCTTTCTAGTCTTCCAACTACTCGCTTAACAATAGATGTCAACATTCACCCATTCACTCACACACTCACACACCCATGGCGCAGCTTCAACTACAGTTGAAGTTTAGGAAGAGTGTGAGAGCAAAGGGTTAGGGGATGAATAGAGAATCAAACGGGTGGGGAAAGAAAGAGTGAAACAGAAGGATAAAGAGTGAGATAGTCAATGACAGGAGTCTTTTACCTTTTTATTAAAGGGAAAGAGAGAATGTAAAGTTAGAATGAGAAAGAGAGTGAATGCCAGAGTGTAATATGGAGAGAAACTGCTCTAACGGAGAGAGAGAGAGGTTGTAAACAGTCATATATAAAGATTTCATCAACTGGTGGATTATGACATTCTTGGTCAATTATGTCTCCATGGATACAGTTTTGGCGTCAGGCATTGTGCAAACTGCTGAAAAACACACACAGTGACGTTATGTGAGCATGGTGTTCAGACCACAGTGAGACAGACATGACACAGAAACAAGGAGCCAGAGAGACACCCGGCACTCTCTCCATGATAAGAAACAGAAGATTTCTACAAAAAAAATCTCTAACATGGGAAACGAATTTATCTAACCCACAAATAGTTCAGTTCATTTTTTTAAGTCACAGATTATATCGGAGCAGTAGATATTCTGCCGTGTGCACGATATAAGAGACTTCTTGAGCGATCACTTGCATCATTAACTGGTCTTTCTTTGCAAATTCTTTTTAATTGGAGTAAGATGGTTTCAAGTGCTGCAAAGATTTAAATCTGTCACATATAATACGCACACTTAAACATGAAGTGGCCTACTCTAGAGGACGTGGTAATAGGTAAATGTGCAATCATAATAAAAAAAAGTCTTGTTCAGGGGTCTGGTGTCCAAATCTGCCCTTAATCTGTTCTGTATTTCAATTGAATACAGCTTGTGCATATTTTTAAATACATTCACCAATTTGAAAGAAATCAATTTTTAGGGTGGGTCAATCTGGTTTTGGTAAACGATGTGTCATTATGCTATATGAACGCTACTCTCAATACATCCTTTAGGATCCAGACACATATTGGCAGTGTGTAGTGGGACAGAATCCCGTCTTCGGAAGCAAGTCTAAATGAATGATAGCTCTGTGTGTGTGTGTGTGTGTGTGTGTGTGTGTGTGTGTGTGTGTGAGTGTGTGTGAGTGGCGTGCGTGCGGGCATGCAGCTATGTGTCTATGTGTGTGTTGTTGCTTGGTGGCATCATTTACCCTGCTAAAGCCTGTTTACAGTACCTTAATGACATGATACGTCACTGGCACACATAAAACACACACACACCCACACACACACAGACAGGCAGAGGGTCAGTTTACATGCGTGGTGTGACTGCGGTGTATTTAAGTATTTAAGCGTCATAAACAACAAAGCCCACAGCATGGCCAATCACTCAGATGAGAGGCAAAATTGCCCTTAATGGAGTGTAAAAGACTGCAGAGGCAAACAGCGAGTCTGCAGGCTAACGTCAGACATTGGCCTAAACACTGTTTTAGGGGCTGAAATTACAGTTTAGCTGCTGCTCTGTAAACCGCCAACACACCAATTTCAGGAACCTGCAGTGTCGCGAGCTGACGAGAGTTTATTCATTCATTCTCTCGGCCATTCATCTCTCATTTTAACAGGGGACGACACATTAAGAGTGGAGCCTCTTAATGTGGTGCTAAGGCTGATTACAGGACAGCCTCACTTCAACATAAACAAAGAGAAAAACGTCTGGATGAAGGAGAAGTTCAACATTCTGGGAAAAATGCATTTAGTCCAAGAAATATAAGAGTCTATTAAATTATTGTGGAAGTTTTAATCAGGTTTTCTGAAACTGTGGAAAAAAGAAAAATGCAAATCGGTGCACGTTTCCATCAAGTACTTTTACCTGACAACATGAGATATGATACTAAACCAATAGATGTGATATATCAGAACATCTCATTGCCACTTTATTTACATTTTATAAGTTTGTAATTAGTAATAACATTGTGGTAATTTGATTAAGCGCACGTGAATATGAACATGAACATGTGAACACAACAACACAGTGACATGATAATGGCTTTAAAGGCTGTGCGAGTCATTATGGTCTCACTTGCTAAATTCAGCCCCTCTAATAAGTGGAAATCATAGCTCCATTAATAAAATTTGAAGATAGTATTGTATCTTTGATGTTGATTCGTCAGCTGCTCTCCCTGGTTCCAGGACTTGCACTGAATTAGACTATTGTCACATTTTCACAAGTTTAACATTACTTGATTACTATACCTGCCCTGTCAGTACAATTTAGCTAAAGTACCTAATGTGGAAATGACAGCTACAAAGTTGTTACAGCATGTTAACGGCATGAAGTAAAAATTAAGAAATGCATACATAGATCAAATGACCTCACTAATAAATCAACTGGTACATATCTGGTACAAGCCTAGAACCTTCGAGCTCTGGGACCGCTTTGCTCATTTGATAATTCAGCCCTTTCTCTTTTAAATAAATGATGTAAGTAATGATATTGTGACTTCTGATCCACATGGCACATGGCCCCTGTGGTGTTTTTATCAGCTGCACACACACACACACACACACTGGCAATGGTACGTGTGGGTTTCAGCATTCATCATATCCAGTGCACCTGGGCCTTTGTGTGCTGTAACAAAAACTTTTATCAGAAATGTATGACAAAACCCTGTGCCAATGCTAATGTGTACTCTCTTATCAAACCACAATCGCATGCTACCATCAGCTGCTATCCACTTCACAGTCCCTCCACAAGAGATAGCATTAGCGCCCAGATATCATTAGTGCTATACTAACACACATTAGATGGTTATTAGTGGTTGGGTAACAGCTATGTGTGCTCTAATATGAACTTAAATGGCATTTTTCGAACACAAAACCTGATGACTAATGATAAAAATATCAAGATATCAAGATCAAGTGACATATCGTATATATATATATATATATATATATATATATATATATATATATAAAGTGTGAGATATGTCAGGACAGGTTTGGGGCAAGGCGCGTTCATTGATATTTATGTACAAATAAAATTAAAAGTCTGCACTCTGTTTAAAGAGTAATTAACATTAGATACTGCAATACTATGAGAAGAAAAAAAACATGTCTACAAGCAGTTTCAAACTGACTTTTAAACAGCTTTTGAAGCAGTAACTGGTTCACCTGGATGTGTGTCTAAAGAGTGACGCCTGGGTGTGAGGAGTCATTTGGAGCCCTGACACGCTGCGTGTCTGCTGTGTGCTAAGTGAGTGTGACGGCTGCATTTAGCAGGAGGAGGGTGATTATGGTGATGTATTACCAGGAGCTGTTATGGTTAGAGCTGACAGCTGAGGCCAAACATTTTCACACAGACCTGTCTGGGGGACGTAGAGACGCTGTCAGGTTTGTTTAAGCTGAAGGAGCTTTGTCTCACTCTTTCATAATCTCTCTGTCTTTATACCCCCCACCCCCCACCCCCTCGCTCTCTCTCTGTTCTCCTGCTTTGAGCCCTCCCCCTGACGTGCTGCTTCAACCTAGGTGGGCTCTGGAAACTGTTCTTCAACCATGCTCTTCTCTTTTCTCCCCTCCTTTCTTTCCCTTCTCAGGTGTAGACACATAATTACTGTATGGGCTCTAGTCAGTCTCCAGTTACTCCTAATATGCTGCCTTTTAACTGTGTCCAATGGTATGTTTGTTTGCACTGTGTGTGTGTGTGTCTGTGTGTGTACCCACACATGCAGCTGTGTGTCTTGATGCATATGCAGAATGTGTGTGTTGGCGGTGGGGGTTATTGGGTTCCAGTGGCGGTGAGTGTGCTTCTTCTTCTTCTCTCTTTCTCTCTGAACATCTAAATAATACAAGTAGATGAAAGGGAAGAGGGAACACACACAGACACACACACACACACACACACACAGACAGAGTTTTCATAGCTATCTTTGTTAGGCCATTGCATTCACTCCATGGATCAAATCCTAACTTTAACTATTATCAGCCTTAACCTGACCTCAGTTCACACCTTACCTCTAACCTTAAAGAGGACCTCAGAGATTACATTTTGGGTTTGATACCCGTGAGGACTACTGGTCCCGACAAGGTCAGACCCAGAAACGGTCACTAAGAGGTAACAAAAACATGCCCACACACACACACAAACATACACACACTGGGTTTCCATCTTTTCAGGGGACATTACATTGACATACATTCATTTCCTGGAGACTTATCCTAATCCTAACCATAACCACCACATGTGTAACCCTAACCTTGACATAACCCTAAACTTACCTTAACGTTAATCTTCACCCTAAAATCAATGATTTACATTAAGAGGACTGGCTTTTTGTCCCCATACGGGGGCTGAGTCCCCATAACATGACTGTGTAAATAGATTTACGTCCCCACAATGTGAGGAATACCTGGACCACACACACACACACACACACACACACACACAGACAGAAGCAGCTTCCTGAAATGGAAGACACCCTTCTTTAGCAAATACAACAGATGTCTGAAAACAAAGAGCTTCTGCTATTCAGACACTGTATCATTGACACTCTGCATAGCAATGAGTCTGCACTCAGCTATTAGCTGGGTAAGTAGCTATTATATGGAGAAAGTCAACACAGAATCAAAGTTGGTAGGATATTTTCATATTTTCAGATCTATAATTCATGCACATAATATTTCTCCACCTGGTGAGTGAGTCTAAAAGACAGCCCCTTATGAGCAGCTACAACACCCAGCTCAGAAAACCACATCCTGGCTGGCAGTACGGTGAAAACAAAAACAAGACTAGGTCAAAACCTATGGCTGGATCTTGTACTGTGAATGTGTGAAATTGAGGCCAATTTATTCCAGGGACAGTCAGTGGTATGATGTGAATTCCTGGATATTGAATGTTCATGAACTGCAGTTTGCACATCCTTACAAAGTCAGAGTGTAGCTGAATTAGTTTTTTTTTTAATTACAGTATTATTTAAATATATATATATATATATATATATATATTCAGAACACAATTAGAATTGATCAAATATTTTAAATAAAGCAGAGCTATCTATCAATGATGCAGCCTGTGAGAGAACTGAGAAGACTCATCCTTCACATGATTCGCCTGTTTAATTCACTGCTGTTTTCTAGTTGTAATGCCTCTTCTTCTCACATACCAGGTGCCAAATGTATGTGAGCAATTCATTGTTGGCCTTGGATACAGCGGTTGACAGAACAACGCTGCAGCGAAGTCTATTAGTAGCTGTTCTGGATCTTCTGATTGTATCACATACAGCACATATGTGAGGTATTCACTATGCTTCACTTTTTCCACATTTTGTTATATTACAGCCTTATTCCAAAATGGATTAAATTCATTTTTTTCCTCAAAATTCTACACACCAAACCCCATAATGGCAACAAAAATGTTTTTTTTTTATGTCTGCAAATGTATTAGAAATTGAAAGAAAGAATGAAAATCTAATATGTCCATAAGTATGAACAGTCTTTGCTCAATACTTTGTTGTGGCATCTTTGGCAACAATTACAGCTTCAAGTCTTGTAGAATATGAAGCCACAAGCTTCATCCCTCTTTAAAGAACCTCTCCAGCTCCATCAGGTTGGATGGGGAGCATCGGTGCCATTTTCAGATCACTCAGAGATCAGAGTTGAAAGATTAACCGTCGCCCCAGTGTGAGGTAAAGATAAAAAAGGCTCATATTCCATCATTCTGAGCAATTTAATCAAAAATAATATTCTCATCTTTTAAGATAAGATGGATGGAAAAGGTGATTGTTCTTTTCACTGCTGTTTCCAAGGTCATGACAGAGCAGTGTAAGAGCCTGGGTTGAAGTTGAAGCAGATTAAAGAATGCATGTTAAAGAACTGATTTATAGTATCTAAGTGGTGCTGGATGTGGATCATACCCCTGTGGCACCAGGTTAATGATGGTAAAGGTCTTCATTTAGCAGCCCAAACATCTCCTTGATGCTTCCATGCAGGTCACGAGGATTCACTCAATGGTTTGAAGAGTACAAAAATGACGAAAAGATGTAAATCTTATATGTTAAGGATCTCTACTCATGTGACATGATAATCTCGTGGTTATGGTGGTTATATAATTGCGATGGTTGCTGAATTCATAACAGTCAGTTATGGGGATTCACCCTTCGCAAGATTCTTAGACTGTATTCTGGTTTTATTTTATGTGGCTATTGGTCCCTGGTAACAGGGTGGTGCCCTGAGATTTACTATTTGTGGTAAATATATCTAAGTATTAATAATAATTAATATCAATTACCAATACCCAAATGTCCCCTACTAGTGCACAACATATAGTATGACATTTACACATGTGCATTTTATTCCTAGGTTGGACATCTCTAGAATCTCTAGAATCAAATAGAACTCAACGCTACTGGACCGCCTATAGGAGATTTTGGATCATCACCAACAACAACAAATGAAGGAATATATTTCAGAAGAATGTTGTTCATCCCTCCAGTAACGTTCCACACACACACTTGCGCTGACACCATATTAACACACGTGTTGCGTGTTTTGCATAACGTTTCCCTCTGTATTTATGAAACTTCCACCCCGGTGACATTATTACCTCCTAAAGAGGAAAAATGTGCAGTTTGTATAAATTACAAATCAAGATGGCGGTAATTATGGCCGGTCTTAACATGCAACTCTGTGTGCTTACTGTGTAACAAATGATATACAGTCACACCAAGCTATTGGAGGTGGAAGTGTTTAACAGACTCAAATTGGATTAGATGAAAGTTTAATGTTTCACATGTGGAAATGGAGCAAAGTAATCTGATAAAGAGAAGGAAAGAAGTAGTGGATGCACATACTTTTGTTTCATACTATGTATATGATAATATGTTACAGTCACGGAAAATAAGCTAAAACATAGATACAGACGAACCACATTGTTACATACATCCTTATGGTGATGACTCAGAGAAGTGGCATATAACCACTGCAACACTGCAACGTGCTGGTTTTACACTTTACACATATGACAGATAGTTTGTGTAGATTAATGATCTCTAGAAGTCCTCACTCACTAATCAAATAAGCACATTTACCAAAATGTTGAACTAATCTATTAAAGACACTTTGCTGTTGGAGTATTGGTAGTCACTTCATAGTGTCTCTGATCCTGGATTTATTCAAGAAATATGGGAACCAAAAGCAAGACAATGTAATAAAATCACATATTAAGGCATCCTAGGTAGGTCCCCCAAACCCCTTTCAGACATGCACCCCTTTACATTAATCTGATCTTACACATTCGTCTCATGTCTGAAGAAGCAAACCGGTTGCTTTTATGTAAAGCTCTCACCAAGAGTCTTCGTGCTATCACGTCCAACAAGTGTGAACTGAATGCTGTCAGATTAACATAGAGACCACAGCAGCACAAGGCTGAACATGCAGAGATGTTCCACTGCAAGTCTATACAACTTCTAAAGGGTGCCGATGATTTTGTCCAAGCTATTTTAGAATAACTTGTTATATAAGCATGTTTTCAGTTATTTTTTTTATTTTTATTTTTTTTTACAACTTTTATGTTTAGTTTCACTTAACTACAAGAAGCTGTACTTTTAAATAAACATTTTCTGTGTTGTTTATTCAAATAAGATATTGTGGCACATCAATATTGACTCAATGTGTTTGTGTAAAAATGAATGCATATGTCTTGTATTAACTAAGATATTTTGTTGTGTGCTGTGTGTTTGGTTATATATCATTTATTATCAGGATTATCTTGTGAAGTGATGTGATTTGAAGTCACATGATGTCACTTTAGTTTGTGGTACAATTCTGTTGTAATGTGTTGCAAATTACCCTCTAACAAAGTCTGGGAAAGAATGAGCAATAAAGATGCAATGTCCTGGTGGCTCCAGTAGCCTATGTCACTTTTGACTTAGTTTTAGTCTAATACATAAAACCTATATGTGGTTTCTAATTCCAAAAAATCCGTAATTTGTGTCTCATTAGGGTATAACTGTGTTTGTTATAAATAAATATTCATCAAAATCTTCTGTTATGTTTACAGAATTGTAATTTTGCTTGTTCGTGTCTGACAGAAAACAATCACTTCAACAGCATATTTTTTTAAGGTACAGGCATCAGTAGATTAAAAGGCAAAACATACAACAATATGTATATGTATATGTATATGCATATGTATATGTATATGTATATGTATATGTATATGGGGCCAGTGTTGCAGGCAGGAGGGTTTATGGTTTTTCCATTCCATGGCACCAGCATGTTAAGGGTTAATGCCCATTTCCACTGACCAGAAAATGGGTGTTTTACATAGTGAATATAACTAAGATATTCAGTATAATATCACCCATACCACTCTCTTGCACCCTCTTTTTTTTTCTTCAGCAGCGCATGATAATGAGGTCAAAGAAAAACTCATTGTGATATGACAGTTCACAGCTCATATATCATATATCATATATCATATGTGTTGCCATAACTACAGCTCTTCTTGGCTCAGAGATCACCAACATGTACATACATCCCTACAAATCTGCAGCCGAAAAATAAGAATACATATTTGATGATTGCATGGGACCATATTCTAATGCATCTCACCACATAAATGGTCACATAGTAATTAATGTTACAAATAAAAGGTTTGCACCACAATGTATAGGATAAAGGATCAAACATGAAATGTGTCTTCTTCTGATGTGTGTAGAGGTGTGCGTGGTTATACTGCAGCCGCCTGTAGCGGTGTGTTTTATGGTGATTTAATGAAGGTAAACACAGTAAATGGCCGTGCATAATTGCACTGTACTCTTGTGCAGCACTTCTCAAATCAGAGGCTGCAGATTTATCAACATATCTGTCCAATGCGCCTCCATGAAAACAGGGCCCGGCGTTTTAGACTTTTTAAAAGATGTCCCAAAAAGATTTTACAGAGAACACATTTTCTACAATTTAGATTTAGTAAGTGTTAATTGTTGATCTTTTAAAATGCCATTTTTTTTTTTAATTCTGAGGATCCTGATATCAATCTTATTAATTGTGATAAATGTTCAAGGCATACCATCGTCTTAGGAAATGTACTTTAGTGTGACCTAATAAAAAGATCACGTGTAATAAGTAGGTAATTACCTGGCAGCTATTTGCACCTGAGGGAGAATCCTGTGCTGGAAGAACACAGTGATTCCTTTAAGGTGCCACTTCAATTATTATGTCCTGGGCAATAAAAATAAAGTACATACAATTCGAAAGAGACCCAGCCAAATCCAAAGACAGATGTGTGTGATAGCTGCCAATGACCTGTCAGAAAGAATTAACTAGATATCACAAAAATCAAAATGCCCAAAACCACAAATATGACTTGAGGTATGCATGTGCATGTTTGATTGTGTGTTGGTGAGAAAGAGAAAGAAAGAGCAAGCTGAACACCTTGTGATGTAATTGTTGTGTTCCCTCGGGCTGACTACAAGATGTCCTAGCTTCACCCCGTCGCACGTACAACTCATTTACCACATATCGCTCAAATATGGAATGAGCATGTGAAATTATTTTAATATCCGTAGCAATTACACTTTATATCATTGCAACATTTTGTTGCAGAGGACACTTTTGTGTGCTCCGAGAGGAACAGGCTGGTTGTTAAGGTTGCTCCACATTCAAGATACATTCATGTTCACAAGAAATTACTTTACTTTACTTTGAGACCTAACAGTTGAATGCATTCTTATTTTCTTTGTTTTCTTGTCATTTTTCCCCTTTTTCTCTCTCTCTCTCTGTGTGTGTGTGTGTGTGTGTGTGTGTGAGCTGACAGTGCAGTGAGAGGACATAATGTCCCTAAACAACTGCTTAGCTGTGGAAACAGGCATGCAAGCCAAACCCATGTTGGTTGTGCTGTATATCAGAATGGCTCACTGGTGTGTGATATGTGTCTTTTACTACCCTCATTCCTACCAGGTGTCACTGTCAGGGATGTTATTCGAATGACGCCAAGGAAAGGTAAGGAAGTGTGCATTTGTGTGCATGTGACAAAAAGGGATCATGCACATGGACAGAGCGAGAGATTACATGCAACTTGGCTTTTATTTGGTATAATTAGGCAGTGTAATTCTCTTAATTCTGCTTAATCAGTGACATGTGTGGAGCAACACTACAGGCTGGAGTCTTATAAGGATATTATTGGAGCAAAACAACTAAGAACCTGTGACAGAGGAATTTGAAGAAAATAGCCACACGTCAGTCATGTATGTATAATGTATGTTTGATGTCACAGAGAAAAAATCTTCAAACTGTTTTTTTTTTTGTATATCTCCCTCAAACACACCTTCTCAGATTCATCATTGCAGGTGCACAAATCCTATTCTACAAATCGCAAATTAAGAAACACATTTGTGCTACAGTTGCTGCAGTGAATGTGGTGCGAAAAAAAAAATTCATACACCTGTATCAATTAATGTGAATTCATGGACAAAATTTGGACATCCACAAATCAGCATATGGATTCATGCAATGAGAGTTGTAGAGTATTTTATCTTAGAACGGTCATTTGTTTCTGATCAATGTTATCAATGTTCAATGTTCGACTCCTACTTATAGCCATGTAGCCTTTATCACATTCCCAGTCCCCCTTTCCTCCTCTGCACATCTCCTTCCAATAGTCAATCAATCATTACACAATTTTGCAAGAGAAAATGACTGTGGTTGTTGTTGTTGGCTTGCGGTAGGTTGAGAAGTCCTTTCTACCATCTGATTTCATATTGTGAATACCTCATGTTACCGGCGCCAAACCTAGGGGAAATCTGGGCCGGCAGCAATGGTTACACAGGCTAGGGAGCACTGCGTAGCCAATATACGTACATACAGACGCTGTGGATCAATAAAAGAGAGGACCGACATTAGCGTCTTGCTCATGCCTGAACTTGTTTATTTTCCCATTTTACAATTATCAACAATTCACCATATACTTCATCTTAACTCTTAGTAAACATAACTCATGAACCAAAATATTTAACACAATAAAGTAAAAGACAACATTCCTACGGGTTATGATCTTTCACTCACTTTCTCTCACACGCACACACACACACATACACACACACGCACTCTTTTCTAAACAGCATTTACAAAATGGCGATACCGCGCTGACATGCGTGTATGCTTAACATTACATATCTCTTAACATTAACTCTTAACATTAACATTTACCAGTGTCGCCAAGGCTAATAACTCAACTCATACTAACATCACAGTGAAAACGGGAGTTCATAAAACTCAGCTCGCCGACTCACATCGGGACAATTACAATTACCTACAAACAAAACAAGCTTACTTCACATACTTCATGTCTCAAAAATCCTCTCACAACATTACAAAACACTTTCTAACTTATTCACATTAGATACTGAACCATATTCAATACAGAAGATGAGTTTTACCGTACCTGTGGATCAATAAAAGAGAGGACCGACATTAGCGTCTTGCTCATGCCTGAACTTGTTTATTTTCAGCTGCGCATGAGCCAAGCTAGGTAGCTAGGGTCTCCCTTGTGAATCCACAATGCTAGAGCACCGCCTATTGGCATAACAGTGTAATGCCTGTATGTAAAACTGAATGAAAGAACTAAAATGTCAGTATATAAAATGTCAGAATGCATGGTTAGTGTAGTTCAAAATTATCAAAAAATAGCGGGGTGCCTGTTTACATAAAAAACTAAATACATAGCGTTTTTCAACCTACTACACTCTCCCCTGCTTCAAGAGATGTCTCCGGACATCTAGAACCAAACTAACACAAGTATTGTATAGCCGTCGAGTATCAAAACAATGTCAATGTACAGTCAATTTGTGTGTATAGAGGTAGTCTTTCCTTTCAAATCAAGTCACTGTGTACGTCATCACTAGCATGTCCACATTGCCTGTGTGGGATAGTAACAAGTTTCAGAGACAGGAGGGAAAAATGAGGGCATGAGGCATGGACTGAAGGGTAGGGGAGCATGAGACATGGGATAAGGGCTATAGGCAAACATCAAATTTGCTCCGGGCCTCCAAGACTGATATGAAGGTTGTCCAAGGTAGTCATATGTGAGCATTTCTCGAGGTTTCAGTGCTCGGGTTGACTTCCTCACTGACTGCACTTCTTCCTTTGAAGGTTCTGTTATAGGCTCACCATTGTCTACCTGCTCTTGTGGACCTGTCTCCTCCACACGGTCATCTGCTGCCAATTCTCCTGATATTTCTTCAGCTGGTGTTACAGCAGCTGGTACCAGTCTTTGCACTGAATCTGGGGCTGTAACTGGGTCAGGTTCATCAGGTTGCTGACTTTGAACTGTCTCTGTTACATTTGTCATTGGCTGGAACTCTGGAGCTACAGCACTGAGTTCACTCTGCAGATTAGACTGAGGGACTGAGGGTCTGACTCTCCTCCTGTCATACACTGGTATGTTCCGGAGACAATAGGTATACTCCTCTTCGTCAGAGTGTTCAGATTCCTGCTCCAATGTCTCACTGTTGTTTCTGTGGTCTCTCTGTTTTCGTCTTTTCCTCTGTGCACACTGACTCTGCTCGTCTGGTTCCAATGGCAAATCATTAACAGGTAGTAGGAGATTGCGATGCAGGACACGAAGGGCTCGATCTCCTGTCTCTGGCTGAACCCTGTACACAGGTCCATCTCCCATCTTTTCAACAACACGATGGATTCTCCTCTCCCAGTAAGCCCGAAGTTTGCCTGGCCCGCCTCTCTCTGACAGGTTTCTGACAAGCACCCTATCTCCAGGCTGCAGCACAATTCCTTTAGCATGCTGATCATAATATTTCTTCCCCTTAGCTGAGCGTTTTTCGCTGTTCTCTGAAGCAATCTTGTAAGCCTCCTGCATGCGAGAAGCCCATTTCTGTGCATACTCTTGTCTGGACTGTGGCTCTTCTTCAGGTTTTAAATCAAAGAGCAGATCTACAGGCAAACGTGGGGCTCTCCCGTATAGGAGAAAAAATGGTGAGTAACCTGTTCCCTCATGTCTCGTGCAGTTGTACGCATGGACAATGTGGGGTAGGTGTTCCTTCCACTCTGTTTTTTTCTCCTCCTGCAGGGTGCGGAGCATCTGTAGAAGTGTTCTGTTCAGGCGTTCCACAGGATTCCCCTGTGGGTGGTAGGGAGTGGTTCGAGAGTGGGCAATCCCTGCCAGCTTCTGGAGTCTCTGGAAAAGGCTGTTCTCGAACTCCCGGCCCTGATCATGATGGAGCTTTCCAGGGTACCCGAAGCGTGGAATGAAGTCATAAAAGATCTTCTCAGCTGCAGTACGGCCTGACTTGTTCTTGGTTGCGTATGCCTGAGCAAAACGAGTAAAGTGATCAACCAGAACTAAAATGTATTCATAACCACCCTTACTCTGCTCAAGATGAAGATAGTCAACAGACAGGAGCTCAAAAGGAGCACTGGTTGTGATTGAACCCATGGGAGCTCTTTCAGGGATGTGAGGCCGCTTCTGCTTAACACACTGGCACTGGCGGATAACATAGTCTTCAATGTCACGTTGCATGAAAGGCCAATAAAACCGTTCTCGTGCCAAATGGATGACTTTGTCGGCGCCAACGTGCCCCATATCATCATGTAGGTGTCTTAACACCGTCGCCTTCAGCTTACAGGGAAGAACCAACTGTTTCCGCTGTCCTGTTTGCCTGTACAATATTCCCTTGTCAAGCTTAAGTCTGTTCCATTCATGTATTAGTCTGCGTGTTTCTCGTCCCATTTGTCTCTTCCCTTTATCCTGAGGATTCCACCCCGTTTTCTTTAGGTTGATCACTTCACAGATGGACGCATCTTCTTTCTGCGCAGCCCTAACACATTCTGGAGTGATAACTGGAATGCCTTCAGGAGCTGTGTCATCTACATTTGACTGCAAATGTAACGCGGCCACCCATGGCACGTCACTGTCCCTCACGGCTTTGTCCCCTTGCCAGATGGCAGAGACCACATCAGGAGGCATTGTCTCTGTGTACTCTTTTTGATGGTCATCCAGATGCACGGGGTGTCGTGACAGGGTGTCGGCATCAGCATTTGACTTGCCTGGACGATATCTGATGGTGAAATGGAAATCAGCTAATTCACCCACCCAACGGTGCCCAACTGCATTCAATCTGGCCGTGGTCAAAATATAGGTAAGGGGGTTGTTATCCGTGTATACGGTGAAGGTGGGGGCATAATAGAGGTAATCTCTAAATTTATCGCAGATTGCCCACTTCAACGCAAGGAACTCCAGCTTGCCAGAATGGAGATGGTAGTTCTTCTCAGCAGGTGTGAGTGTCCTGGAGCCATAAGCAATAACACGGAGTTTGTTTCCCTGTTGTTGATAGAGTACTGCCCCCAGACCTTCATTTGAGGCGTCGGTGTGAAGGACAAAGGGCAAGTTATAGTCTGGATAGGCCAGGATGGGTGGACTGCTTAGCATGTCAACAAGGTGCGACACTACAGCACTGTGCTCTGATGTCCACTGGACAGGTGTTCTGGATGCAAGCTGTCCACTCTTTGTGCTCTTAGACTTAGACTTGTCTGATCTTACTAGGGTGGCTTTCTGGCTAGACTCACTAGGACTCTCGATTAGCTTAAACAGTGGCCTAGCTATCCTAGAAAAGTCCTGTATGAAGGTCCTGTAATAGCCTAGAAACCCTAGGAGAGCTCTGACTTCTCCCACATTCTTTGGTTCTCTATCCTTCAAGTGCTGAACTGCCTCCAGGTCTTTAGGGTCTATCTGGACACCTTCACTAGTCACTAGACGCCCTAAATATCTGACTCGACTCTTGAACAATTCACATTTCTTTGGACGTAGTTTAATACCATGCTCTCGCAGGCGGCAAAGCACCCGTCTCAGGTCTTCAACATGGTCAGGAAAAGTCTTGGAAAAGCAGAGTACATCATCCAAATACGGAGAACAGCACTCATCCCTTAGACCGTCAAGGACTCCTTCCATGCACCGCTGAAAAGCAGCTGGGGCGTTGGTAAGGCCAAACGGGAGACGGATCCACTCATAAAGTCCCCACGGCGTGCTGAAGGCAGTCAGATGTCTGGAGCTCTTATCCACAAAACCCTGGTGGTATGCACTGCCTTGGTCGAGTATTGAGAACCATGAGTATCCCCCGAGACTGTCCAAGAGATCCTGGATGCGTGGGAGCGGGTGACGATCGGGGATGGTTTTTTTGTTCAAACCCCGAAAGTCAACACACAGACGCAAGCTCTTGTCCTTTTTTCTAACACAGACCACTGGAGATGAGTAGGATGAGTTGGACTTTCTGATCCAGCCATGGTCGAGCAGGTTTTGGACATATTCCTTTACCTCTTTGTACAGGGGCTTAGGAACTGAGTTGTAGGACGTTTGGACAGGTATTTCATCCTTTAGATGGATTTTTAGTTGCAAACTGGGGATGCAACCAATGTCGGAATCATCTTGGGCGAAGACATCTGACTCCTCATACAACATTTCTCTAACAACCTTTTGTTCATGTTCCCCCAGGTGTGACACATCAACAGGTGGATGCCATTTACATTTTTTCTTGTTTTCCTCACTCATTTCTCTCGGCTTGTCTGTGCTGACTTGAGCTGACGAGGTGTTAACTGGCTCTGAGCCACCGGGGAAGCAGTTAACTGGTTTGGTTTCAGTAACTTCCTCCAGTGTTCCTAAAACTGTTCTCTTTGTGAGATAGATGTCATGTTTAGTGGTGTTTTGAACAGGGATCTTAACAATTTTGGTGGACCCCCTGGGAACACCAACTAAAGCGGGAAACAATTCCAAACCCTCAGGACAGTTACTCACTAGGTTGGGTTGAAACAGCATAGCCCCACCCCCTGACCATTCCCTGACTCTGCAACTCACCTCACAAATCTGCCCGGCAGGAATAATTACACCTCTCTTCCCTGTCCTCACATTGCCCTCTGGGACTGTCTCATCTGGGGTCAGAACCTGGAAAGCAGAAACTAGGGCTTCCACTGCACTGTCACTGATACTTAAGGCTTCTTTAAGCAAAGCAGAAATATCAGCATCATCTCTCTGTTCTCTGATTATCTCAACAATGACATTACTGCCCAAAAGAGGACAGTTAAGACAGTTCTGGCTGATTAACATTGGCACTTGTATGGTGACAAGTCCATAGTTCTTGCTACAGACTTGAAGTTCAACATCTGCCCATCCATCAAAGGGAACATCTGTGCCATTAGCTGCAGCGATCGCCAGAGGCTCATCAAGAAGGAGGGTGTCAAGCGGCTGGATTTGGACACTAGGAAGTGCTTCTTCCATCCATGCTTTCCCCACCATAGTCACTTGGGCCCCTGAGTCAAGCAACATTTGAAGAGGGACTCCATTAATAGCACATGAGACCATACATCGTTTTCCTACGAGCTGTGCTAGCCTAGTTTTAGAGTGGCTGGCTGTTGCTGGGGGCTCCTCGGCTGTCACGGTCACTGGCTGCCCCTCTCCAGTGGCCTCGACCCGTTTCCCGACGCCCTTCTTTGAAGACAGCCGATGGCGCGATGTCCAGCTTGGCCACATACAAAACAGTGAGGGCAGCTCACCTTGCTCTGCTGTACACAGTTGCTGCATCTGCCTCGAGCTTCAGATTTTGGTGGCTGAGGGTGGGCTGCAGTTGAGCAGGGGTCCTCAGGTGTCACTTTGTCAGTGGGTTTTACCATCTGGACTAAATGTTTGGTCAGAGAAGACACCTGTGCAGTCAGTTCTCTAATAGCATCACGATTGGCCTGTAATTCAGTGTCAACTCTAGTGTGCTTAGCTGGGTCACTACTGTCAAGCTGAGCAGGGCTTACAGTCACTGGTCGGTGTTTAGCTACTGTGCCAAGGCGTTTCAGTCTTTCTGCCTCCTCACTAGTGGACTTAGTGATTTGATCTAAGAGAAAGTCATCACTAACTTGCAAGTTTGTGAGGAGAGGTTTAAGATCATGTCGAACATGGTTGCTTTTCTCGTTTAACCCTTGATAAAGAGTATGGAGAAAGGTGCCCTGAACAAGCTTTTTGTCATAGCTAAACTCTGCACTAGGCTGCTGAGACTCAAACAAAACACGCTGCTTTAAACCCATTATCCGGTACAAAAACTGCTGTGGGCTCTCTTTATCTTGCTGTTTAGCATTACTTAGTTCTTGAAAAAGCTCGGTACTGTTTTTGTCTCTGATGTGTGCGCGGAGAAACCGCTTAAGCTCATCAACAGTTAAATCACTTTTGTTTGTTAACATCTCCCTGAATGTACCAGGCTTTATGGTCTTGAGTACAGTGCGCATTACCTCTAACCCAGTAAACCCTTCCTGCAACCCTTCATCTATTTGTTTACACAGGTTACTGTATGACATGTCAGAACCAACATCAGAGATTTGTCCACCATGTAGCTTAAACTCTCTGCGTGGAAACAGAGCTGCAACATCATTTACCCTCAGTACCTGGTCTCCAAAGCTGGAAGACAGACTCACCCTTCCAAGAGGTCCTGGGGGTGTGTGAATGTCTAGGTTTGTTGAAGGTGGGTTAGCGTGTGCATTTTTGTCCAGTGATAGGGGTGTTAGTGAATGAGTGTCTCTGTTCATCTGCTGTGGTTGTGTGGAAGTGTCTGTAATGGGTGTGGTTGGCTGTCTGTCTGAACTGTGGTGGTCAGGGGGAGGTTGAGTGGGGCACTGCGCCTGACAGGCTGTTGAATCTCCGGTCCCCTGTCCTGTCTTAGGCGCTGTCTGGCTAGCTCCACTTCCTCCAACATCTGTAGCCAGCAGGTCACTCAGCATGTCGTCGAGGAGGAGGAGTTGGCTCATGCCTTCATCCTCCATGGCACTCAGTTTTTCACATCTCAGATAGTCAACAATCAGATCATACAATTCTGGTTCACTCAGGTCATCAATGTTGTGCGTTGCGCTGCCATCATCGATCAAACTCACAACGGCCATTAACTGGTTCGTACTCAGATACGAAAGACTCTTTTGGATCTTGTGGATCAGCATCCGCCGCGGGGTGACAGTGGCCATTATGCAGTTACGCTGGTGGCTTCCGCTCTCTGGATGACGCCCTGGATAGCAGCCTTCCCTGAAGCTTTAGGCACTGGCTCACGTTGTTTTGGCACTCACTTCACCAGGCAGTCCGCTAGCTGATCCCGGACGAGCCCCCAAATTGTTACCGGCGCCAAACCTAGGGGAAATCTGGGCCGGCAGCAATGGTTACACAGGCTAGGGAGCACTGCGTAGCCAATATACGTACATACAGACGCTGTGGATCAATAAAAGAGAGGACCGACATTAGCGTCTTGCTCATGCCTGAACTTGTTTATTTTCCCATTTTACAATTATCAACAATTCACCATATACTTCATCTTAACTCTTAGTAAACATAACTCATGAACCAAAATATTTAACACAATAAAGTAAAAGACAACATTCCTACGGGTTATGATCTTTCACTCACTTTCTCTCACACGCACACACACACACATACACACACACGCACTCTTTTCTAAACAGCATTTACAAAATGGCGATACCGCGCTGACATGCGTGTATGCTTAACATTACATATCTCTTAACATTAACTCTTAACATTAACATTTACCAGTGTCGCCAAGGCTAATAACTCAACTCATACTAACATCACAGTGAAAACGGGAGTTCATAAAACTCAGCTCGCCGACTCACATCGGGACAATTACAATTACCTACAAACAAAACAAGCTTACTTCACATACTTCATGTCTCAAAAATCCTCTCACAACATTACAAAACACTTTCTAACTTATTCACATTAGATACTGAACCATATTCAATACAGAAGATGAGTTTTACCGTACCTGTGGATCAATAAAAGAGAGGACCGACATTAGCGTCTTGCTCATGCCTGAACTTGTTTATTTTCAGCTGCGCATGAGCCAAGCTAGGTAGCTAGGGTCTCCCTTGTGAATCCACAATGCTAGAGCACCGCCTATTGGCATAACAGTGTAATGCCTGTATGTAAAACTGAATGAAAGAACTAAAATGTCAGTATATAAAATGTCAGAATGCATGGTTAGTGTAGTTCAAAATTATCAAAAAATAGCGGGGTGCCTGTTTACATAAAAAACTAAATACATAGCGTTTTTCAACCTACTACACTCACAATATGAAATGAACACATGGATAGCAAGACTTTAGACTTTTAGACTTGTTCTGACAAGGATCTGCCTCTAAAACATCTTTATACATATAGTTACTGATGAATTCAGCCTCAGGGTTGTTAACACTTCAAAACAATGGACTGACAAGTGCTATGTATTTTTGTGATTTAATATTGCTGCATGAAGTTGGGGCGAGCTATTAAAAAAGATGATGACATCACTATGACGTCATCACCCCTTAAACATGACCTTTCTCACAGAGCGTAAGCAGCAGATGTGGGCATCATGTGTGTAAAAGTTTATGTGTCATATTAAACCCCACCTGTGTTTCCAGGGAAGGAAAGGTGTTTTTTACTGAACTGAACTCTCTTTATTTTTGTTTTCTTTCCCTCTCACTACTGTTGATACTGGCTCAGAAGGGCAGGGTAGAGGAGATGTGTCTTATCTCGCTACAATGGTAGAGAGATAGGAAGAAAGATTTAAGGAATAGGAGAGCAAAAAAAAAAAAAAAAAAAGAGAGGGACTAACAGATTATACATGATACCATAGAGAGAATCCAAACCAAAAGACCAAAGAGAGACTGTGGGAGTGAAGCTGCAGTGGAGTTTGTATATGCGAGATAGAGACTGGAATGATGAGAGAGGAAAACCTCAATGTGTGTTGGTTGGATCTTTTCCATGAGCAGTGGTTAAGACAATAAGAGAAGAGAAGTCTTCCTGCTACAGAAGAGAACAGCAGTCGAGCTGTTACTACAGTTTATGTATCAGGAGTTACACTGAAGGACGTTTCTGTACAGATTTACACTGAAGGACATTTCTGTACAGATTAAATTGCAACTGGAATTAGATGAGTTAGCATAATTCATTTGTTCATTTTGGAATCTGAGTTTGATTTTGTCTTAGTCTGACTATGTTTAGATTAGATTTTTTTAGTTCTCAAAGCTTGTAACTATTCCATCTTAGTGTTTTATATACATAGGTATATAAGAAAACATGGATCCTATAGTAGGAAAACTTGATAGAACTGAGATCAGTTTTGGATTCTGCACCCAAAAATTAGTTAAAAAAAACAGCTGTCAGACCGAACTCAACAAAAACTGTGTTCCCCAGTGTTATCATCTCCTAATTGGGGATGAGAATATAATATAAGCTCCACTGGTACATCTTTGTATGATTTACAGTTAAAAAAAAACCTTATTTATCTTATATTGACCCTTAACACAGCATTGAGTGAAGTGAAAACTATATTCAACATATTACTGGTTTGAAAAAACATACAATGTCAACATTTCATTCTAGCGATTCAGTTGAAAATGAAATCAAATAAACGCAGAGAAAGTTTTAGTGTGCATGCTGCTCGGTGTATGTTAAATAGGATTGGATGTGGTCCTCACAAAGATAGAACTCCCTCACACACACACACAGATCTATAACACACTTCGGTCCTCAAAAACATAAACACTATGTGTGTGTGTGTGTGTGTGTGTGAGTGGCTTATAAACCTAATATAGTGGCAAATAAAAATCAAGAATGTGAAACTTTCCAAAAATGTCATAAAACGTAACCAATCAAAAAGTGTCTAAAAACCAAAAGAGTTCCAAGTCTCGTGACTCATTTACGCTTCAAATCATGCAAAGCAACAAAGCGATTACTAAGAAAGATCGTAGCGCATAATTCCCGTTTAAATGTATGTATGTGCTAGCAACACTGTAAGTACTGTACTGAAGTGATGCAGCGAAATTTAGTACTGAAGATGAATAACAAGAACACTAATAAAGTTAATAACACCTGGAAGAATCTCACTTAGTCCGGCAAAACAGTCTTAAAACTTACAGGGAGACCCTCTGTAATGCCAGAGCTGCCTATAACTCATCATTAACAGAGGAAAGTAAAAGGTTCCTTTTTACTCTGTTTCTGACAAACAGAGTAATGACTACATGAGCTTCTTTATTGATAAAATTCATCACCTCCTGCCTTCAACCTGCACCCATTTATCCTCAAACACAGGAACCCTAGAAACTGCTGTAAAACCTGTTATATATTTAGACTGTTTTTCTCTAATTGACCTTCCTGAACTGACTTCAATCATTTCTATATCTAAATCATCAACTGTCTCTTAGACCTCATCCCAACTGCGGTGTTTAAGGTGGTCGTCCTCTTAATGAGTTTTTCTTTACTAGATATGAGCGATCTGTCTTTATTAACAGGCTGCATACCACAGTCACGTAGAGCAGCTGTAATCATGCTGCTATAGGCCTAGACTGCCAGGGTTTCTCTTCCTCTGCTTCTTCATCTGTACCCGTTCATGTCTCATTAATGCATGTTACTAACTTGACTGCTTCTTTGGAGTTTCTGTGTTTTCTCATCTGGCATATTTTCCGGGACTTTGGTGGCCCCTGGTTTGCTGATCGTTATGGCAATGGTTGTGGTAGCACCAGCGGCCATGGTCCAACTTGACATCCACTGCTACTATTATTCATATTACTATTAGTAGTAGTAGTAGTAGTAGCAGTATATTTCTATTTTAGTACAAGTATTATTAGTCATATTTCTGTAATTATTATAATAGATCTTAGTGTTGTTGCTATGCCTCTCTCTGTGTCTGTTAGTCCAACCGGTCAAGGCAGATGGTTGGCCACCGAGAGCTGATTCTGCTCAAGGTTTCCTCCCATTAAAGGTGAGTTTTTCCCTGCTACCATCACCAAGTGTTTGATCATGGGGGAATTGTTGGGGCTGACTTGACTGTGCAGTAACAAATAAATATACAGAAATGTAAACAATGTATGAGAAGTATTTAGTGATGAGCTTGCGAGTCTTATGGCCTGTGGGATGAAGCTGTCCCTGAGCCTCGTGCTGCGGTATAATCTGCCAGATGGCAGCATGCAGAAGAGTTTGTGGTTGGGGTCATTGGGGACTTTGATGATTCTGTTGGCTTTTTTCCTGCACCGCTGGGTGTAGAGCTCCTCTATAAAAGACAGCTCCATCCAGTTTTCACCACTCTCCCATACCAGGCAGTGATGCAGCCAGTCAAGATACTCTGGTCCACCTGTAGAAGTTGCAAAGTATCCCCATCATGTTGAACCTCTTCAGCCTGCGTTGGAATAAAAGCTGTTGCTACTGACTCTCCACCATGGTCCCACTGATGGAGATTGAGATGGGTGGCACTCTCTCCTTTTTTCTTTGCTGATGTTGAGATAGAGTTTGTTGTCCTGGCACCAAGATGTCAGGGCTGTGACCTCCGCTCTGTAGGCCGTCTCATCCCTGCTGACCGATGTTGGTTGTGTCATCAGCAAACTTAACAATGGTGTTGGAGCTGTGGGTGTCCATGCAGTCATGTCTGAACAGGGAGTACAGGAAGCATGTAGCCCTGTAGGGTTCCAGTGACATGAGTATGGGTGCCTCGCTACAAAGCCTAAGTTCTACCCATCAGGAACTTTAGGATGCAGTTTCTCAGGGCAGTGTTGATGTTTAAAGAAAAGGAAAACAATGTAAGTCAATGTAATGTCATCTGAAGTGATGGGAAACACGACTAGTGTGTGTGTGTGTGACCATGTTTACCTCCAGTACAGATACAAGTAGATTTTATTTCTCCACACATGTACACACACACACACACACACACACACACACACACTAACAATGCTATGGAGCAGACAGGCAGGAGAGTCCTGCTGCCGCTGCTGCGTCGCCTGGTTCCCACAGCCTGTGAGTGGAAACCTGTGGAGGGGAAAATATTTGGCTTAGAGGCCTGGAAGACGGAATAGCAGAACCTAACCAACCTCAGACCTGATCCAAGTCAGAACGGAAGAGACAGGGAGCAGCCACAGGCCAAATACCAGGCTGCCTGAGAAAGAAAGGGATATTTCTGCCCTAACCTGACAAAATCTAACAGCACTCAATGGGCCGGGATAAAAAGCTAAAATTCATACATAATTGCTTTGGGTCAGGCTCCAATACCTCGTTGAAAAATGCTATTAGCAATTTAGCAGTCAAAAAAAATGATTTGCTCAGGTTCACCTCAGGTTTAACGCAAAATCTCTTCAGATGAGGTTCACATATTCAAAAGTGTCAAATCATTTTCACACTGGCTCCAGAACGTAACATAGCATTTTATTTGTTTGTTCAGTCAGGCACCCTTGATAAAAATTAAAGTAACAGACTTTTCTTACAATTGTCCAATAAAGACAAAAGTATGCAGAGGAAGTGAGTGACCAGATGATTTGCCATTCAAATGTGAGGTTGGTTGCACAGACAGCCAATGAAGACAGACACACAGAGAGCCAAGAAAGTATCAGTGTCAGCTAATCTCAAAATCTAATGTCAAGAGCGATGTATTCGCCAAAACACAGGAAATATTGAAATGTGCCACCCAGGAGTCCACAGTCCAGTTTGCTCAGTTGACTCACCACTCCAACCAACAGTAAAGTCGGCCAGTCACATCTGAAACTTTTAGTGTGTGCCAGTAGTTCAGGTCCAACTCGAAATGTGATACAGAGGTTGTAAAATCACTGGACTCAAGTATGGTGTGGAGGATTTTGGGAAAAGGGGAAATTGTTAGGGTATTTATCGTGGAGGTGGTCCGCTTTAGCGTGACTCTGAGTTTTGGGGTAATGGTTCAGGGCGCCTGCAGAACACTTAAAAAGCAGGGAGAGTGCAACAGAAGAATGCACGCAGGTCTGCTTCATACTACAAAGCCAGGTAGAGCTCTTAAATCATATTAGTGAGCTGGGTTCTTCTGAAATTACAACCAAGTCTGAAGGTTTGCTACTGCTGTTGGAGGATACGCAGTTCATATGTGATGAAATGTTGTAATTTACTTTTCTCCAGGTAACCTCACCTGATTACTTGACTTGTGTCTTTGTTAGTGTTTTTCCAGAATACCTTTACATAATCTACAGAAGAAAATAGTTTCTTTAATATGCTTCTGCATCATTCTGCAGAGAGTGAAGCAGACAACATACAGACATCAATACTGTACATGGCAAATAAAACACAAAACACCTCCACCCCCCATCCACCCAACCCTAACTGATTTTAGTTATAGAAGTAGTAATTAGAGGATACTGTAGTCTTCATAAAGAACCCTTTGTTGATGAACAAAAACAGTGGAGTGCTCCTTTAACCAAACTGTTAAAGTGGATGTGACCATGAGTAAGGGTCCCTCACAACCCCCCTCCTGTAAACCAGAGATCCATGGAGACTTTCAGTCCATTCAGCAAACCCTACCTGTTAATAACCAAAAAGCTAGTAGGTCTACAGGATATAGGTTTTTGTGCTTTCAAATGGTGTGTTTTTATTTACCCAGAAAATGCAAAAAGAATAAAGCAATCATGATTAATAACTAAATTGGATCATAAAAAATGTCATCAGAACAAACTCAAAATACAACTGAACTAACAACAGAGACATATTCATATGCATATACAAGGGAACATATATACTGACTAAACAAATGACTGCAAATAAACACAAGGGCAGTTTGCTGCTAACTCAATATTAACTCAACAAAATCTAAACCCATTAACTTTAAACTATATACTATAAATCTACTATAGTACAATTCCCCAAGCAGCATACACATTACATTTATGCACACACACACACTCTACCCCCTAACCTCAGCATGGTGTTGAATTGTCCAGACCACAGGCTGGATTTATGAGGTGACAAAGAGGAAAACAGAATGAAGGAGGAGGGAGGATGAGTGGGAGAGACAGGGAAAGACAGACAGAACAAACAGTTGAAAATCTCACAGCGGATGTCTCTTCGTCCAGCATGGATTCCTGAGAACCTGACCATCGCGGAAAACCTCTGAACAGGCTTCCAAATGGATTCCTTCGCTCAGGGTTGACCGCTGAAACTTGGCCTTCACGGGAACACAGACAGCAGTAGATATAGAATATAACAAAAAAGAATGGGCTGGAAAAACAACTTTTTGCATTTCTGCTGGTTCACTTCTTATGACTATATGAAAGCTCAAATCTGGTTGAATTCTAAAAATGTGGGGACGAGCTGAACTTAGTAAATTACACAGACGGGTGTTGGTGATTACATTACAATGAATAGATGAGTGTTAAACATGCGCACTCATTGGTGTACTCCAACACCATGTGTAGTATGAGAACAAAAGGTGAGCATCTGGAATATGGAAGTTATTTCATCCAGGATTCCAGAACTAGGAGTTCCATTCGTTTTCTACATGGATAATGTTAGGGATGTTTTCTGGTTAAATCATTATTACAGATGATCGCCTCACACGCACCGGCTGGCCAGGGCATGATTGGCTGGCAATCAGAGCTGACTGTACCCTACCTGTCTCACCCAGTGTCAGCTAAGATCGGCTCCACCTCCCCCACAAGCCTCAAGTAGAGTACAAGTGGTATAGAAAAGGAATGTATGGATACTCACAGTCACATGGTCACATTTATTTCTCACCAGTTAGCATTTTTCAAACTGCCTTTGTGTTGTTTTTGTCATCGTCTGTTACAGCAGCATTTCCTGGATGTTTGGCAGACTTTAGTCTGCAGTAAAAATGTCAGAAGACACATTGGACTTGTTTTCACTTGTCATGAATTGATTTCCTCTGAGGCCATACAATAAAACATAATGAACAATAGTAGTGTTGTGAAATTATCCAAGAGATGGCTGTTTCTGTGTTCGGGAACATTGACGAGATCATTAACAGGCAGCTTTTGAAATGATGAGAAAATAAGTGTTGAGAAATGTTTTCAGAACTAGTGTCTACATTTCTTTAATGCTGTATAACACACAAGCATTATGCAACAGCAATCATCATTCAGGTTTTTTTTATTGCTGGGTGTAATAAACACTGCAGCCTGTAGGGGCTGATTTAATTTAAACTAAATGTTTGCAATTAAATTGAGGTTGGAGGCCACATGCTGGTTCTGAATTTGAGACAACACACACACATACACATGCATGTTGGGTTTCCATCTTCTTCAGGGGATATTATATTAACTTACATTCATTTATTTCCTGGAGATTTATCCTAACCATAACCCAACCTAACCCTCATGTATAGTCTAAGCTCAACCATAACCCACAACTTACCTTAACTTCAAACCAAGTCTTCACCCCCCCCCCCCCCCCCCCCCCCCAGTGTTTAGTTCAGTGTAGTGTACACACTGAACTTTGAAAGGCCCAGCTACCCTTTTGACTTTGAATACATGTTGTGATTGCCTGCCTGCATGATTGAATTTGATTATTAAAACAATAGAGATTCCATTTGCAAATTTTGAGTTGATATCAAATGCACATATACAAACTGCCCCTTTACAAGATCCAACAGGATAAAATGTCTCTAGATAGAAAAGAGTAAACAGACCAATGGTAAAATATAGTGAGAGATACACGTGTCCAAGATAAGAGACGTCTTTTTTATGGCAGCCTATTGCTGCCACCAGGACAAAAAAAATGTTTCTTAGTGTCTTGGTATAACAAGAGTTTTTTCTCTGTTTAACACAATCCTTTTGATGGATTTTTTTTTAAATTATTTATTTATTTTTTTTGTATCAATTGGTATCTGGTAATAACTAGAATTAATCTCAGAATAACACAAATAACACAAAAATCTTATAACAAAAAATATTTGTCAAGAAATTGAGCGAATGTTTTCGTCATGTGGCAGCATTAACCTGTTATACTTTATGACAGGTCTTACAACACAGTTGGGAAAAGAATCATATAACCACATTTGTCTTGGCAATGTTTGATGTTTCTGTTAAAAAATGTGCTGAAATAACGCTGAAAAATGACACAATGGAACATTTCATATTGTATTAACACTCTCCAGTATATGCATTTATATTGGTTGGTTAAATTGACATTTAAAAATCAAAAAAGTTCTGCAATTAAACAAAGGCAAGATCCCTGTGGTAGATGTCAGAAAGAGGAGTAGCCAGTGAGCAGGTTAGAAATCTAGGTGTTATCTTGTATAACTAGGACAGCATTTTACCACCTAAAAAGTACCTATGATCAGAAGTATATCCAGTGAAGGTCATTATGGGCCTCTCTCTCTCTCTCTCTCTCTCTCTCTCTCTCTCTCTCTCTCTCTCTCTCTCTCTCTCTATCAATGTGGGTTGAGGATTTGAGGTTACATGGTGCAAGGCCTGATGGGAGATGAGGTCCAGACTGGGCTTCTTTGACTCATCGGGCGTCAAAACGTTTGTTCTCAGGCTGTAGACGTTACATACAGGCCTGAGTTGTGGTTATGTGAAGGCCTTTCTCTGTTTACCCATGTATGTCAAGGTACAACATATGCATGAATGATTTATTTTATTCTAGTTCATATGTGTTGTGTGCAACACATACATAGACATAGTCACGCTTGTATGACAAGTCTAAATTTGAAATTAGGCTTCCTGCAAAAACATTATCTGTGAGAGGGAAACTTTGCTTTAATGAATACCTTTCAGTACTGTTTGCAACAATTAGTGAAGTTATGGTGATGGGCTGTCTCTATATGTTTCTCTTTCCTTAAACCTTTTATTTAAATCTTTAATCAGTTCTTTACTTTCCTTTAGTTTTTCTTTCAACACCATTACATTGTGTAATTCTTCCTCACTTGCTCTCTACTGATTCAATGGTTTGTTGGTTCACTGCAAAAGTTGTGACTTTTGTGGACCATACTATCCCAAATTGACAGACAAAGGCTCAGTCCTGAAGAGGTGCTTGTCCTATCTCTCTGACTCTAACCTTGCCTCCTCATATGCACTTCAGTTGAGTGGTGGGCCTTAATGTTCTTGTCATCTTCCTTTATTGTGAAGCACTTTGTGATGTCTGTTCAAAGTGCTATATAAATTGCATTTTACGTACTTACTCTGGAACTCTATGTATGATGTTTCTGAGCTTTTGAATTCCCATTCCTGTGTAGATGACCTTGTTTAAAAAGTTCAAATGGTGGTACTGTTGAAAGAAAAACTGTAAAAATAGAGTAGAGTATCCAGCTCCATTTGCAGTTGTAATCATTCCCCACAGAGGATCTTGTGTTTCTACCATCCAAATGGTAACTAATGCCATGACAAACAGTGTAGATGAAAGTGCAACGAACTTTAAAAAGCTGCTTTCATTTTAGCTTCTTATTTCTGGCAGTAGTGTGGCATTCTACATCATGTTGTCAAGCAAAAATCCAAACTACACACAAAGTGCACATTCCACATGAAGAGTGTTCCAGGGAGATTATGTATTGTCATCTATCTGAGACATCCCAGGTTGAACAAAGCACAGTATGCATGCCAGACCCATAATTTTTTGCTAAAATAAATTTTCCTTGATGCACAGATCACCCAGGGAGGGAAAACACTGTTGCCTGACATGTATTAAATCTAAAAATATAAGGACAGATATATTTGTTCTCCCTAGGAGGCTAGAGGTCATGTATATGTCTGTATGGTTATGTGTTACTACACAGGACCTCAGCCTTTTTTTTTTTTTAAAAAGCTCATCATATGTTTATGTGTACCCATTCTACCCTGTTTCCTGTGAGCTCTGGTGAAAACCAATAAGAATCCAAAGCATCCATTGGATCAGCACTGCTAACCTGGACCGATGCCACTGATACTCTTACTAGTTCTTCATCTGCTGTGGTCCTGCGTGGTGTCTTCTGCATGTGTTGTCACCGTCATCATTGTTACCATGTCTCCATTACAGATTATAGTTAGTTAATGATTTGCTGCTGTGCATCTGTGTCTCTATCACAAGTTCCACTGCTACTGTAATAATTCATCATTCATTGTAACCCATTCTCATTTTATCATCCATTGTAATTCATTATAATTCATTGTGAGTGTACAATATGTGTGTGTTGATTTGTTCTGTACATGTGACATCGTTGCACGTCTGTCCGTCCTGGGAGAGGGATCCCTCCTCTGTGGCTCTTCCTGAGGTTTCTTCCACCTTTTTCCCTGTTAAAAGGTTTTTTGGTGGGCAAGTTTTTCCTCACTCGAATCGAGGGTCTAAGGACAGAGGGTGTCACTCCCTGTACAGATTGTAAAGCCCTCTGAGACAAATGTATTTTGTGACTTTGGGCTATATAAATTAAATTTGATTTGATTTGACATAGTTGTACCGCATTTTCTGGGCTATAGAGCGCACCTAAATAAAAGCCGCGTCCACTAAAATTTTAATGAAATATATATTTCATATAAACCGCACGGGACTATAAGCCGCCGATATCCAGCCTGAGAAATAAATTATTTAGACAGAAAGATTTTGTACCATAAGTTTTTATTCATATCCATGAACTGATTGTTTCTGAACAGTGCCGCAATAAAAGTAGCAATAAACGCGGCAATAAAAGTGCTGATAAACAAAACAGAAAAGTCATTGATGGTTTTATTCATCTTCCTCCTGTGCACTAAAAATAAGTTACCTTATTTTTCTTCCTCCTGCGTACTGAAACCATTAAACACCAAATCACTGTCACCTTTTCCTCCTGCACACTGTTAAAGCGCAACTGCGCAACTATTAAAGTCGCTTCATTCTCCTATGAAATGAAGCCACACGTCACTATTTATCTTCCTCCTGAGCATTTAAAACTAATGAACATCAAACCACTGTCACTTCATTTCTTCTGCGCACTGAAGACACTGAAGTCGTCCTCTTCAGTGTCAGAGTTGAACAGCCTCAGATAATCTTCATCACATACCGTCTCACCATAGATTCATTAACGGCAAGCTGACGTGCAGCCGCTCTGTTTACTTCACGGATAACCAGATTGATGACATTCAACTTAAAAGCTGCATCATAGGAATTTCTTCGTGGGTTTTCCATTTTGGGGGGGTGAGGGTGTAATAATATTATATACCTGTGATAGAGCAGCTCCATCATGACTGCGGCCTGCGCGCACACACACACACACACAGACACTGTGGGCTGAAGAAAAATTAATAGAAAAGCTGCACCTCTGTATAAGCCGCATGGTTCAAAGTACGGGAAAAAGTAGCGGCTTATAGTCCGGAAAATACGGTATATGCATTCAGGCCAGTATCAGTTGTTATGGATGGATGAAATATTCTTAAATTCCTGATAGACTGATCAGTAGATTGGTTCTTGTGGGATTTCACAAGTGTCAGTCAGTCAGCAGCAGTTATTTAACTGCAGCACCTGGCAAACTGCCTGTCCACAACACAGCTGAGGTTCGGTGTGGCTCCACCTTCCTCCAGACCTTTAACCTATGAGCCTTGACCCTGACCTTGACCTGTAACCCCTGATGCTGCTCTTCGAGAACGTGACAGTGGATGATCAGCTGTTTCCTGCAGACTGAGGAGGCCAGTAGTTCCCCATCCGCTGAGCCTGAGGGAGATTGCATGGACACACTAAAGTACACACACAAAGAGACACATATGTCCACACAGAAACACATGCTGATATGTATCCCTTCACCTTGAGCTTTTTAAACTCTTCATGCCCCAACATTACCAGCCATGAACAGTTAACACAGGATATGTGTGATGGGACAATAGGGACTCATCAGACTCAGTGAAAGTGAAACAGTGTTTCAGCACATTCAAAGGAGGACATGGCAAAGTCAAGGGTCTGGATTTGGGGTCAATAATGTGACTTAACTTAAGGTCCACTTGCCAGCTTTGCCCAAAACATTTAAACACATCTCATAGTCAGCACCAATGGAATGGAAGAATGGAGTTGTTGGCTGTGATTTCCGTTATGGAGAAGACAGCAAGTACAGCTAAAAGGCTAATTAAGCTATTTGGATCTTTCAGTGGAGCCACGGACTTTCCCATTTAAACCCAACAATCAGAAATATTGAATATTTGTTCTGTTTCTTGCTTTGTGAACAACTGTTTACTGACATTATAATTTCTCATTAGGTCAGACAATGCAAACATTTATAATAATTTTCAACAAATCCCTCCCTCCCCTGGCAGCATCCCCCTCCTTCACACACCCCCTCTCTGTCTAATGTCCTACAATCCTACTGAGTATCTTTATTCTGAACTGGCCCATTGTAACCAAAGCGACTCTCTTCTACAAGTCCATTGTAGAAATCTTTGTTTTAGCCAGTGTTGTACTATCAGTTTTTTGGCAGCCGTTAAGCCAGCCAACCATTCATTCTCATTCAGTCCCAAATGAGAATCGTCAATGAGCAAAAGGAGAGTTGGCTCCAGAGGTACAGGCTTATCAATCATATTAGATGAAGTCACTGTTATCTTCCACCAAAAATCCTGAACCTCCTGGCAGTCCCATACCATATACTTGTATATATGTTCTAGGTGTGTTCAGGGAGTACAAGTCATAGTTTGGGCTTGTTGAAAGTTTCATACGGACTCTCAAAAGTGGCGTTAGATAGGCCTTCTGACACAACTTGTAGCAAATCACCAGGTGGATGAGGTTTTTGGATGTGTAAAACATGTTGTCCCAGTTCATGTACTCTTCCACAACAGTCAAGTCTCTAGTCCGTGCCTTGGCCAGGGGTAGCACTTTCTGTGTATGTGTTTGAAGTCATGAATACACAACTGATATGAGTACTCTAGTGTATAGGTGTGAAGGGCCAACCGTAGACAGAGGTACAGAAAGTGAGATGTCGTTGGCAGCTTAAAAAGAGATCACAATGCATGGAAGCTAAGCATACCCCCCTGGGTCAAATCATCTCCGAGAATACACACTCCTGATTTGTTAGATATGTCTGATTCAAATGGCTTGTGCTATGAAATAATATTTTTATTCCCCCACAGTGGAGTATATACCATATCCCCATTACAGATTATAGTTAGTTAATGATTTGCTACTGTGCATCTGTATCTCTATCACAAGTACTGTAAGAATTCATCATTCATTGTAACCTATTCTTGTCATCCATTGTAATTCACTATAATTCATTGTGAGTATACAATATGTGTGTGTTGATTTGTTCTGTACATGTGACATCATTGCACGTCTGTCCGTCCTGGGAGAGGGATCCCTCCTCTGTGGCTCTTCCTGAGGTTTCTTCCACCTTTTTCCCTGTTAAAAGGTTTTTTGGTGGGCAAGTTTTTCCTCACTCGAATCGAGGGTCTAAGGACAGAGGGTGTCACTCCCTGTACAGATTGTAAAGCCCTCTGAGACAAATGTATTTTGTGATTTTGGGCTATATAAATAAAATTTGATTGATTGATTGAGTATTCTGATGCCATTTCGAGATCCCCCCCAGACTGTTCTCACCATCCTGAAGTTTTGTATCAAATTATTAATGAGTGTAACATGCATTGGTCTAGAAAATAAGACCCATTCAAGTTTATATGGAAGCATGGCGGTAGGGATAGCATATAAAATACAAATCTCGTCAAAAATCCTCTCCCCAGGCCAAATCTTTCCGGGACCTTTTCTGTGTCAAGTGAAAGTATCATGCATGGGGTCTTGAATTGTTGAATTTCAACAATTAAGTGTATTAAGTGTTGGATATTGTCCGCTGCTAGACGCCCTCTCATGAAACCAGTCTAATCCTTAGCCAGGACCTTAGAGTACAGCTTCTTGTTTAAGTCATTTAACGAAATCGGTCTGTAATTGAAGCAATCAGTTTTGTCTTTCCCTTTTTTAGGGATTAGCAAAATCAAGGCGGCGTTACTGTGAGCAGCGAAAGAGCCTTTTTCAACTGCTGATCGGATCAACCCCAACAAAACTGGCCCAAAATATCAAGTGTAGCAAGAGCTATGGCGTTATGCTGTCTGGACCCAGTGATTTACCTTCATTTGTCATCCTAAACGTAGTCTCTATCTCCTTTAAGGATATGGGGCTATCCAGATCTGTTGTTTCCTGCTCCCCTAACGTAGGCAGATCTGACTGCCCAGAAATTGCTTGAAATTGCTTTCTCTAGGTCAAAATTAAGTGTTGATTTGTACAACTCCTTGTTAATCGTTTTGACAATATGAATTTATGCTCTAAATTCACATTGTTTTAGATTCAGTGCCAATAACTTACTATTAAAATAAAACTTATGATGAATTCCGCTCACCTCAACAAATCATTAAGTTGCACCATGAGTCCCGTCGGTTCTTCTTTTTTGAGGTGAGAGCATAAGAGGATGTAAAGTCCCTAATACACTCCTTGGTGGCCATCCATATGTACACGGCATCATCTACTGTGCCTATATTATTGGATATGAATTGCCGAGCATTTCGCTGGTGTAGTCTTTCCAGCTGCCTCTTTACCTGGCCTGTAGTCACAGTTGGGCGAGGGTTGCTGCAGATGTATTCAGTAGAGGAGGTGGGAGATGAGGAGGAGGGCCAGATGGAGAGGTGCTGTACAGGAGAAGACTGGGTGGTGAGTTGAGCCATTTGGGCAGTGTGGGTGTGTGGAGGGGTGGCAGGATGTGAGCTAAACCTGTTGAAAAACTGGTTCAACTGGTTTGCTCTATCCAGGCTCCCTGCTGTCTGCCTGTGTCTTCCCTTCATCCCTGCGATGTACTTCATCCCCGTCCACACATCCCTCACAATGTTCTGTTGGAGTTTGGCCTCCCCTGAAAGCCCTCTTCTTCTTGTTCAGAAGAGCCTTCAGGTCTCTGGTAATCCAGGGCTTGTTGGGGGGCTGTGACGTCATATGCATCCATGGCATTAGCATACAGGAGATCCAGTGTTTTATTTGTATAGTTCAATGAGACATGGTTAAAATCTCCTGTAATAACCATGAATGCATCCAGGTGGTCGGTCTGTAGTTTAGCATGAGAATCAATTAGACATAACACACACATAAGATGTGTTTAAAAACAGTAAAGATAGTTAGATACATCTAGTGACGCATTTGTATAATCGGTGACAGTATCGGGGGTCATCAGGTGTTTCAACTTCAGGCAGCCTCACCCAGGCTACCTGATTGGGAATGATCAGTTCCCGGCCTGAGTCCAAGAAGTCATTAGCCCACAGCTTGTCCCTCCTGATCCACAGCCATCTCGAAGCCTTCTCTGCTGCCTCTGAAGCTCTGCCAATGGCTTTTGTTTTACACGCACTACTGATGCCCAGGAGGCTGCAGGCTTTGCACAGTGATTTTCCCACAGGACCCCTACGCCCTAACCTGATGCACCAGATGGCTTGTTACACAGAAGCATCTGAGAAGTCCTTTAAAACTGTTTCAAAAAAGGGCAGAAATGTTATAAAAAAAAATAAAAAATGCTTGGCAGGTGATTGGCTGGACAATCTGTCTGTAAATCCCGGTTTGAGGTACTCCTACACCTGTTCCACGTATCTCAAACTCATATTCAGAACTCAAAATGCAAAACAAGCCTTTAATTCATTTTATTGTATATTTCATTCTTTATTGTTTAAAGTTATGTTATAATAGTATTACCCAGAGGGAAATCATCATCCGAATACATGCTCTGACCGAGGAAACGTCACCCTATCACGCTCATGATTATTGATTATCATTATTATTGTTATCAGTCTTTCACTGTTAAAGTTGTCACGTTTATGTGCTTATGTAACATTTTGAGTAAGAGTAAATGAATATGGTACGTGTAGTATGTGAGCAAAGTCCCTGCTTGTTAGTAGAGTTCAGCCCGTAACTGCACTGAGGGTGTTTGCTGTGTGTTTGTGAAAGCACATGTACATATACACTATGTAAGTGTGTTGCTGTTGTTTCTGTATTGTTTATTCAGTAACTCTTGGGAGAATTAACTGTGATGCACTTACTTATTGTTTATTGCCAGTAGAGAAAATGAGAAATACTATATATATAGTAGCTTATGTGTCTATTCTATTGCAACCAACCTGTTCATCTAGATATGTTTACTTAAAAAATCTGTATATTTTCGAATTCATTTTGAGTAAACACTCTCACGAAGAAAGCATCAACCTATCAGTTACCATTTTGAGAAATAAAAATAAATAAAAATAAAAAAGAACAATTAAAATTGAGATATTGAGACATTCTTCTAAGATATTCTATTCTAAGAAGGATTATCTGGCCCTGATATCAAGTCTAACGTGTGTCTGTGAAATGCCTTCTGGTCACTAAATTAAGAAATATTTGAAATTATATCTGGAACATTTTAAGATCTTAAAATAGGATCAGAGTGAGACAAGCAGCGATTATTTCTCAGAAGCTGTCAGAAGAACGAGAAAATGAACAAATATCTCATATTGATGTTAAAACTAACTTAATTATGTCTAGGAGAAACTGTCTGGACAAGGATATGATCTCAAGGATTGAAATTTCCTTTCCTCTGGGCACTGTCAGACTGGAAAGAAGTAGAGAGAGAGAGAGAGAGAGAGAGAAAGGGAAAGCATGGGAAAATAAACCAGTCAATAAATATACACTAATGCTTGTACTACTTTTGCCACTAACATACTAATAACATACTAATAATACCAGAACAACTACGTCACTGGTAAAGCTTTTTATTTTTATTTTTATGCAAACAGGGTTTTTTTGTCATCATCCTGCTTCAACTTTGACCTACCTACAGTGACGTCATCTCCCCACATCTGAGCAGCTAACTTGGTGAGTACAATGTTGTCATACGTGACATAAATAATATGTAAAAATACCCAACAATAATTGCCTTTGACATATAGACTGAACTGGATATTCAGTGTGTCCGTGTTTTCCCTGTCACTGAATCCTCAGCCTGCGTCACAACAGGAGCAGCTGCCAGCCTACACCAGTGATTTTATTACTTAGCTTTAACGGAGAGTTTTATTGTGACATAGATTTTAAATGACGTTCTAAAGTATTTCCATCCATTTAAGAAAAATGATGTGGGGAACTCTATTGTGCGGGCTGCAGTGCGAGTCTACCGTGCACGTCTTGTGTTTGCCTGTAAGGGTGCAAGCAGGACATCCTGTGGACACTGAGCCAGGAGGACAGCGTCATGGATGAAGGGTGTTAACCGCTGCTGCTCATCACTTCAGCTGAGGCTCTAAGCGATTTCACTGACCATGCCCTGTTAAGCCATCATCATTTCATCATCTTCATCGCTGTCATTCCTGTCATCATTCCTGAGGGAGAACAGTCAAATTGACTCCACATGAGCTCATAGCTGCATGTGAGCGTGCAGGATGGACTACCACACTATACACTTATTGCATAAATTCTCTCACACACAAAATTTTCCTGCCCAGCATGTGTGCTTGAAGACATACTGAAAAGTTAAAAAAAAATGCATGTTTTCACTGTTGCCAGGGGGAACAAGGCCCAAACACAGAGAGAGGAGTTTGACATGCACTTAATTTCTCTCTTGTGCTCACATCCTCTCTCAGCAACCACACACACATTCATAACATGCATACTGTATACTCAGCCACACGTTCTACACACACACACCAGCGCATAACATGAGCCAGGCCTGGCGCCCTCTCAGCTTCTCCGATCTCTGGAGAGTTGCAGGCGTGTCCAAGGAGCAGAACTCGGGGTATTTTCCAGTGCTGGCCTCCTCAGCATTAGCCTGGCCAGCCTACAAAGAGGCTCTGGCAGTAAATCCACTGCTCAGCTTGTTATGGCGCAACAGCTCTGACAAGGAAGAAATGTCACAGGGCCTTGCTGCCAGACCACAGCTAACGGCTGGCTAAAGACATGAAAGAGAGCCAAGAGGGGATTCCTGCAACACACACGTCACCACAGCGGGGGTGAGGAGACGAGGAGAGCTGTGGTTTGAATATGTCACTGTGGGTCATTATGGATCCAAGCATTTTTCTACAATATGTAAATAATGTGTGTGAATGGAGGAAACAAATAAATGAATAAATCTTATAAGCATGGATTTTTTTTTCATGCTCCCTAGTGGGATTATTCAGATAAATTACAGGATAATGTTACTTATATTGAACTACTGAACTTAAGACCCGAAATTGTAACAAACTGAAATCATCAAGTCTTTCTCTCAAAGCCCATTGGTTCCTACTGAAGATATACACCACACACACACATATGTAGTTTCATCTTTAAAAAAAAAAAAAAAGGATGAAATTAGCAGCAGATAAATCCATGTTTGTTACTCTAATGAATATTACTGACAGCAATCAAATCAAATTTTATTTGTATAACCCGAAATCACAAATGTATTATGTGATTTTGGGCTATACAAATTCTCTATAGTTCGGAAAATACGGTACAACTATGTCAAATCAAATAAAATTTTATTTATATAGCCTAAAATCACAAAATACATTTGTCTCAGAGGGCTTTACAATCTGTACAGGGAGTGACACCCTCTGTCCTTAGACCCTCGATTCGAGTGAGGAAAAACTTGCCCACCAAAAAACCTTTTAACAGGGAAAAAGGTGGAAGAAACCTCAGGAAGAGCCACAGAGGAGGGATCCCTCTCCCAGGACGGACAGACGTGCAATGATGTCACATGTACAGAACAAATCAACACACACATATTGTACACTCACAATGGATTATAATGAATTACAATGGATGATAAGAATAGGTTACAATGAATGATGAATTATTACAGTAGCAGTGGAACCTGTGATAGTTCACAGATGCACAGCAGCAGCAAATCATTAACTATAAACTGTAATGGAGATATGGTAACAATGATGATGGGGACAACGCATGCAGAAGACGCCACGCAGGACCACAGCAGCAAGTGTGTGTGTGTTCCAGGTGTCCCTCGTTGTGTGGAGACGTAAATCTGTTTATACCAGTGTCAAGCATATAGTTCTCTATTATAGATCCCATGTGCTTACATACAGGCTACATTACCCAACACTGTGAAGCATAGGCTACTGTTCATGCAGGAGCCACTGCAGGAATCTGTCTTTGTCAAAAAGTAGAGAAGTGTCAGGTGGTTTTCTGAGCTGTTGGTATTTCTTCACAGAGGCAAATGTTTGATGTGGTTGATGTGTTCACAACACCTTTCAATGCTCAAGAAATATAATATTCAGCGTCACCATCATATTCATCATGGCGAAAAAAACAACTTGCAAGGACAACTGAGAACAGTGAGTAGATAGATACATAATATGTATCTTTGAGCATCATCTGAGCTGTAATACTGCCAGTGAAGCGTCACTCTGAGGTAACTTTGCCATATATAGAGCAACCAGTGCGCTTTGGTAACTCCCACAGTTGTCACCCTGGTGTGTACCTGTGCGTCAGCTTGTAAATATATATGGGTGTGTGTGTGTGTGTGTGTGTGTGAGAGAGAGAGAGAGAGAGAGAGAGAGAACATGTGCTCCCTGAGCACTGACTGACAGCAGGAGCCCAGTCCCTTTATTGTGGGTACACACACACACACACACACACACACACAGATGGTGTCATTGATCCAGTGGGCTTCCCTAGTCAAGAGCGGCTCTCTGATCACTTCCACATGTGTCTGGCAGTCCACGTCCTGTGAATAATGCCCCCTGTCTCCTGCTATGGCATTCCACTCATGATTAATATCAACATGATCATCATTCCTCTTTGTCACTTCATTTTTATTTTTTCCTGTCTCTTCATCCACTGGCCAGGCTGTCTCAGTCTCATCTTGTCAAAGCCTATAGGTGAGTAAATATTTTGTTTGTGAAATAAATAAGACAGCCCCAGTGAAAATGTGTGCAGCTCCATGTGTAGCTTTGGACCCTCCGGTCAGTTACTGGGTGACATTTAGCATTTATTAACATTTATTGTGTTGTAATTAAGTCCATTTTCTTTTCATATTTTGCTAGCTTGTGATTATAAATCAATACACGTGCAATCCATAACTACTTGCATAGTAATCACACAGAATGCATCATTTAATAAAAATCTAAAACCTTTACAATTACAAAATATAGAATACGTTTTTAGAGAAATGTAATGTCACGAAGATTGGTTTACTCATCGACAAAATGAGGAGTTTAATGTTCAATGACAACACCATTTATATGATCACATTAACGCATTTTCTTAATGATGCGTTCTCAATGCTGAATAAATGCAAAACAAAAAAAGAAAAGTTGTAAAGGTCAATGGCACACTGATTAATGAGTTGCTGTAAGTCTGTGTAACAGGCAGAATATGGAGTTTACATGGACGAGTCTGATGTGTGTCTGGTGTGCGGTTACTGGTCGTTTTCCCTGCTGTACTAAATGAGAGTCCAACATGACAAGTGTACAGTTTGGCTTTTGAAGAGGGATTCGGAAGGCATACAGCAATCTGGGTAGCACACTCATATGTACAGTCTACACTTTGCCCAGAATGGTGAGGATAGTGTTGCTGATCATCGTTTTGAACAATTTCTCATCGTTGGCCTGGTGTAGTTCATCCAGTGGTAATCTGAATCCGTGGAAGTAATTTGAATCCCCAGATACTTGATGCCTGCTGCTGACCATCTGAATGCATTATTCACTTTAACATTTTGACCTTGTCGCCAACAAATAGTCTATACTGTTCAATGTGCTCCTTTATAGCAGGAATAGAAATAGAAGGGTGCGTGAGGTACAACAAGACATCATCAGCATATAACGACACATTATGTTCCTCTCCATCAACTGTAATCCCCTGTATTCTGTTGTTATTCCTTATCATCTGTGCAAATGACTCTATAAACAAGGGCAAAAATAGTGGAGACTGGCTAGAGTCTTTCCAATACACCACTACACCATTGCACACACTCAGGTGGTTCCCTGTTGATATAATAGGGTCACTGGTATCAATTCATTTTTAAACTTTAACTGTATCGTCTAAAACAATTTTTTGTTCCTTATATGTATATATACAAATTATTGACTGAGGTGGTCTGATCAGATCCTTCTTATAGTTCCCTGTGTATCTAAAGAAGTTGGTTTTAAAAGAAGCTTTTATGTTTCTGTCTCCTTCTGGTTGTAATAAGTAAAATATTTTATATGAATAGATATAGAGAATATTTATAGATTCATCATTTTTCTTTTCATTGTGTTTAGTCTAAGACTGTACCTTTTCTTTTTCTTTTTTTTATTTAGATTAGTTTGATTGTTTCTTGATTGTTTTGTCGTTGTGTTGTATGTTATTGTGCCTTGTACTGTTCTGTTTTCCAATTGTTTGTTTGAATCAGCTTGTAAAATATTATACAAGACATTTCTGACAAATATGAAGGAATATTCTGCCTAACAACAGTTTGTTTTGACATTGCAGATGTCTTTTCATTTGAATTTTCTCCAAAATTGCACAGTGAAATTTCATTCAGACTTTCTTTTTCAAAATTTTGCCCCAGTATCAGTATCCACCCTCCAAATAATGTATAAAATATAATATAATATATAATAAAAAACACTTCCTATCTTAGAAAAACTGTGCTAGTAAACTTAATCTAAGAGAGTTATCTGCTTTGATTTGGGCCCTACGAGTCTCTCAGGTTTGACCAAAGCTTCTTCTATCTGTTGCCAGAGGGTTTGAAATCGTTTAATATTTTCAGTGGTCTCATCTGAAATGCCAGTAATATGATTTATAAGCTGTAAACTACTTCTTAGTCATTGTTAGACACAAAATGAAACTATTGGTCTTTTAGCATAAAGTTCATGCATTTTGAATCAAGTTCCTTTAAAATAACAAGTTTACTCGAGGAAGTGTATCCATCTTTATAACTAAAGGTTTTGCTTAAAGGGCAAAGAGCTAGATCCCTTCCTCTACTGAGCTGTTAATAAGAGCTTTTTCACTGTTGCTGCTGTAAACCAGGTTGATGAGAGCACAGACACTGAAGCAAAGCAGCTAACGATGCTAAAACGGTCTGTAGAACTGTGAGGAAATACAGAGTTGGTGATGTGGGTTTGACATTGCACTCTATGGTTAATATAAAACCATAAACTAATGCAGCTTTAATATACACAAAGTAATTATTGCACAGGTTTACAAGTGAGTTGTGGTAATAACACGTTTTCTTTTACTAGAACTCCTCTCAGAACATAAGTCTCACCTAAAACTGAGATGATCACATTTTGGAGGAAGAGGAAGACAGGAAGAAAGTATTAAACGGGGAAACACAGGTCCTACTTATTCATGTTTTGGAATTGTACCATGATGACTGTTTTTGCAATTGCTGCACTCCACACACACACACACACACACATACACACACATTGTGAGTGCTCAGAGTCACATTACTCCCAGCGTTTGGCACAGTGTCCAGCAGAGATTCAACAACCATGATATTTATTATTGCTCTGTGAGTGTGTGTGTGCTCTCGGGGCTTTCTTCCAAGCACTGCTCTGTTGAAGAATCTCATTTATCTCTGGCAGGGATGGATGATTGCCAGAACCCCAAGCTCCTGGGAGCGCTGCAGAAAGTTAACGACAGACTTTTCATTAGTGCTAATGAGCAATGAGGAGCATTTCTCACATTCTCAGATTCACTGTAAATCCCAGTGAAGTCACAGGGTGTTGCCTGGATGAGCCCTCTTTTATCTGGACGCATGTTCAGAACTCCTAAAAAGAAATCCTCCAAATTCAACTTAAATGACTGTTTTTGCAATTTGTCTGTCTCTTTTAAGACTTTAATAGACACAACTGGTTACTTATAGTCTTCTTATTGTCAGCAAATTCCCTGAAAAGACAAAACCACTAATAAATTGACCTCCGAAAAGCCCAGTGACAACATCAATTAAAACAGCTATATTGTGGAAACAGTAATATCAATGGAATGGCCATAATCAGCAGATCCATCCAAAATGAACGCCACAAGAAAAATGTCAGTATACACGAGGTCTAAACTTCAGCAGGCAAACATGACCTGTGGGGACATCTGAGTGACGCCATAATGTCATAAGATGACTTTCTTTTGTTTGTTGTCTTGTTTCACTGTTTCTAGACAAATATACAGAATCACTAAGGGTTCATTTGCAAGGTTGATTGCTTATTTATCCCCATAGCAGTATACATCATGAATATTAATTACACAACAGTCTTTTTTTTTTTTATGAATATCCATTTATTAATAAAAAAACAGGGGATAGAATTGTATTTACAGAACTGAATTGTGTTCAGCCACATTCATTTGCAATGGGCAGTTCTTTCCTTCTGACACAAACCTCTGGAAGTACTCCAGTGGTGTGTGAAGAGAAACAGCAACATCAGTGATATCCGAACCAGAAAAAAAATCTCTTTGCTGGTTGCATTCTGAACTGGAAAACTTTTTTTTCTTTTTTGTTTTTTATTAAAAAATAATACATATGACTATTATGTTGTAGAAGCTAACCATCAGGACCATTCTCACCTGTTTCTGTCTAATGCAACAAGTAGCAGAAGCCTAGAATCAGTTACATGTATTTCTTTAACTGATAAGATACGGACACAGTTTCAAATACTGTTAGAATTTATAAATTTGTTCAATTCTGGTTCAAACTTTAAACATTTAACAGAAAAAACCCACACATAGAACGTAGTTATAGTGAATCATCAAACACATTATATTTCTGTTAGTATTTTTTTCCATATGTGAATGTGTAAGAAGTGGAATACCCTGCATAATGTGTCAGGTGCACATGTTATTTTGACTACCAACCTCACTCAGCAACAGACTGAGACATGACAAGCTCAGAAACAAATATGATGAATGTATTCACAATAACTTAATACCTACATGTTCTAGATATTGTAATAATCACAATAAATATTAAGGCAAAACAAAAAGATGAGCATCAAGGAAAGTTTGCAGGTTGCATGAGTTCATGGCCAGATGTCCAGACCTATAACTTAATTTACTTTTCAACAGAATTGCGAGGATAAACAATTGGACCTATTGACTATAAAAATGTCAATAACTTGAGTGCATTAAAAAGTAAAGAAAACAAACTGTTCCTACAATTAGTGTTGAATTGGGTTCAGTTTTGCATCGCAGGTTGTGTGTTTTTTCTTCTTCCAGTTCCTGCATCCGTTCCAGGAAGCTCGCCTCCACTTTAAAGAATTTTGATGGAATGCTTTCAAATCTGGGCTGTTTGGACATGCCAGATCTGCTGCAAATGATGTGAATTACAGACAAATGAGCATTGAAAATCCCCTTCTGGACTGTCTCTACACCTGGCAGCTTTCCATCCATTGTGTCCAGCCAGCTACACGCGTGTGTGTGTGTGTGTGTGTGTGTGTGTGTGTGTGTGTGTGTGTGTGTGTGTGTGTGTGTGTGTGTGTGTGTGTGTGTGTGTGTGTGTGTGTGTGTGTGTATGATTAACCCTTTGTCACTGATAGTGCGTCACAGTTTCCGAACTGTGAAAATATCATAGTCCAGACTCCAGGCATAGGGGCTGCTGAACACACTGCAGGTGACGCTCAAATCTTTATGTAGTGATATGACCATAGTTTCATACAACATTGTGCAGTACAGTGCAGTATTATTTTACATGCATCTTTTCAAATGTGATTTTACATTCTCAATTGAGCAGTTGTTTTCCCACATATGCTACTATATGGTTACTATTATGTTTTATAATGTACAAATAAAATGGAAATTTTACAAATAAAATAAATAAATAGTGGCTGGTTATTTTTCAGACTGATGTATAATTTCTTATTCAAGTTCTGGCAGCTCGTTAAAATTGGATCGTATGAAGATTATTTCTTATTTTTTTGTTTGTAGCAATTTTATGAGGCTGAACGGAGCAGAAAACAATCATGTGCTTCTGTTTCAAATCGAGCTGAACCATCCTTAACCTAAACAGCCTTAACAGTTCTGACAAGTTTACAGTTTACATCTGTCCAGATTTCCTGGAATATCACAGAGAATCAGTGTATTCCAAACAGGGAGAAAGAACATTAGGAAATTTATGACTTTACATGAAGTCACCCTGTAAACCCAGAAAAACACACAAAAAAAAACGGATCCATTTGTTCATGAGGAGATGATTTAGTCAACAAAAATGAGGCAATTATTTTAATAGGGTGACAATAAATAATAGATTTCCCTCTCTGATTGTCTATATTGGACATACACCAAATCAAGAACTAATACATACTCAACACCTGCCAGCGTTAAGCCTATAGGGCTTTAGATATCAAGATTCAAACATTACATTAAAATTCATATGGAAATGCCAATGGTTGTAAATCACTTGCCTTTTGAATTCATAATAAGCTATTTTTGACAATTTATGTCTCAGCTGTCAATAGTGCTAAATCTTCATGTGTGAACTCCAACTGTCCTCTGCCTGAGCCTCAGTCCTGACGTATTCATATATAAATACTGTGTTAATTATAGGAATATAATAAAATGAATCTTGGAAAAGGATAGCTGTTTGAGTAGAGGTAATCAGGTGTCTTATTTGAAAGTGTGTAAATAAATGAGAGGAAAGGTAAGGTCATAATTGTAATAATTGCCATAATTTGAACACATCATCACACACAGAGAAGCATGGGGTTTTCCATAAGGGTAAAGAAGAAGAGAGCAGTTCAGTATAACTCAAAGGCTATTTTTATATTGGAACGCATTTTATAATAATAACAGGACTAAGGGTACATTTCATGGATTCTTCAACACCAAATTGTCTTAAACACTACTGGGAAAAATACTTACAGCCCCGAGACTGTTGTTTCCTACTAAAGATGGACTTCTTTAGATCTGCCATAGTTTCACTTTTAAAAACACTCAGTGATGTCCTGAAACAGCTGCTCATTGCAGTTTTCAGCAAACGTCCAAACAGGAGAAATAATTGCATTTTAGGGGACTAATTTCAGTGGTGGAATAATGAATCGTCAGGAAGACTTCATGCTTGATCTATTTGTGTAGATGTTTTCCTGCCACACTTTCATCTCCATCCAACAACTTTTTTTCACTTTAAACTTTTGCCACTTACCACAACCCCTGTGAGCCAATCACCTGTCAATCTTTAAAAAAAAACTGCTCTTGTCTATACTGCCGTATATAAGGAACACATCATGGAACAGAAACACATCATCGAGTGTGGCTCACAGAAATGTCATATGATCAGTTTCATGGAGAACCTAACCTGCTGCCAGGATCTTGCATTATTACTTGCAGTTGTTTTTTTTACCCATAAAGATGTGCAACAGGACACAATAACTACTTTTATTACATCTATAGTTCATATCTTATCTTTAAGTCTGTTTTTAAACTCTCTAAGAGACATGAAGAGTAAAGCATCAGCAGGGTTTGTGTTTTACTGCCTGGCAAACACACATGACAATCAGCATACATGAATCTCTGGCTGCAGCTCAAAGGCTCATATCCTGCAGTGTTCATATGTGTATATGTGTGCCTGTTTTTGTGTTGCATGCAATCTAAGCAGTGTGTATTTTAAATAGCAACAGGCGCCTTGGTCCCGGCCGTCAGACAGTCTGTCAGGACTGACAGAAGCAGTACACACACCAGAACAGAAAGAACAACAGACGAGCAATTAATGCAATTACACATGTGGGAGGATTAATCCTTCCCACATGAGGTCCAACGGCGTCCAAATGTGTGTGTGAGTGTGCGTCGCTGTGTGTGCATACATAGATATATGACTACAGCGGAGATTTGTGAATATCTTGGATTCGTGTACAAACATCGCTGCTGTCAGAAAGTCTTATATCTCCAACATGTCAGTGTTTTAAGACCTGAGAAAAGTTATACTGGGTTTTAAGATTTGATGAGATCAAACTGGACAAACAAACTGCAGTTATGGCTCACCTAGGATTCATATAGCTAATGTTACACTTTCATGTCAGAATCAGAATGGAAAAAGGCATCACAATAAACCAATTTAAAATAAATGATAATACATAATACATATACTTATCAGTCTAAAACATATGCTAGCATACCCTGTGCATGTGTGTACATGTGAGTGTATGTATGTCTGTGTGTGCGTATGTGTGTGTGTGTGTGTGTGTGTGTGTGTGTGTGTGTGTGTGTGTGCGTATGTGTGTGTGATAGAGAGAGTTTGGGCATAATATGGTCATATTTTTCTATAGATACAGAGAGATATATGGATATGTATCTTCTTATTTCTTTAAGAGTTTTTACTTTCACTTTCAAAGTGAATGGACAGTCATAAGTCAGTCATATGTGTGACAGGCATTGTTGGATGCTGATAAGCATTCCAAGCATCAAATGCATACTGAATGTGTGTCTGGTCTCTAAAGCAGGTATAAAGCAGCCTCACCACTCATGTTATTGTTTATGTGTGGCGTATTGCATATCTACTTTCTGCAAATGATTTAGCTGTGCTTGCTGCATTGACCTCTGACCGATAGCATGCACTGGGACAGCGTGGGGCCCAGTGTGAGGTGGCTGGGATGAGTCATTTGAGTTGAAAGCACGACTTGTTGTTCAGTCCACAGGAGGTAGTTAACACTACGCTTTGAGGCTGTACCAGCTACGTACCAGCATCGGTTGCCAACACCAAGGAAGTATGTGCTTAGGCAAACTTTGACATGTCTGGTTAGTTTGATTCACTTTCTAACTGGCAGTTAACAAGGAAGCTGGATGTAACATAGTTAGAGTTAGCTAGTAGTCATATGCACATCACTGTCTCTGAGGGTTTTATGTCATCGAGTTTCCAGAATCTTTTATTGCTTTTAAGGTAATTTGACTCTGAGTCAAAATGAAAGTCTCAGCTGTGCTTTCATTCATTACCATGAGATGTGATTCAAGCCCACCCAAAAAGATAAAAAATAAAGCATCATTAATTCATTGCATCAGTGAATACATACATGAATAAATGCATCCAACTGTGGTTGGTATTATTCTTGTGAGGTAAACTGTTTTTCTTTTGTCTTAAATGTAAGCATTCACAGCTTTTACAAGAACTCCGGTCCTTATAAATAATGACAAACCCAATCACAGTAACAGTGTATCACTTTTCAGGAGTGTCTCCTTTTCCAGTGTAATGCTGTAATAACCTGGCCTGTTGGTGACAGATAGGGTCATCTCTCTCTCTCTCTCTCTCTTTCTCTAGACTGTCTTCATTTGGGGATGTCATCCTTTTTTTTTTTTAATCATTTGACAAAATTCATGAGATGTATTCCCATCCAAAACGGTCCCTGCTGATCTTTATCTTCTCTGATGGATCAAGGCAAAAGCATGGGAGGAAAGTTTAGAGTAGGGTTAAAGCTTGATTCATGTTGGCCATTGATATGTCTCTGCAGTCATTGGTCAGCTTTCTTCACAGCTAGATGAAGCACCATCATATTGCTTTAAAAACAATGAGACTGCAAACCAGATGTGTGATCAAAGAGCCATCACCATAGTTCTTTTTCATCATATTGCTTCATATTACAAAAAAGAACAGACAGCGTCAATGTTGGTTTTTGTTTTTTATTTTCTGTTTGTTTTTGGATGATTCATGAATATTAACTCTGACTCAGGAACTAGTTTGTATGACGTGTAGACATCGGTTTCTCTTCAGCTCTTTGTTATGTTGTCTTTTTTTTTTTTTTTTTCTGTCTGTCTCTGTGGCAACTCCCAGTCTTTTATTTGAAGGCATTCAGTTGTTCACACAAACAGCAACAGTGTGTGAAGATGTAAATAAAAAAAAGAGACAGAAAACTCCGCCTACTTTCACACCTCCACGCACCTGACCAATCACTGTCTAAAGTAAGCATGTTTGTCAGATTGTCTGTTTCAGAAAGTTACATGAATTGTACTCACACGTGTTTCCCTCCACTTGGGAGAAACTGCACCCATCCAAAGCCATAACCTAGTCTCTCCTCTGTTTTGATTGTGACTGAAACCTTTTTTTTTTTTTTAAGACAGTGGGCTAACCTCAGCTGAAGCCCTCCACTGTGTGTGTGTATGTTTGCATGTGTTTCAAACAGAATGGAATAAAAATACCAGACTATATAAAGTGTCTGTCTGGCTTTTGAACTGTAATTTCTCTTCCCTCTTTGTGTTTGTTCTAAAAATCCACCTAATATGTTCTTTTGTGGGATTTTCCTCAAAACGCCCACAGCAGAGACCACTAGCACTGTGTGTGGTTAGGGTTACATGTGTGTGTGTACGCGCGCGTGTGTGTGTGTGTGTGCTCGTAAATATGCATGCTTTGTGTGTGTTTCTCCTCATGCAGCTGTAAGGACATGTTTGGTGGGTTTCACATGATTTCACAAAATAAAAAAAAAAAAATAAGCCTTAAGATTCATATTTAAAAACTAATTAAAGCGGTGGCACAGGCTTGAAGGGGACATATTATACGTTTTCTGTTTTACTGTTACCGTGTCGGATGTCTATGGTCACATGATCAAAGTTCCAAAACTCAAGATGAATATATATGTAGAAATGCTTATTGCAAGTCAAAATCCAGTGTTCAACCCATTCATTACAATTAGTTTGTAGTGACTCCTACTGTCCTACCTGCAGCAATAGCAAAATACAAATATGTAAAAGTTTTTTCTTAAAATTAGGCTTCAATTTGTACATGTGAGCTCACATGCTCTTTAAAGGTATTTTTTACTAAACAGACATATGGTTCAATTACTTACAGTGCAGTCATGTTCAGAGTAGTAAGAATTGTTGTACCATGTATATTGATATTGATCAGTATCGAACAAACCTCAACTTATCCTTTAATGAGTAACAAACAAAAGGTGCATTTTTAAACATACTTTGGAGAAACTCACCAATGAATCATGTGAATGAAGTGGAGGAATTGATATTAGTTACCACTGGAATCCATTATAACTCACGCAAATTTAAACTGAAGACATCTACTGTTCTTTTAAAGGGTAACTACACACTAAATGTTTTTTTTAATTATATTCATATAATTACCTTTGTCTATGTCCTCATATGATAGTAATAAAGTTTTTTGGGTTTTTTTGTTTTTTTTTTGCATTTAAAGTCTTCCTAAAAATTAACTAATATCTGTCTGCTAGGATTTGAAAATCCAGTTCAGCTGAATTCTCTGGCCCTCCTTAATCACCAGCTCACGGTGTCCTCTGTTAGTTCCTCTCATACAGAGTCTGGCAGCATTAGAGAGTCCAATAAAAGACAGCAGCGTGGTGACGTTGTGCTACACAGAGAACTGTGATTATGTGAATAACCTAAAGATGTTTTACTATTCTGTGGCAGTAAACACAACACATGGGCCCGCTGATAACTAACTGCACTATATATAGAGCTTTACAAGATATTCAGGGATGACGACAGTAACATTAACATGATAAACAGCAGGGCTATGGCTATGTACTGGGCCGTAAATGTGCCTATATCTTTTCTTCTCTTTTTTTTTTTTTTTTTTTTTACAGCAGAGACTACAAGCTCTACTTTGCTATTCTACTACATTATTACACAGGCCGGTGTCCCCTCACCTCCCACTCGACACACTACTCTACACACCCACGAGACCACGCCCCTACAGTCGTCCTGTGCAGAATTTGTCTATAAAGCATGTACGTGTGAAACAGACAAACAAACAGCTGAAAGCTCAGACAGTGTATTAGATAAGTCCTGAGCAGTAATCTTGTTTTCTCAGGAACACGTGCATTACTCTCTCTGTTGCTTAACTGTTTGTGTGTCCTGTGTTTGTGAGCTTCTGTTATGAGTGTGTCTTGCAGGAATGCACAGGCTGCAGTCTAGACGGGCTACGGCTGATCCCCGTCTGTCCTCTTTCAGGATC
>CM072870.1:3370000-3427500 GCA_036937835.1 Pampus argenteus
CCACAGGTTTGTACACCTTTCCTTTCATTTTAGCTGAATCTCTTCTATCACACATCACACCTGACACTTTTCTCCACCCGTTCCAACCTGCCTGCACACACTTCTTCACCTCTTTTCTACACTCTCCATTGCTCTGGACTGTTGACCCTAAATACTTCAAATCCTCCACCTTCTTTATCTCTTCTCCCTGTAACCTCACTCTTCACCTACTATTAATATAATGATCAGTTATTTGTTCACAAGCACGTTGTGATACCAGATAAGATAAACAACCACATCAGGTTCAGTAAAGTGCAGCATGACCTGCTGTCAATCACCAGAATCTGATTTCCTCAGATGGATCCCTCCATCACTGATGATGCAGGATAAGAATGTAGCTTTAATCTTTATTTCTATCTGTCCAGGCTTATCTCTCCAGGTTCCACACAAGGGACCAGATGTAGTAACAATACACACACAAAAACCTGTATATATATTTCCCACACTGAAACTGATATTTATGTAAGAAAAATGTGCAGTGAGAATGTACACCTCACACATACTTTGGAACCAGACATGTTTTTCCACAGCAATTGGTTGATATGATAAGTAGGGATGAAATATAAGGTGAGAGATGTAATGTTGGAATAACCATTGCTCGCTGAGGTCATTTTCACTGGTTATATGATTACTTTTGACAAAATGTCTGTAAAATGTCAAATAAAAAGCACATTAATAAACTTCATCTTAATTAATTACATGAGATATCTTTTTTATTTTCTTTTGATTTTAGCCATCATTTTCCCTGTTAATGATCTTTCTATGTCATTCATCTTATTTGTGAAGCATTTTGTAAGGCCGGTTTCAATATGAGCACTACCAACTCTGTAATTAGTCATATTTCTATTATTAATGTCACAGTTGTTATTGTCTCTCTGTCTCTCTCTCCCCTCTTCCTCTCTGAGATAACGTCTGTTGTGATCTGATGCTCTAAATAAAATGGACCTTACTTGACTTGACTTTCTGGCATTTAATAATTAATAATAATATTCCATAGACATGACCGCTGATGGTTTATAGGTGCTGTGTATTTGATGAATTATTAGTTGATAAAAGTAGATGTAAAAAGAATGTGAATGTGAAAGAATATTTCTGGGGGGGGGTGGATCTTGCGTGTTGTAATTTGCACATTTTTAATTTGTTGAGATGTTTTAATACAGCCTATTGAACATCAAACTTAGCATACTGAGCTGGAAAGTCCACTTGTACAGTATACTTACACCTACAGTTTAAAGACAACATACATCAACAATCAAAATGATGATTAGCTTACTCTTCTAATGCAAATATCAAGAAACATGCATAGTTATACTGCAGTATGTGGTACTCAGCATTCATGAAGGCTACAATAAAAAAATAAAGGAAATAAATCTCATAACAATGTCCAAATAGTAACTGTTGAGTTGTACTTTAGTCATTCTCTCCATTGTATTCCCCAAATACAATGGAGAGAATAAATAAAAAATAATTAACTTAACTTGAGGCAACAAAACCTTTAAGTGGCTGCAATGTTTGTTTGTTTTTTCTGCAGCTCCCTTCGGCTTTGCAGAGCTTTATAGTGAGTTTCAGCTCATGTTTTAGCTCTCCGGCTGCAACTTCATTGTTTTGGTTTAATCTCAGGGCTCTCGTAGTATTGTTTTCAATAGGCAGCTGTTTTCAGAGCTAAAGAATTATTTCTATATTTGTTAACCTCAATGGAGTGAAACCAACACGTAGGTGTACAGTTGGTGACACATGAGGAGGATTGGGCTCCAACCATGTGGCCCTGCAGGAGATGAGTGAAGTAACAGTGGAAAGCTACCAGGGTTCGCTGGTAATCGAGGGATTTAGTTAATGCGGTCTGTTAGTAGCCCCAAGACAAATACATTTACCAGTACTACATATACAGTATATATTATAGTGCCTGCAGGTCAGAAGAGGATGACGAGTCAACACACGAGTCCGAACTACTGTCTTCATCTCTGCTACCCTGTGAAGATGGCAGAATGACATTCAATTAAGATTAAGATTACATTATTTATCACTTAATGGGGAAATTATTTTTTCACTCTATTTTTTTTTTTATTGACATGCATTTAACCCAGATATACACACATGCAGTACAACTGCAGTACAATGGTATAGACATGCAATGTGGAGAGAGATGGTGGAGTGATGGGCAGCCAGCCAAACCGGTGCCCAGTCAGCAGTTGGGGGGGGTCGGTGCCTTGCTCAAGGGCCTCTCGGCAGTGCCCAGGAGGTGAACTGGCACCTCTCCAGCTACCAGCCCACCTTCCATACTTTTGGTCCATATGGGACTTGAACCGCCACCCTCCGGTTTTTCAAGCCAAGTCCCTATGGACTGAGCTACTGCCGCCCCTTGATCATACTATCTCTACATCCATGGTTGTGGAGTTATAGTAGCAAAGGATATTACTTCACACGTGGAGTGCAGGTCTATTCCCAGACATGTGTGTTACGTTAGGGCTGAGGAATGTACGCAGGTGCCACAGGTCTAAACACTGCCCACTCTCTGTGGTGTGGAAAGGCTTACACTGCCAATACAGGATATGTATTTGTCTGGCTTACTATTTCCCCTGTGTGTATGTCTATGCAGGGCATTATTGCCAACTACCAACCCACTCTTGCTGTCTGGTATGACTCATAAGATACACAAACACACATTCTCGCACACAAATACCACTTTTAAAACAGTGTAATCATGCCCATTAAACCAAAACAAAGCAATGGACTGAAATAATGTCATGAGACATGGAGACCTTTGAACATGATTTAAATACATACGGACATTTCGATATGTGCAGGATATACATGACTGGTTTGCATTACGAGCGTTCATCGTTATGCTTACATAGAAGTACATGTATAACCATGCTGTCATTGAGTCATTGCCATAATGATTCTGAAACATCAGGATAATTATGGTAAATCAACGACACCATGTCAGACACAAACTACACTGTGACAGACAGCGGAAAACAACTGGCTGTCCTTTATGTTGATTGTATCAGAGTTTCACACGTCCACAGTGTGAGCTGGTGTGTTAGAGTCAGACTGCGAGTGGTTGTAACAAGAGGCTGTGATAAAAGACGACGGATGTGTTGCCTTCATCGAGATGGAATGAACGTTTGAAATGAATAAGTATGTAGAGAAACATGGTATACTGGTCATACTTGGAATATTTTTCCAGGATGTATCCTGATCTATTAAACAAATGCTACACATGGCTATAGTCTTTACATTTGTTACTACAAATAACAGTCTAGTCTTAGTGAGAGCCGCTGTTTCCCCCTCGGCCTTGTTCCTTGCCTGGGACCTGTTGCCAGATGATCTGTAACAGTAAAAATCTTGTCAATGGCCAGGAAGCGCTCCATCATAAATGACAGAACATCTAGTCAATGATAAATAAAGCTGAACTCTAACATAATAAAGTGGCCTAAAATTGACAACAAGCTAAAACGTCCTTACTCGAAACATCTAAAAGTCAAACTGGTTGTTCGAATAATGGTAGAGAACATAATCACATGCACCCTCTGTGATTTGTTTGTAGTGTTCAGCTGAGATGGCTCATTTGAGATGATATCGAATGTGATTCTTTGAAGATTCCCTCGACTCACATGCTGTGCAGGTATTTGTTTTGGTCTGCATCTGGTAATCCTTCTGTGTTTGGAGCACAGGTTCACACCTGTTCTTCAAAGGTGGCTTGACTAATTCAGGCTCAAGTCAACGTTGATGGGCAGATAGGGAGAGTAATCTAGACTTAAGTAATAAGATGCACCTGTAAACTAACTAGGTTGCAACGTGTGAGTAACTGGAATTTAAAGGACAAGTTTTATACCTGGACAGTGTCCACACGTTCAGTGGGCTTTTTGAGGGGTCAGAGGCATGCGTGTGTGTGTGTGTGTGTGTGTGTGTGTGTGAGAGAGAGAGAGAGAGAGAGAGTAGAACAAAAATAAACATAGCATGAGAATGCAGCAGTGTGTTTTATTGTTGACCAATATGAGCCAATGGTTTGTTTTAATATATATATATATATATATATATATATATATATATATATATATATATATATAGCTTTACATAGATTTGTTCATGTGTATAGTATTTGACCTGTTTTACACAGGGACTATCCAGTGGAGGCTGTGCAAGTAAAACATGTGAACCACAAGTGTCGAGTAAAAAGGAAATTTGGTTTGGCTGCCTGTAATACAGCATCTGGTGGATAGATGAGAGTCTCTGTTAGTTTAGATTTAAAAACGTCAGTTTCACTTCAGACCTACACTGGAGACGTGACTGTGTGATGAGCACCGCTTGTGTGACTGTACGGTGCAGGAGGCTGCTGACTGTCAATGACGTAGCACTGATACATTAAAACTGTTCATTGTAAAATGACAGTAAATTACTGGCAGCAGAGACACCAGCACTTTACTGTGTTTTACACTCACCACCATAATTTACTCTAACTGTTAATTACTGTAAACATTATTACTTTGTTCTGCTGTAGCATGTGAGCTTTACAGTTTCATATTGTAGCTCAGCCTGTAGTAATATACTGTATTTTTACATTGTTGCTGTTGTAATCTATATTAACACTTTCCTAATGTAATACTATAATAAATAACTGAAAAGTTATATAAAATTAAGAATAAAAAAAAGTTAATAAAAAAAACATTTTTGACATTTAAATATGCATAACCCTTAACATCAAGCACAAAAGAGGTTGAGACAAATGACAGCTTTATGGAACTGAACACTTATCCAAATGCTTTCAGATAATAAGCATACTCAAGTATGTGTTGGAAAAAATAATTCTCAAGGTTCATGTCCTTTCACAGGACACATTGTAAATCTGTTAATTATAATATCCCGAGCTAGCAGCAAAATGTAGTCATAGCTCTTATGAACAAAATTTAGATCTTTATCATGCACCATCATTCAATCTGACTGCAGCACTCTTTACTATACATAAAATGAATATTTCAAAATTTCCATAATCAGGATTGAGAAAATTGTGTGGTTTGCAGAAATAAACACACTTTAACCCATGAACTGACCATGCTTTCCAACTCAATCTTGCTCCAAATCTTTTGTACCAACCCATAAAAAAGAGCATATCTGAGCACACATCTTTAATAGTTTGAGAATATGACACAATAGACAGGATTGTGGTAACTGATATGTTTTCATTACACCAGGACGGAGACATCACCGAGGCTGAGAGACGAGAATGGGGTCCAGCAGTGTGTTCGTGACTGTGATCGGAACAGTGATGAGTTGTGCATATACCCTAGGTTGATACAGATGAAAAATAGGCTTACTTGTGTTGGATAAAAGACTCATTGAAATCTCCACAGACAATGATGGGGTGATGATGTATGACTGTAAAAGGCTTATCCTTGGATCCTACCTCTCTTTCTGGAATATGTCTGCATTATTGCCCTCACATTCATTCACTCTGTCTTTGTTTCAATTTTTAATTCAAGAGGACATATCTCATATATCTTTTTGTTTTATAATATAAGAGGTTATTGCGGCATAAATATTGAAATGTCTAAATTATGATATGATACTTTGACACACAGTCACACACAGTCTGCTCATCAGGTGCATGATCGACCCACATAAGGCAGTGTATATGTGGGATTCCTTTGTGCTGAAACTCAACTGAAACTTTAAGAGGTTCTGCAGGATTGCCAACATATATCAGCAGCTGTAAACGTATAAAACCTGTAGGACTTCTCGCTTGGTAAACAGATCTTTTCCACCCAATAGTCTGGAGTCCCTCTCAGGAGCTGCATGATACTGACTGCATCTTTATTTCACACCAATTTCTCAACCTTATGTTTATCTTACAACATTCTTGAAGTTATTTTTGCATCCATTTTTGGTCATACGCTTTCCTTTGCATGATTATATCATCATGCCAGAAGTGGTCAGGTGTATTTATGCCGCAAACTGTGCAAAGAACAAGTAGTGTGTGTGTGTGTGTGTGTGTGTCTCTAGAAAAAGGATAATCAAAACAACAACAGTCTTGTTTTCGAAATAACTGCTGGGTTTTAATTGAATGCCTCTTTTTATCCAGCATTTTTTCACCAGTGGAAAACTGAAAGTTCATAGCCTCCAGTTTAGGTGTTTTAAAAACGTTGACTGGACTCTTTCTTTCAGCAGCATGTTTCCTGACTGAAGGCCTGGCTCCAGAGCAAACGCTCCATTAGTCATGCCACAGTTCTGCTCTGTATCATCTCTCTGCTACTTGGCCATCAATATTATGTCCAATTTAAGAATCATTTTTGCCTCACATGGTCCGCTATTGTTTTTCTGCTACAAATACACCTGAACGTTAATGTAATTTGACCCTCATACAGGGTCATACTTGGTTCGGTTTTCTTTGTGACAAACAGTGCATACGTTACATACGTGGAACAGGCCTTTATTCATGGTTTGAAAACAGATATGGTTTCGATCAAACCATTTCACTTCAATATAATTCCAATTTCCTTTTTATTTTCATGAAATTAATGTTTTTCATTTCAAATTATGCAAAATCCTAAATTAAAGACTATAATCTCTCTTTCATTAGTTCACTAGCTGCATGTGTCTAACACTGAATGCTTGATCATGTGCATAATGCTGGCTAATATACGGTTGCTTCTTTTTCCCTGAAGTCAACGTTGTCTCTGTAACGGTGTATGACCTTATTATTCAGGTTGATCATGTTCACACTGTAAAACTCCACAGGTTTCAACATGCACAAATACTCTGCGTTACAAACATTTGATGACACTTATACTGTCAATCATATCACTCAGATGTGTGAATGTCAGCATTACAGGAGAAGAGCCAAACTGTTGGCTCTTCAGGAGTGTAGATCAAAGAAACCATACCTGTCTGATACTACACATCTCATAACAGCTTCGTTCAGTTCACTGACAGTTCAGTCCTACCTCTATGTAGAGAAAGGTATGTACAGTTCCTCGTAATGTGCCATTATTGGAAAGTTGTGTCATGTCTGAATTATATATGCATCTGTGTGCAAGAACCTCAGCAGGAATCTCATCAGCAGTAGAATGGATATTTTTTAGGAAACCTTTTCCTGGACTCATTATACATCACATGTTTTCATTCTCATGAAGGAAAGCAAGAAAGGTTAGTGAAGTTACATGTACACTGGCTGTGGGATGTAAGAACATGTCTGATCTCCCGGGTTTACACGCTCTGTATGATCTGTTTTGCTCATGCATCTCATGGACACTGTCACACTAGCTACAATGGCAGTGGATGATTCAAGGATTCAAGGATTCAAGGATTCAAGGATTTTTATTTGTCATTGCAACACATGTAAACATGGGATGCAACGAAATTGGTTTCCCTGGTCCTGGAGCAGCCCAATATCAAATATAGAATAAAATATAGAATAAAAAATAAAATATATATATACACACATCTGATGAGTAGAATGAATAGACGGTAGCTGCATGTGGTGGACAGTGAGGATAAAACATAGTGAAACATTGATCCAAACCTGGTCTGCTCAGACAGAATGTAATGTTCTGTGACAAATAGATGCTAAGATAAAATAAATGAAGGATTCATATGGTTATGTTGGCCATATGAACACTGTTAATCCCAGTGTCTTGTAAATATCTCTAATGTACTTCATGAGTAAATTCATGGATGTGTGTGTTTTTTAACAGTGAGTCACACTCTTTAACTGTATATAGGTTTGCATGATAACCAGCCTAAAGCTGTTATTATCTAGCAGTGTTCACCGTGCTTGCATGGATACAGTGCACATAATGTCAACCTCTCTGATTTCTGACATGAAACATATTCCAGCGGGGCTTTTGTGGTGGATTTTATTTGCTATTTCAAGTTTCAGAAACATACATGGCATAATGACTGACCTTAAGGAAATGACTCAAAGATTCTTTCTGTCTGTGCCACATGTGGGGTCACCCCTCCTCCACCCTTCCTCTTTCTCTGCTTGTGTGTATTGAGTCTATTTTTGGCTTTTTGTAGATGTCATTATATTGTGCGGGTGTTCTATTTTTACTTTCTCTTTTCCACCAAAGCGCTTTTTTCTCAACCTCTTCCATCAAGGCCTCTGAAGGCTTGTCTCCAGCACCAGGCCTACCCTCTTATTTGAAAAAAGGGTAATCATCTGTAAATTGCATGCTGGTTTGTGCCTAATCATAACAACTCAATGTAAATAGACTGAGTCCCCTCCAAGATGTGGGTTATGAGTGGTAACAGATCACAAATGCCCCCCAACTCCACTCTGCTACCCCCAAACCCCAAAGTACACATGCTTCTAATTCTCTCCTGAAAGAGACACGGAAAGAGATACGATGATGGAAAGAGAGACATCTGGCCTCATTTTTTTTTTAAAATATATATATTTATGTATGTACACAATTAAGAGTGAGACAGAAGCAGAGGAGAGAATATCTGAAGGTTTCGGTTAGCATTTATGCTTTTTAATTTAGGATAATTCTGATTTAGTAGAATTATTATTATTTTTTTAAATTTTGACCAACAGTTGTATCATTTGTAATCACTAATCTCCATGTTAGAAAACATAATGCAACAGAGTGTAGCAGGTAGCTTTGGTTTTAAACTAAGTGCTTCATAAACAGAAATATCAGAGCGTCTAATGCCAAGCCTGATATAATACCATGTATGTGTAGATGTACCATCTCAGTGCAGTATCTCCAATAACTCCACTATACGTGTGGAGCACAAACATGCTTGTACTTCACACCTTGACAAAATACATTTGGTATGTCGGAGCTCATTTCTGCCTTGACATCAGTCTCTGTGCCGGTGAACCTAGTTTAGAGAATGAGAGATACATCAGCTCCATCTATATATTAACTATACTATCACTAACTATCATTAACAGGGAAAAAGGTGGAAGAAACCTCAGGAAGAGCCACAGAGGAGGGATCCCTCTCCCAGGACGGACAGACGTGCTGACTAAACTGTCTGGCATTGTCTGACATGAAGGGGTGAAAAATATCTTTTGTGATAATTGTTGCTGAGGTTATATCATGATACTTACAATGTTTGCCACAGCTGACCAAGGTAGCTATGGTTACTCATAGAGCAGGACTGGTTCTACTTTGTGTTCAGCTCTTTTTGATGAAACACAGAGAAACACAGCAGCTTAGCTTAGCTGCTTTAATGTCTCCGCTCTGCCTCGGTCCACACTGTGTCTGATTCCACAAAGCGATATAAGACAGTATATCATGAAACTAGTCTTCTTCTATTTTAAAGTATATAGTAGTATGATAATTTAGTGTCTGCTTCACTGGCGTTACATGTTAGATGGGAGTGTGTCGGGAGATCGGCGTTTTACAATACAGAAAACAGTAGTAGTTCTTCTGAGAACCAATGACGGCTCTTCTGCGCCACAGAGACACGGAGAACATTAAAAACATCTGTTGCTGTTTTTCATACTATAGGACACCCCTAATTTGGATAGACGGAGATAAGGTTGAAATTTGGCAAAGTGGTCGTTCACATGTTCTACTTGCGCAAATATGACGTTTAATTTGCAACTACAGTATACATAAATATACAAAATACAGACACACCTGTACACACACACAAACATTACAATATATCATAGTACACTAACACTGTGTGTGTGTGTGTGTGTGTGTGTGTGTGTGTGTGTGTGTGTGTGTATGCAGTAATGAATCCGGGGCAACCAATCACACCAATCTGCTGTATTTACAATATTTTTTTTAAATACATGTAAATTCTAATATATTACTGTATTTTACACAGACACTGCACTCATCATTTCACTGTGACCCAAACTGTAACAACCACAGGTGTTAATGTAGAAGTGGTCACATGTTCAATACACTGATGGAGAGGAGTGTAGAAGAAATGAGACAAAAAGGAAATTCCCAGGTTTCTTTGGGGAAATTACATGTAAGTTTTATTTTTGCACAGTAGATTTTCTCAATTATGTCTATAAAGTATCGGACCATAGAATGCTGTCTCCAGGAGTTGGGTCTCTAAATCTATTACCCGCTCCGTATGAAAATAGATAACTTTTGATGTGTTTGGGGAGGAGAGTAGGAGCTACACTGGGGGCTATGCTGCTTTGGAACACACCAGCTACTAGGGACTGGAGATGCACAGATGCAACAATGACAACTATAATGAGAAAGTAAAGTCTCAAGTCTTTTGGAATATGAAGCCACAAGCTTGACTCACCTATCTTTGGTCATTTTGGCCCGTTCATTTTTAAAGAACCTCTCCAGCTCCATCAGGACGGATGGGGAGCATCATCCCCTCCAGAGATGTTCAATGAGATTCCATTCTGGGCTCTGGCTGTGGGACCTTACACACGACAGTAGTGTGCCTTTTCAAATATTTTCTAATCAGCTGACTTTACCACAGGTGGACTCCAATTAAGCTGTAGAAACATCTCAACATTGATCAGTGGAACCAGAATGCACCAGATCTCAATTTAGAGATGAAAACTTACGTACAAGTGATTTATTTATTTTTAATAAACTCATCTCAAACAAACTTTTTTAAGCTGTCATTATGGGGTATTATGTGTCGAATTTCGAGGATAAAAATAAATTTAATCTATTTTGGAATAAGGCTGTAATGTGGAAAAAGGGTGAATACTTCCCATACGCACTGTAGGAAGCTAACATAGCGGAAAATACTGTAGTACTACTGTAGTTTTTAACAGTTTGGCTGGGTTAGCAGAGTTACAAAGGGTTCATTATTGAGTCATATATCTTCATAATTATGTCTCTTTCATGTTTGACATGCATCATCCTGTCTCGTGAGAATACATATAGTTCACTGTGAGAGCAGAGATCAGAGCATGTGCTGAATTGCACTTGCTGAGTTTGAAAAGCAACGGGAACAAGAGGACAGCAACGGTGCACAAACAATGCTGTTGGCTAAGTTATAATATTCCTGTTTTAAAAGTGATTTAGAACCTCTGTTTTCCTCAGGGAGTTCAGATGAGGACTGTCAGTGACTGGCTGACATCCTGCAGATAGCATTAGCATTAGCCTGCTGCAGCACCTCAGTGGAGCAAAGTGTATCATGTGGAATTAATTAGTAGTTAAGAATTAAAATTGTTAGATTGGAGCTTTAGAAAGAGTTTAGAACATTTTCATCTCACTGTATGATACGCAACAGTCTCTGTTGTCTTTTTCTCAGTATGCATTCACCTTTGTCGTGCTAGCTGATAGGAATCAATGAATCACGGGACCTCACAGCTAACAAGTCTCTTGAACGGTTCCACTTTAGTACAGTCACATGTCGGGCAGGTGTCCATTTGGCACGCAAAGCACAGATCCCCAAACCCTGCTGTGCTTGTTGTGCGTTTATGTGCTGTCAAGATAATCACATACAGGAGTTTTCCAATGAGGAAGAACCTCCTGAATGTCTCACCAGGTCAAACAGTGAAGAAGCAGGTATCAAGAAAGTCGAGTGGGAGAAAATCCTTCAGCTGGGCCAGATGTTGTCAGGTTCTTCCCACACTGGTTAGTTATGTTCACCAACTTCAGACAATACACTTTTAGAGTTTGATATGATATAGGTTTACTGTATGTTAAAACAGAATACAGACAAACCAACCTGGTTGATGAAGCAACTGAAAAAATATCAAAACGTATTAGCCATAGCACTGCGTTTATCTCATTATTAGACTTAAAATCATCTGAGAGTGTAAATAAACCTACTTACTGCCTGAACCAAACCTCTGACATTATTCTGGCGTATGGCATCGAAATTCAACATTGAATAGTTTAATAATCTTTGAATAGCTATTACTGGACTAGACACCATTAGACATAAATCTTCAGTAAGTATCTATCTGAGCGCTGTAGCAAATTTGCAGAAGTGATCCCATCAGCATTTAATTCAATGCTATGTCTCAGTACAAAAGAAGACTCTTATGCTAACCTTAGCTCCTCTCCAATTGATCACCTTAAAACAAAGGATAACTCCATTGTATAAGTACCAAACCGACAAATTAAAGAACACATTGCAAAAAACTTGAAAGGATATGGCGTTGCACGAAACTGGAAGAATCCTGTTTAGTCTGGTAATACAGTATTAAAACATATAGGAAGACTCTGTAATGCCAGAGCCTATTACTCATCATTAACAGAGGGGGGAAAAAACAACCCTAAGCTCCGTTTCAAGACTTTGACCAGACTAAAAGACCTGGATGACCTTTGGTTTTCTGCTGCACTCTATACTTGATGATATTGTCCTGGCCTCGTAGGGCAGGCTTAATTGTGGTTCCTAGAATTTCTAAATGTACAATGGGAGGTAGAATATTCAACTACCAGTCGGAGGGACAGACATCCTCTCTACATTTAAGAGTAGGTTTCAAACTTTCCTTTTTGATAAAGCTTATAGTTATGGCTGGCTTGGGCCTGTCTTGGACCGGCCCATAGTTATGCTGCTATAGGCCTTTAGGCCTATAGGCTTTAAGACTTCCCATGATACAATGAGCTCCTCTCTCTCTCTCTATCATGTCCCATTAATGTATTTTACTAAGTTGACTTCTTCCCCGGAGTTATTGTGCTTTCTCGTTTGGTACGTGGTGGCCCCTGTGTCGCAGATATGGACCGTTGTGGCATTGATGGTACATGGGTCACAGATCTGGATCGTTGTGGTGAATGAACAATTCATTACTGTGTCATGGATTTGGATTGTTGTGGCTGAACCCTTCTATTTCATGGTGCAGATTTTTCAATCTCTGTGGCTTTTGGATGTGGATAAAAAGAAGCCAACCAATAAAATAATGACTTCTCATGACCAACGTCATCCTGTGATGATGATCTCCAACCTGGGTTCAGCGTCTCTGTGCACAGAAGAAGCCATCAGTCAGCAGCAGCTCCTTGGAGCTGAGAGAACAGCAGTAAGGAACACCAGGCTGTCTGACAGCAGAAATTTACTGAACCAAAATAGTGTTCATGTTGGTTCCAAGGCAAGACATCAACAGTGTATTTATTAATTCATTGGTTCTATTTCCATAGCAAGTGAGGGAATATCAGTCTGTAATGAAACAAACAGCTCACAGACACACTGGGAGCTGATCAATCAATGTAGATACAGTAAATACATTCAAAACACATATACAGTGGGACATTTGTTTTATTTAAACAGATGTCTCAGCAGATTATGCTTCACTCATGGCTTAAAGTTCTCTGGCACAGTGCAGGAATTCCAGAGTAGGGCCAACGGATTTCCATCATTTGGAATCCATAGAGGCCATTTATGAGATCAGAGTAGATCTGAGGAGAAATAAAAAGAGACAGAAAGGGGAGGTTAAGAGAGAAGACTTCCAGTTCATTCGCTCTCATTTGTGGACTTTGATGGTGTAAAATAATACTGTGAGAGCTTCATTCAACCAGATGATGTTCTTCGCAAATTGTCATACTCACGTGCGGTACTGCCCCCCAGGGGGCATTCAGAGAATGTCAGGGAGTGCTGAAAGCAATATTTTTGAATGAGGTGCGTTGAGGTGTTCTTGGAGGGCAGATGTGTGTGTCTATTTAATACTAGTTTAGTCCTGTATTTCTATGAATATTTTCACAATTTTAACATTAGACTTAAGGGTTTTCTTGTGAAGTTAGCTACTGGCTCAAACAACAACTCCATGAAGTTTTCACGATTTAAAGCTTCAGAGTTCATCAACACGACACTGTGAGTAGATCGAGACTTTTTTCTTCCTCAGAAAGCAGGGAGGTGTGCGTTTGTTTGTGCCACATTACCGGCCAGTTACCATCACAGACTGTATTGATGGTCACCAAACATACCTGTAACTCAATCTCATTAAAAAAGGCTCCACCTAGTGGTACAACCATGTACTAGATAGTGGCGTCTTCTGCATGTGTTGTCGCCGTCATCATTGTTGCCATATCCCCATTACAGATTATAGTTAGTTAATGATTTGCTACTGTGCATCTGTATCTTTACCACTAGTTTCACTGTTACTGTAATAATTTATCATTTATTTTATCATTGTCATTATTTATCACTATTATTCATTGTGAGTGTACAATATGTGTGTGTTGATTTGTTCTGTACATGTGACATCATTGCACGTCTGTCCGTCCTGGGAGAGGGATCCCTCCTCTGTGGCTCTTCCTGAGGTTTCTTCCACCTTTTTCCCTGTTAAAAGGTTTTTTGTTAGGCAAGTTTTTTTAATCATATTTTAACAGCGATTAACCAATATTTGATGAATCTATCACATCCCTACTTTATATCGCCTACTTTAGCCAAGCTTGTGTGAACATTTTTAACCTAAACTTGGGTGTGGGTGGATGTGTTGTAAGGCCAAGCACCACAGTTGAATAGGGATAAAGTAAATATTGTTCTTCTACCAGAATGAAACTTATAATATAGATCCACATACAATATTTATTTTCATATTATTATATTTTATTTTTTTTTATCATGAAATAAGTCTGAATAAATATAACAATTTTAGGTGTGTTGTCTTTCTTTAATCGTAATCAAAATCATCTTCTTCCCTTAAATGATCTCAAATAGTTCTTGATGACTGTATTAGAGAACAGCAGCAGTGGTTATGTCTGGAGTGGTGCTGAATCTCATCATTTTACATATTGGTGTAATTTAATTAGCAGGGGTCAGGTAATTATATAACTATTATGTAACCATATATAACATAGTTACATAAAGTTATTTATCTATGTTTTACAGATTGCAGATGAGGAATATGACTGGCTGCAGACAAAAGATTTTTTTTTATCTGTAAAAGTGTTTATTTTTATGTAATTAATTGAGTTAAGTAAGCAATAAGTGCGTCATTGATAGAAAAACTACAGATTGTAGGCTTTGCTAATGTTACACATTTCAGTAAAGTTGGAAAGTCGAACTTCCCAGATCAAACTCATAACTCATAACACCCCTAATTAAAAACAGTATTCAGGTTCTAAGGCAGCATTAGACTTGAATCTGGATGAAACTATTGATTGTATTTGCAGTGCAGATTAAGAGAAAGCTCTTTTACAATGACACATTTAAAAACACACACCGGGACAGGATCACACTGAGTTTCCAAACCGCTTTGTCTTCAGATCCACCTTTTACTTGTGCTATCCTACTATAGCTTGATAATTGTGTCAGTGTTTGCATTGCTTTATCAAAGATCTGAGCAAGCTATGACGTCTTTGTGTATATTTATTTACGCGTCTGTTTCCATCTGATGTCATCATCCGGATACCTACTGACAGAAGAGAATGTCAGCATGGATTATCTTTACTTTACGTCAGGTGTTAGTGTGTGGCAGACAATATAAGACCATTTTATAGACAATAAATCAAAAGGAAAGGGCCAGGCTGTGTGTTCCTGGGTCTGTTATAGTATTCAGATGGAGGTTTGACTTTTTCTGTTTGCGTTGAAAAGTAATGAACATTTGTAATCTTGCCTGCGTGAGCAGTGAGCCAGGAGAAAATACACAGCAGGTGCTGTACAGTAACACGAGATCTCCAGCACACCTGACCATGCGTTCACAAGTCAACAAACTTGGACAGGCTTGTCAAATAATAAAATGAAAAACTTTGCTGACAGATTTGAATGTGTGGGATTGTGTTACTTGAACAAAAGTTTGAGCACAAAATGTACAGAGCCTAAAGTTTGGATTTGAGTTAAAGTCAGTGCTTAGAGAGTGGTTGAAGCAGTCACCACGGTCATGTTAAATTCATTATTATTTTGTTATTATAAAATTATACATTTTGTCATTATATACAGTTCAACAAACTTATCTTAGCTCTCACATCTCACATTCTTCATCAGAAAATGTTGGAAAATGTTAGAAAATGTTGAAAAGGTCATTGCTTCAGTTGTCATGGAGATTGTGTGAAGTATGGAACTTCAGCTTAATGATAACAGGTAGCTGTATACGGATGGAGATGGTAACTGAAAGCCAGTCATCCACTGACTCCTAGTTGTTGACCAGACAGCTTACGTTGCCTCTTCCAATTTGTCATTTAGTCCACTTGTTTCACTACTATACATACGTCTGACAAATGATAATCAAGGTCCACTTATTAGCTTTTTCCACAGTGTTCCATCACATCTCATGGTTGAACTCGTCAGATGAAATTGCTTTATTTTGTCAATACTTGCTCAATACAGCTTTCAAAAAAAAAAGTAGCTGCTGGTTTAATCTTGAATGAGATTTAAATGTAACAAATAAAACTACACAGTGTTTGTTGCAATTTCAAATTTACAAACTAAAGAGTTTAGTTTCTGTGGCTCTGGGTCTCTGTTGGAATCCATTGTGAATTCCACATCCAGACTTTAAAGTATTTGACACTTATATAATTCCAGTGGAGTATTCCTTTAAACCAAACTTTTTTTGCTGAACAGCAGAATTTATAGAAACAAGTGACAATTACAGGATATAATGGTAAATGCTAAGTTCAACACTAGGATAAGTATAGAAGAGTCGTATAGTCAGCAAACTGTTTCAGTAACGTAAGTTACATTGAAATATCTATCTTAAAGGACAGGTTCGCAGTTTTTCACAATGATTTATTGTTTTCACATTCAGATTTTGTAATGCTTTCCCTCAAAACCTTGCCCTTCCACCCAAATAGCCGCTGCTTGTGCACACATTAGTGCACACACTCTGCTTCTTCTCAAAATATATGTTTGCACTCAGATATATTGTGGCTTTCACAGATTTCGTGCGCTCCACACTTAGCCATTCTCCTCACACACACACACACACAGACTGGTTTTTAAGCACTTGTGAAACATCAGCTCTCAGATTAATGTTCTGCTCTCGAATTTTTTGTGCAATAACCCTGTCAAAATTCCCCAACCAATAGAATACCAGGTGTAGTGTTGACCAGTGAAGTGATCCCTGCCGCCTTGCAGGGGTGTTCCCTTTGCTTCTTGGAGCGTGTGGTGCAGCAGCGGTGGAAGAAATATTCAGGTCCTTTAGTAAGTACCAATATAGCAATGTTAAAATAGTCCTGCATGAAAACTTCAAGTATGAAAGTAAAAGCAGTGTCCCACTGACTGATATATTATTACATAAGACATAATTAGATTATTAATACTGAAGCATCGATGTTAGAGCAGCATGTTACTGTTGGAGTTGAGTTGGGCCCCTCCAAAGGGTCACCAGATAAATCTGAGGGGTCGTGAGATGATTAATGGGAGAGGAAAGAAGAAGAAAAAAGTTCTGATACACAAATCTGTTTTCAGCTTTTGGACTTTTTCTGTAATTTTGATTTGTGATAAAATGGTGGCAAAGCTGTACTGTTATACCGTTTTGAGAATAGAGTGTTGTCGTATACGGCTCGAGACATTCGTAAAACTGGTCTGGTTCATGTGAAGCAACAAAAGCTTGTTATATCATCCATGTAAAATCTTCACTTGAAATGTAGCTATTAACTTAATATAGTGGAGTAAAAAGCGCAATATATTAGAAATGTAGTGGAGTGGAAGTATAAAGTAGCATCAAATGGAAATGTTTCAGTAAAGTGCCTCAAAATTGTAGGTACAATACTTCTATAAATGCATTTAGTTGAATCAGGAGAGACGTAGTGAATGAAGATAATTGTTTATTTATACAGATGATATAATTAGTCTTGTCAGGAAAGGGATGGTGGCTGATGAGGTTAAAGAGTGATGGCTGTGGTGTTAAGGTGGAGGGTTAGGGTTAGGGTTAGGGTTAGGGTTAGCTTACCTTAACCCTAACCCTTAATTTACAACCAGGTTCATACGTTTACACCCACCAGGGTTTTATGTTTTATTCCTTGCATACAACTTTTGGAATAAAAGGATAGTTAATGTGTATACACTAGTGCCACCTTATCCTTTACTATAATAGTTACATATAATAGTAGCCTTATAGCACACAGGTCGGTGAGCATGTGTATGGTTTTGAGGGAAAAGTCTGAATGTGAAATCAATAACTCTCAAATTGAAAGACCGCCCTCTCCAAACTCCATATTTTCTTTGCCATCACGTACATTGTAAGAACATTATGAAGATGATGAACATTTGTCATTTAATAACCGTATAAAACAACTTTCGAGCACTGCATTCTTCCACTAAAAATGTATTTGATGACACATATGAGCTGCACCAGTATGAGGACACAGCTGGTGGAGATGGAGTCAGGACTCTCCAGAGTAACATCCTTTTACAGTGAGTTTGGCTCTCAGACATTGAAATGAAAGTGATCATTTCTCAGTAATGATTCAAGTCAAACTGAAACGTTTACTCAGAGGGCCTGTGGCAGTCAATCTGTGAAAGGATAGGATGTCTGAGGAGGGTCTGTAAAACAATAACACTGGATCAAACATTAAAGTAAATGTTGATTTCCTTGGAATGGTTTTTCTTTGTAAGAGACTGTAACAACATTAACACACAGTGTATCTAAGTCTGTGTGGGAACATCATGGAGAGAGACGTCATCACAGTGGTGCACAAAGACCTGAAGGAAAAAATAAAGGTTTGGATAGGAGAGGAGATGAAAAGGGAAGGAGAGGAGAGGAGAGGAGAGGAGAGGAGAGGAGAGGAGAGGAGAGGAGAGGAGAGGAGAGGAGAGGAGAGGAGAGGAGAGGAGAGGAGAGGAGAGGAGAGGAGAGGAGAGGAGAGGAGAGGAGAGGAGAGGAGAGGAGAGGAGAGGAGAGGAGAGGAGAGGAGAGGAGAGGAGCACTGAGAACATTGTAATGTGATCAATCTACATACAAACTGTAATACATGATGATGATGCATGATCATATATTTCAGATAGATAGACAGACAGACAGATAGATAGATCAGATCACAAGTGAAGTCGAACAACAGAACTGTTTTGTCATTATTTTAATTTATCTTACAAACTTAAAAACAAGATTCCCGTATCGTATCTACATAATTATTATCTTAGAATTACGGGCGTGCAAGTATTTTTTTCTTTATTCACTAATATCTCAACTAGCTGCTGAATTGAAAACTCAAAACCATTTTACTGCTGATCGCAGCTCACTAAAGGAGCTTTCCAACTAAAACCGAAAACTTGTTGGTCTGTGAATGAATATAAAAAGTGCCGTTGGTGGCAGCGTGAGCCTCAATCAAGCTCAGATGTCAAGAAATATCAGTCCTCAGACTCTTTATAAAAGTACTGCAGCTGCTTAATAGATTTGTACATTCCGTTTATGCATGTCCACACTACGTCAGCATGGAGGAACAGCAGGATGAACACATTATGTTGGACTATAAAATGTATTTTATGTACTGCTAGGCCTGTCGGGCAGAGCAGGGTGTCAGGTTGAAGTACAGTTACAGTTGAAAAGCTTTCCATATTTCCCTGCTGAAACATGTGGGATTAATAAAGTATCTATCTATCTATCTATCTATCTATCTATCTATCTATCTATCTATCTATCTATCTATCTATCTATCTATCTATCTATCTATCTATCTATCTATTATAGAAACAACAAATCCCATGCAACTGTCATTCTATCTGAATAACGTGTGAATCTAGTGCGTATTTGGACATCCTTAAAATTCTGCGTGTGTGGCTGCATTAAACAAGACACAAAACAAATATAAATTTTTGTATTTTTTTTTATTTATTGTTTACAAGAACAACAAAAAAGAAACTAAATTCTTGACAGTTTCAATGTGTCATTTCTCAACAGTGTCGGTATCAAAGTCACCAATTAATAGAGAATTTGTTCAAAACGGGACAAAAAATAAAAAAAAAACATCACATCATCAAATTAATATTTAGTAGTTGTGCCATTAGCATGCAGTAGAGAACTAATCCTGGCCTGCATGTTCCTGACACACTGTTGAGGGTTAATCGTGTCCTGTTCTTCTTCAATAACTGCTTTTAATTCTTCTTTGGGTTATCTTTGGAACAGACCTGTAGCTGTACCCTTCCTGGCTGAGAATCTGTATCCTGTGTTAGGTTCCTTGTTTTAGCCATTGTCTCTGAAGAGCTTTATATAGACATGAAGCACTGCAACAAAAATGGAGCCTTTTAATAAAAAGCACAACCTTCATCGGATCGCTGATAGCAAAATGACTTATGTATGATTTCTGAGCTGGTTTGACAACTCGTTCTGCTGTTGGTCTATGACGTTACTTCACCTTACTTCCTAATCATTAGAAGCTTACAGCACTGTGTTGCTGCCAACATGACAAAAAAAAAAAAAATTGTGCAGTTTCATTTTTATAATAAAATTCTTCGTACAAGTTCCTTTCAATGACAAACAATAACAACAACTCGATATTGTATTACAGTCAGGTTGTTTTGCTGATATCTGGCATAATTTCCCCTAATTCATAAGAATGGGGATAAATCAGACTGCTAACTACCGCGTCACCTGTGTCAGCTGCTGTCTATAGGTAAATTATTCTGTAGTATTCTGTATAAAGGAATATTACATTTCCTTGACGAACGCTTCACCCTGAATAAAAATCATATTGGCTTCCTCCCAAAACACCGTCGACCATGTATACACCCTTCACACTTAAATTAACAAACATGTACACCAATCACAAAACGGTGATGTTTTTGAATATCTCGGTACATATTTGGATAAAAATAGATTTTGAGAAAATGTATGCAGTGCCTTTACCTTGTTTACTCTCAATTTACTCTCCTGGTATGTACATATCTGTTGTAAAATGTTAAGAGTGGAACATGCTTCAGTTCCTAAATCTAGGAGGCAGTAAATTTGTAAATTCCATGAGGTTCCGTCAGAGCCTCCTACACAACGCATGTTAACAGTCACTTCCTGGAACCTGTGTTCCGAGAAAGGAGAACAGTATTCAAGCAAAATTCCATGACTTTTCTAACATCTACTTTCAAGCACATTCCAATAAAAAAGACTATAGGCAATAAAGGTGTTTGAAATTCCTTGATTTCTCTGCCTGGAATCCACCTCTCCGACACCAAGAACTAAGAAGAGAGCGCTTACCTCCCGCGGAGGAGACCCACCCACTGTTAAACCAACGGAGATGGAAAGAAGCAACCAGTAAAAACAGAACAGCAGACACCTGCAATCTTCCATTGTAACACCAGTTAGCACCCACCCAGTGTGGGGCATACATACTGTATGTTAGCTGGCAAAAAGACAAAAACATGGCTCAGTTTGTGCTCCTACTTCATATAGTCAACCCTTAAACTTAGAAAACTATCTGAAATGAGTTTGTCTGATTGAACCCATATTCCACTCCTCAATACGTCGTACTTCATTAGAGGATTCTTCACAGATTTTATTTATTTATTCGGTTCTTTGTTTTTAGAGAACATCAGGTAATAAAAACGTGCAAGTGCAATAAAGACTGCACACTAGGACCAGAATTTATTGATGTTAATAATAAAGGAAAGCACATATAATTTACTAAGAAATAGATTTAGTGTGATGTTATTCTTTATTGGCGCCTCAGCTATTCTCACTTTCCCTGTGAGAGCTGCAGACAGGCAGATAATCTGGGGCTCTATCTTCCATACAATCTATGGGTTAGTACAGGACTGGAGCTCAGTTTGTCTGCTGCTGTACTTGGCTCTGGAGCTGGTAAATAAACATTTGAAATGGACAATTACAGCACAACAGGAGACCCAGGCATGTACACACTCATATATGCATGCATATACCATGTGTATAGTACATGTGTGCACACGCAGAGCTGGGTTGAGTTTAGTGGCTTCTTGCCACGTCCAACATCTGACAAGCTGCTCATGTCTGGAGAAATCTCTGAATTTAGAGTAAGGGTTAGCTTGACATCGGCACTTCCTCTTTCACACACACACATACACACACACACACACACACACACATACAGGTAGGTTAAAGTAGGCAGAGCAGACTGGAGATCAGTATGGCCTATTCATGGAAACTGCTCCAAAGCCGCGCTCAGTCGCCTAAAGAACACAAGCTACGATTTCTGTAATGATAACAATAACACGCGCACACACACACACAGTCACATCGACACACACATGGCTTTTGTTATGGAAACAGAGTTGTGTGTGCTTAAGGTTAGGCAGGGGAGTGGTGAAACTGTTCGCCCTGTAAGCCCAGCGTATCTGGATTTCATTTGCCTTAAATGAGATCTGCTTTAAGAGCAATTAGAGCCAGAGCCCATGGCAGCCCCATGTTTTTAAGGGTTGCTAGGGGCAACCAGGGGCACTCTGGAAACAACAGCACAGCTGTATAGTAAAATGTGCTGGCATATCTTTATTTCAGCAAACATGTGAAAGTGAGTTTACTGAAATTACCTGCCAAATTCTGTTAAGCGTGGGCTGTTTCGTGCCAGATACCATATGTTGCTGTTGCACACGCTACTACAACACTGTGCTGCTATACATATGAGGACCTCTCATTGACATCAGTACATTCAGTCATTTACTCAAACCTTTACTCTTCCCTTTACCAGCCTCCAACTGGTGCTGCTCAAGAACAGAAATACAAATGAGAGACAGAGAGTGTGTTTACATGCACTGAAGTAACGTTTTGTCCTGATAGTGAGTTTTTCTTTGGATCCAATTCTACCTTGATAAAAATAAACTTGGAGGCGTATAAATCAAATCTTTTGTCTGCCTCCACTCTTTGTTATTGGCGGTGTGCAAAACATTTAGACAACAAGCTTCTCATTTTTAGGCGTTCAAGTAACAAAGAGCACTTATGGCAGATTATGTCAGCTGTGAATCAGGACATCCTGGAAAAATAAAGTTGTAAAAGTTTTCCTTGGCCCAGAGAGGAAGAATTGCATTACAAGCCACTGCCTGGAGTTGTACCTGCTGTGTACCACCATAGCAGCAGTCTGCAGTCTGTTAGTGTATTTCTAATTGCAGCGTACCAGTTTGCTGGGCCAGACAATGAATGGACTGCTGCGCTCTACCCCCTCCTCTAACCACGGCTTTAACTGCCTGTCCTGTAACCATCAAACACTGCCACTGGTTTCCTACAAGGCTTTGGAGCGAAGGAACATGAAAGGAAGGAGAAGAAGACAGCTGAGGTCCCCACTTCTCTCCTCTGGATGTGGTAATGGATGAGTAGGGCTGGAGGCTGCTGGTAATTGGTAGCTTGCTGTTTAAAGTGGGGTCCTTCAACTGAAAAACCTCACGGGAGGTCTTTAATTTAGGCTACTAAATACCCTCTCCCCCTCGCTCCAAGTGAGGACGCATGTGATACAGACGTTTATGTTTTTGTAAGTGTGAGTTCTCCGCATGCACTGTGTACTGTACACACACATGTAGTTCCACATTGTGCATTTTAGGGCCTTTGCTGACTCCAGCTTCTAGGTTTGGTATTGTTTCATGGCCACACACACACACACACACACACACACAAATTGTTTGCCACGTGCCATCAGTAGCGAAGTAGCCCATTTTGAAGACATCAAAGTCTGAGGTTGTTCAATCAGCAGACCTCTTAAAGGAGCAGTGCAGGTATTCAACATGGAGATTTTAACACTTTACTGGCTACATACAGTACGTATAAACAGTATGGCAGTGGGGTCGCCTGGGCACTGCTCCAATCATCAGGGACTACAAACAATACTGTGAAAACTGTACACTATCGAGTGCTGCAATATAAAATTACAACCACATGTCAAAAGGTATAAAACATAAAAACATTAAATATTTTACCAGTATTTATTAGTTTCAAAGATTTTTTTTTTTGTATTCAAATCAAATTTTATTTATATAGCCCAAAGTCACAAAATACATTTGTCTCAGAGGGCTTTACAATCTGTACAGGGAGTGACACCCTCTGTCCTTAGACCCTCGATTCTAGTGAGGAAAAACTTGCCCACCAAAAAACCTTTTAACAGGGAAAAAGGTGGAAGAAACCTCAGGAAGAGCCACAGAGGAGGGATCCCTCTCCCAGGACGGACAGACGTGCAATGATGTCACATGTACAGAACAAATCAACACACACATATTGTACACTCACAATGAATTATAATAATTGGATGATAAGAATAGGTATTGTGAAGCATATGTGTAAAATATAATAAAGCTTCTTTTCAAATGAACATAAAGAAAAAGACCAAACAGTACGAGAGAGAGAAAAAAAAAAACTTGTGAAACGACAACACCATGGATAATACAACTCAAATAACATTAATGATGTGCAAAAAATATTGAGGTGTTATCTAAGGGGTTAAGGAATAGCACGTGTGCAGTATGTCTTATCTGTCCGTCCCTTCCATTTAACAGATCATTGGTCTCCAAATCCTTTGAAATTCCTCCAGTCATTAAGGATGTGTTGGATTCCCTCCAAGCGGAGTGTGGAGTCGGTCAGCGTTATTATCCAGAGTTTGAAAGTTGCCACATATTTCTCATATTTCCTGTGATGCTGTGTGTTCTGTGGTTTTTACTTTTTGAAGGCATCCAGTATAACCAAAACTGGATCTAGTTTTACTTGAACTTCCTTGAAAAAAAAATGCACTAGTATTTTTTTGTATTAGACATTACAAGCAGGTGTATCTAGGAAAGCCGAGCTGACATTTAATGATAATAGCCACATTGCTGGGATGATTAGAAGTATTATCTTATATTCTATTCTCTATTTTCTGGTAGATGTGCTTTTAGCAGGCCTGTGACTGTACTGTTTAGACCCAGACCAAAGGTGATTTCCTTGAGTATGAAACAAATGTACAACTAGCTGAATTTTACATTTTTCTATAAAGCTATACTGTATATCTATGAAGTTTTCTCTTTTTTTTATTGAAACAAACACTGGGAAATGATTTAAATCACATTATTATCCGGACAACTTGTAATTACATACTTCTTTCAAGCTGTGGGGCCCTACCTTACAGGATAACCATCTGCTAAACTGCAATATGTGCAGAGATCTGCTCACCACTGAAGGCCTGATTTTCACAATATGAAATCTACGGTCAAAATAATATAAAAAACAAAAGCCATTTTGCAGACGTGCATAGTGCTTATTTTACTGGATCTTATCAAATACTCTGAGCCAAAGAGTGAGACTATTAAAAATTTGGGCTATTTGTCTCATGAGTCTCTATCAGCCGAGGCAGAATTCCCCTTCTTGTGTGCGAGCATTCCTAAATCATTCATGGCTGTGGTCTCTGGCAGCAGCCCAGAGACAAAAGCAAACATAAACATTTAGGAGCATTGCCGTGCACGTGGGCTCCCAGAGGGCTTATCTACCTCCGTCATTTGCTGACCTGTGAGCTGGAGGTTGGTCCACTCTTGCTCACTTTGGCCGGATTCATTTGAAATGTTTTCAAAATCAGAAGTATGTTGAGTTTTGCTTAAAACTTATTTTCATGAGTTTGAAAGCACTATTTACCAGTGAATTTGGGTCATTTGCACTGCATTCGAACCCAAACCAGGGTTAGGAATGTGAGGTATCAATGAAGGTTTTGTTGAGTGTTAAAACTTCACCCTACCTAACTATGATTCAACCTACAGCTAATTCATTAAAATCTCATCATCGTCATCAAAAAAAAAAATGTAAAAAAGATAATTCAAAGATTTTGGCATTATTTCGAAGATACATACTCTGGAAACCACACAATTTGATTAGCAAGAGATCTCTGACTTGAGTGTTTGCTTTGAATCTGTGTTGACTCCTATCTTCTTCTTCTATGACTCTTTCTCTTTTTCTCTATTTTGTCTGTCCCTTTTCTCACTGCTGTGTTATACTTTCCTCCAAATGTTTTCTTTTCTTGCACTCTTGTATAAGATTGTATCAGTGTAAAGCGTTGCAGCATCACTCTGTAACTGGTTCAGTATGTGGACAGCTCACGGGGATTTAAAGCTACCATGCTTAAAGATTGCTCTCTGCTTGATACATATCGCTAGAAACATCTTTTCAGTGTTTCACTGTTTTTTATAGTGTATGTTAAAGTGAATTACATTGGGTCTTGACTTGAGGTCTTGTTGGATGTTACTGTTGACTCACTTCCAACTATGCTCCATGTTGGAGCAGGGATTTCAGAGGCTAGATGGGCTCTTTAACCAATAGAGGCTTGTCTTGGAATCCAAGAACATTTGGTGAATTTTGAGCTCCAGATGGGACAGATTTGCTTGTTTATGATTATACTATCTAGTCCATCAGCACCAACCAAAAGCAACTAAAACATGCAGAAGTCCTTGGTCAGTTCAGTCTTTCTGATCATGCATCAGTCCAGAGGTAAATAAGAGACACTGTTTGTCAAGCCTGCAAAATTCAAAGTGTACTTCATAGCTGGTCAGACTGGTTCTGAGCTAAAAATCAATGTTAATCAATACATGGAGCAGGAAATGTATTGTGTATTCCTTTAACATCAACAGATTTACCATAACAATCAAGTTGTTATGGTAAATCTGTATTGTTATACCAATATGAGGTATGTCCATAAAGGTGGAAAACATGGCAGCAAGAAGAACAGTTATCATTTATATTCACAACAGCACTGAAGTAATTAGTCTGTTAATTGTTTAGTCACTTGATTTAAAATATAAAAATTTAGATAACTGATTCTCTGGTTGCTTTTTTTCTGTTTTATATCATTGAATTGTTGTGGACAAAACAAAACACATCACGTTGGACTCATTGCAATTATTCACAATGTTTATATGGTTTATATGTATTATTTGTTTACTGTTGATATTAAATATGACAATATCTTTCTGTTTGCCTTCCTTTCTGTCAGTGTCCCAACAAGTGAAACATGAACACTTTGAAATGAAAATGATACAAGACTGGGCAACATGCAAGAAAATATTTGATTTCTTCTCAAGAATTGAACTTTATTCTGTGAAGTACGCTCGTGTTAATGTTGCGAATCAGATTCAACAAACTGTGTTGCAACATGTTAAATGTCTGACTGTTCACAAGCAGGTGCATGTTTGAGAGATTAGCCTAATTGACGCCCCCCCAAATTGCAAAAATGCAAATAAGGTTTCCTGTTCGTCACGTTGGTGTGGTTAAAGTCCTGCTGTCAGTCAGAATAGATAGATAGATAGATATATTACATTTGTTTGTGTCTAAGACTAAGTTCTAAATATGAGGAAACTGGTGAATATGACGAGTTTTCTTGTCATGCCACTTAAGAACCGGTCTGTTCTTGTCGGAATCTTGCTGCTTAAAAATATGTTAGCATTTCTGGTACATCTGATTTCCTCACTCCTTAGTATCCAGCCTGGTTATCACTAACGCTGACCCCTGTCTCCAGTCTGACCTGTAATGTATTACAGTCTGCACACAATAGTGCAGACGATAGCGCAGACAAAGGTGTAGCCCACTGTGACTTCCTTCAAAACCAAACAGAGTTCCCCTCAGTGCAGAGCAGCACAGAGTAATAACTTCCTTTGCTCTGCCTAATGCACAACTCTCTCACACACACACAAGGTACAATAACAAGACTGCATGTGTGTGTTCTTTAGTTGAACCTTAACTAGTGGGTTTCAGGACCTGGACCACACCTCAACCGCACCTGTTCCAGCATTCCTATAAATCTCTTCCTCTTTGCGCTCATTCTCGCTTTCCGCGCATGCAGCTTCAGGCTAGCTTATAGCAGTCATTCCAGCCACTAAGTTAAAGCTACCACCAGACATTAGCCGTTTTCTGTCCGATTCTCGGCAGGCAGGCAGACTATGCTTCACGGCTAATCTCATGGTTGCATCACTGAAAAAACTTGGCTAAACAGTGTGCATCACCAGGAACTGCGGGGCAACCCGTCCGATCCAGATAAAGATTTGTTTGAAAACCGAGTCTGCTGGTCTTCACCAGCCACGACAGAGCAGTCAGACCACAGCGGTGCACAAACCAGCCTCACGGGCACCTCCACTCAACCTATTGAGATCTCTCCAACTCCAACACTGAGTTGCAAGTTACAGATACAACTAATCCAACACCACTTCAGTAATGTCTGTCACTGCATGCCCCGGGTTGCCATTTACTATACAACTAATAAAACACCACTTCAGTACAGTCTGCTGTCATGTGTACCGGGTTACCGGTTACTGATAACAGTGATCTAATGGATCTAATGTCGATTGCAAGTTACTTATACAACTAATCTAACACCACGTCCCTTCACATCCACAATCTAATGTTAACTTCAAGCTGTTTCCATTTTTTTTAGACTGGGTTGTTCGTTGTCCTTTCACCCATTCTCGCCCCAATTCAGTCACTCAATTCCAGCCAAAATTAGCTGGGGCATTTGGCACCGGGATACCAGCGCCCCCTGCTGCCCACTTCCAGAAACCACCACAGACACAGATACAAATGACAGATCAGCTCTACATAGATGCTTTCTGCTGGTTTGGGGGGTTTCCATGGTAAACGATGGTTCTACGTCAAGTGGAAGTCGGAGTGCTGCAGCAGATTCCTTATAAGCGTCCCCACAACGCATTTGGCAAGCAGTGGCTCTGTGCCCATCCAGACTCCTCCTCTTCAATACACTATTTAAATGTATCTTGTTGATGGTGTGGTCCTTGCTAGTGAATTGAAGCTTAACTAGCAAATTTCAGGAGCAGGACTACACCTCAACTACATATTCTGCATCCCCCCTCCATCCCACCCTATTGCTTGCAGATCTCAGATTGCAGATCTCAGTGATCACTAACGTTATGCAACACATAACAATATGTCAAAATATAATGATCTACTGATGTTGGAGGGATTGTAGCTTTGTGGACACTTCGCTCATATAGTTTAGAACTGGTAAAAACTCCTACAGTATTGGCTAAAGGCCAATTCATGGTTTCCGCATCCGTGGACAGCTGAGGATTACATGTGGACCATGGACACACACGCAATTCCATACATACTACAATCAGCGGTGTGCGGATATAAACATGTTCCACATGTGCAGAGCTGTTTTCAGAGCTGTTTTCTGAATGCAGCTGAGGACGCCCTATGTTGCTGAACAACAAGAGACATCCCAAGAAAAGTGACAGCTTATTGAGAAAATATACATACAGTAGACAGGACCAGTATTCCTGTGTCCATTTCCAGCATGGAACTATTCGTACAGTACCTGTATAGAGGTATTCAGACAGAGGAAGGTCAGGGCCAACAGTTCAATCTGCATTATTACATTCTGATGCCAGTCTCTTGGAAACATATTAACCCCTGTAGACTGAAGTCATAACTTCCAAAGATGGTCTATCTTGGAAGTTGTAATTGCTTAAAGATGGTTTAAAAATGCATGTGGGTTATGAAGTGATTACATCTTTCCAAATAAAAATGACACCACTATGTGCAGGTGTTGGACAGATGTGATGAAGCAGAAAGGAGGATATGAAATTTAGTGAATTTTCAGCTACATTAAAAAAATGTAATCAAATGCAGCACTTTAATGACACCCAGTTATTTGGCATACCTGATAATGTGTAGCATTTTCATAGCTTTAAATTTCTGCAAATAATAACATACAATCGATGATTCAGATGATGAAGCTTAGCGTAGGTTCAAGCAGGCAGATCTCTATGTCTCTATATCCATTCTCATTCCCCTCTCGCTCCTGCTCACATAACAGCTGATTAAGGATGTTAACTCTTTTTAGTTAAAAAAAAAAAGGGGGGGGGGCAACAACAAGGATATTGTGGGTAAGGTTGGGCAGTTGTCTCTACTGTCAGATCATCTTATCAATCAGGAGAGCGTTGTGTAGCACTACACACATACTGTATGTACAAAGAGAGGTCTCAGTTGGATTTAATTGACTAAAACAATTAATTAAACTCAGGAATTGGTTGGTTGTGTTGAATAACATCACATTTGTTTTTCAGCCTGGTTAGTCTCTTTCTTACGGAGCCCCTCTAGTGACATGGTAAAAAATAAATAAAAATTGTGGCCACAATATAGCTATAACGTGCGTACGAAATACTAATTAATAATATTACTATCATTCCTGGATAGCTGGGTAAGTAAATTGAGCGCACCTTCTCTCGAACCTGCAATAGCCTACGTACAGAGCCCCATACCTTCAGGACGTCCTTAAGGTGAGTGTCTTTTCTTATTCTGTTCTAGTCACTATCTTGTTATCGCACAATTAGGCAGTTATTTATTTAGGGCTATGTTTAATACAAAGTATCAAACTATTGCAGGTTCGAGAGAAGGTGCGCTCAAGTTACTTACCCAGCTATCCAGGAATGATATTAATATTATTAATTAGTATTTCGTACGCACGTTATAGCTATTTCGTGGCCACGAATTAGTATTTCGTGCGCACGTTATAGCTATATTGTGGCCACAATTTTTTATTTTTTTTTACCATGTCACTAGAGGGGCTCCCCAAAACATGAGAGGAGACAGAGCTGGAGAAGTCCTCAGGTGTTCAGATGCTGTCAGGTGTTCAAAAGTACACCACAGGGAGCAGACTATAGGCTACTACAGTTTTAAATAGAAAGCACATATTTAGGATTATAATACTGATTAGGATTGTGATACAATTCATAAATACATTTTGCCCAAAAATAATAGAATCAGCAGTCTGAAGGAAGCATTAGCCCTAAACTGAAGCCCACGGTTCACCACCAACCAGTTCATGTTTCAGTCAGGTTTTCCCCACTCAGCAACACACCCGCTGAGAAACCAACTCTGATCATTTGCAGCTTCATAGTCAGAAACCTGAAGTTAGCCACGCCAGCAACCATAGTCTAATGTATTCCTGGGGCCAGACCAGGTGACATTGGATCCAATTTAAAACTGCTTGCTAAGGATAAGTGTGTAAATATGGTGGAATTATGATTCACGTCAGCAGTAACAGCTCCTGAAAATGCTAATCAGAGGTCACTAGGATTAATGCGGAGTCACTGTGTTCATATGCAAAGACAATGTTGGACTCCATAGTTTTCTGTGGGCCCCTGCCAAACCTGATTAGTGATGATATGTAGAGCCACATTTCATGTTTCAGCCGCTGGCTGTTCGCAGTCCTGCTGATGACATGGTCTTCATAGATACAGTGGGGCAAAAACGTATTTAGTCAGCCATCAACCGTGCAAGTTCTCCCACTTAAAAATGAGAGAGGCCTGTACTTTTCATCATAGCTACACTTCATCTATGAGAGACAGAATGAAAAAATAAATCCAGAAAATTACAGTGTAGGATTTTTAATGAATTAATTGATAAATTCCTTGATAAAATAAGTATTTGGTCAGTAACAAAAGTTCATCTCAGTACTTTGTTATATACCCTTTGTTGGCAGTGAGAGAGGTAAAATGTTTTCTGTAAGTCTTCACAACGTTTTCACACACTGTTGCTGGTATTTTGGCCCATTCAGATCTCCTCTAGAGCAGTGATATGTTGGGGTTCTGGAGACTGGCTTGGCCACTCCAGGACCTTGTAATGCTTCTTATGAAGCCACTCCTTCGTTGCTCGGGTAGTGTGTTTGGGATCATTGTCATGCTGGAAGACCCAGCTACGTTTCATCTTCAAGGCCCTTGCTGATGGACGGTGGTTTTCACTCAAAATCTCATGATACATGGCTCCATTCATTCTTTCTTTTACATAGATCAGTCGTCCTGGTCCCTTTGCAGAAAAACAGCCCCAAAGCAGGATGTTTCTACCCCCATGCTTTAGAAGTATGGTGTTCTTTGGATGCAATTCAGCATTCTATCTCCTCCAAACACAAGTTATTGCCAAAAAGTTTTATTTTGGTTTCATGGTTTGGTTTGACCATATAATAATCCTCTTCTGGATCATCCATAGGCTGTCTAGCAAACTTCAGACGGGCCTGGACACGTCCGGCACTGCAAGATTTGAGGCAGCGTAGTGTGTTACTGATGGCAGCTTTTGTTACTTTGGTCCCAGCTCTCTGCAGGTCATTCACTAGGTCCCCCATGTGGTTCAGGGATTTTTGCTTACCATTTTTGTGATCATTTTGACCCCACAGGGTGAGATCTTGCGTAGAGTTTTTATTGACAAACAGATGCCAACAGAAACTGCAGAGACTATTTTCCCACAGAAGGAGCGGGCACTCTGGCTGGTGTGAAGAAATACTGAAATACCTCCAGAAAGAACCAGCACATCTCAATTCATAGAATGTGCTCAGATCAATTTTAAAGTATTGCTTAATGCCCTAAGGGGCCACAATAACTGCTTATTGCATAATGAATCATAACTGATGTTTGCACCACACATTAAAACTGTCACTTCAAATTGCTGCAAGCTTGTTAGTGATGACTCAAACCTCAGGATGTCTCCAGCCTGCTGTGCCAAATATAAATGTCATGAAAACATCATGACATGACAGCAAGGACAAGAAAGACAATGGGGAATCAACACAGAGCTAAATGTAGAGCAGGGACCAAGAATTAGAGCTCAGAAAGAAAGAAGGAAAAAGACAAAGACCACAGTTAAAATGTATACACAATGGAAACATCATAACTTACACCGAAGACTTTAAAGATGACACAGATAAGAGTAAATGTAAAGAGAGAAATGGTAAGAGAGGAGGGACAGGAAGAGGAATTATCTCCTAAATTAAAGATAAAACGCCAGTCGGCCAGGAAGTTACAGCGGGGGAGAGATGTGACACTGTATAAATGTCCTCCCACAGCACAACTCACATCACATAAATATAGCTGATATTTTTATCCATTCCATATGGAGGCGGATGATTTTAAACTCTGCTAAATGAGTTTCCATAAGACAAAGAGGAGCACGCATCTGCACAGTCAGTGTAACTTGTGAACTTCATAAGCTGAAACAGCTTCTCTCTTTTACTGCTGTGAGAGTGTACATGCTCAGCTAAGCCGGTGAATATTGTTTAAATGTTGCAATAGCTGTTGCCTTCTATACCTCCGACTTTGTATAGTAGATTTTGTTCATTCATTGTTATTGGTGGAGTGTGCATTTACCATTTTACCAGGCAGGTTACAATTGCATACTCACAAAGAGGTCACAGGAAACAGTGTAGTATGTGCTGGACATGATGCAGAGCATGCGCATATCTGCACGTATGTATTTTTATTGTGGCTTTGCTTTTACGTTATTGATGTATTTTATGTACTATATGTGATTTGACTTCATTATATGTTTAATTTGTGTCTCAGTGGAGAATCAGTGGACTGTGCTAATATTAGACAGAGTATGAAGTGAATGTGGAGGGGGTGATTCCTGTCTTCCTCCCTCCATCCAGAGCAACACACCAGGCTCAAAACTCAAATCAAACTGTTAAACTAGGCAGTGCTGATGAACTACGAGTCAAGATTCTGTTGTTGCATTATGTATTTCCCACCAAGTTGAAATCATTTGACCTTGGAATGCAGCTCTCCTGAGTGGCAATTTCAAGCAGTGCACAAATTGGACAGTGATTATGTGTGGGCACCTTAATAATGCAACACATGTATTTTAGTATGTGTTTCTGTGTTGCATGTTTTATATATTACCTATTAGCTGAATGTAGTATCGTGGTGTCGGGCCAAATTACAGGAGGCTATCACAAACTAGGGTAACTGGGTTAATTGCTGTGGATGAATCATCAATCAATAAGATCATCGTTTCATGGCAACGTGTTTTGTGTATTGATTTTCATTATTATGCTAAATACTTATTTCCAAATCCAAGTGGCTACTACCAATTACCAAAACTAGTAGCACGACGATGTACAATCATGTAAAGTAAAGATGGACAGGTAGTCCTGGTGAGGTTAGTCAGGTGGGTCTATAAAGGATTTGCATTAGCACTCTATGTGATTGGTGTTTCAGCTGTGATCTTTATTCCCTGACTGGAAATAAAACAGAAAGCTGTAAGGCTGTTTCACGAAGCCACACAATGACATGTAAAGTAACCATGTGCAGCCCAAAGCTGGTTATAAACACAAAGGAGAGATACACACGCAACCACAGTGTTACTGAAAAATACAGACATGCTTTCTCTGTCTCCCCACAGGAACACAAATGGCAAGCACTCACACACACACACACACACACACACTAGGGTAACCTGGTGTCCCGCTTTACATGGAACTGCACAGCATTTTATGATTGGCACTGTTTTTAAAGTCAAACCACTGCAGGGCAGACGTGATTTTAAAATCTGGATTTTATCCAATGTCTGAGAAGAAAACAGGGAGGGCTGTAATCACAGGGCACAAATACAGATTAACCTGTCACCGTCTTAGCTTCCTACACTGTGCCAAACTGGGAATGTTACAAGTCACCACAAAGTCACAAGCTATGCAGAACACACACACACACACACACACACACACACACACACACTCACGCACACACACACAGACATTATAGGATTATAAAGCATGTGAAATCTAGATTTGTGAAGTCCATTTATAGTAAGATAGCAGAGCTCTGTTTATCAGTGAGCCTTTTATGTTCATTATTCACTATGATGCTCTTACAGAGACACATTGCAACGTATAGCTCCAGTTACACACGTGTTCCAGTAGGTCTAATGGCTGCAGCTCACACTTGTGGCTGATGTGGGACTCTCAATCTGCTATGTATGCAGTACTTAGTACTGCAAAAGTTGGCACTTGTCTGCTAGGCAGGTAGTGCCTTGTTATCTTGATAAAGACAATGCAGCCAACAAAACCACTTTTAATATGAAGTGTGCAGCCTATGATTTACTTTCCCCAATAGCACACAACCTGGTGGTTCTGTCTTTAGACTGATGATGAATACTTGATACACGCATATTCATGCAGTTCCTTTAACGCAATCAAATGTTCTAGTCTGTGTATATATAGAGGAGAGGAGAGGAGAGGAGAGGAGAGGAGAGGAGAGGAGAGGAGAGGAGAGGAGAGGAGAGGAGAGGAGAGGAGAGGAGAGGAGAGGAGAGGAGAGGAGAGGAGAGGAGAGGAGAGGAGAGGAGAGGAGAGGAGAGGAGAGGACGTGCCAAATGAACAAATGTACGTAACTTTAGATTATGTATATATACATGTAAACAAATATTACAAACAATATTTTTATTCTTTCAATATCCTTTTATACAATTTTCATTATTTGAGACATTTATTGATTCTGACATAGCACACTGTTGTCTGAATTGTACTTTCCCTGATGTTAAAAATGAATACAAGCTGCTAGGGACATGACAACAACCATACCACCAGGAATGAATGAGACTCCCAATGTGACTTCTAAACAGCAAGCAGTAAAATCACACACATATGAACAACATATGTGTGTGTGTGTGTGTGTTTTGGTATGGAATGGACTTAAGTCACATTCAGGGACATACACCAGTTAAGGTAAGGGTTAGGTTTATGCAAGTAGCCCTTATGATTGGGCTAAGGGTACGGTAAGTCTCCAGGAAATGAATGTAAGTCTATGTAAATATCCCAAAAGTTACTTAAGTAAACGTGTGTGTGTGTGTGTGTGTGTGTGTGTGTGTGTGTGTGTGTGTGTGTGTGTGTGTGTGTGTGTGTGTGTGTGTGTGTGTGTGTGTGTGTGTGTCTGAGGTATTCCTTACATTGTGGGCACATACATCTGTTTGCAGTCATGTTGGGGACATAAAGCAAGTCGCCAGTCATTGATTTTAGAGTATAGACCTGGATGGTAGTTAAGGTAAGTTAAGGGTTATGTTAAGGTTAAGGTAAGGGTTAGAGTTAGAGTTAGATATGTGTTGGTTATGGTTAAGTTTAAGATAAGTCTACATGAATGTAAGTCAATGTAAGACTGAAGAGATTTGAAAACCCGACATATGTGTGTGTGTGTGTGTGTGTGTGTGTGTGTGTGTGTGCGTGGTATCAGCAGGAGCCTTGGGGGTCTTGCCTCAGGCCACATAATAGCTCCTCATCACAAGTGATCTCAGTAATAGAAGGCCTCGCAGCAGCTAATGACAGCATCTCTCTAATGATGTCTCCATTGATCCGAGTCCACGCAGCTATTTTAAGAAAACTGTGGCTTCTCCAGCAGCCCTGTCGTCTCTGTCTTTACAAGGTGCCATTAGTTGAGGTTGAGCCAGTGAGGTGATTGTGGCCGGGTTAGAAGTGGATCTGGGTCCGTGATGATGAAAATGCCTAGGCTAATTGAAGGCCACATCTCTGACTTTGGTTTCACAATGAGCCCTGCTGGGCTGGTGAAGGTTTGTGGTTCAACTCTTAACAACTAACTCTCTGGAGTTTATTTTTACACTTATACTAAAACAACAGCAACACAATATCCATTTCCTCTGAATAAAACCTACTGACTGAATCATATCATCCCTCTAACAGCAGGGCAGCAAATAAACTGTTCAACCACTGAGCTTTAATTATGGGATAGTTAATTACAACCTGGGTCTTCTTTTTGTCTTTTTGTTCATCAGTTTAGCAGTTATAATAATATTACTCTCACCAAATTATTAGCTGAGATCTGGAAACACGGTGACATCACTAAAAAATAGGTCCAACAGGTGAAGAGATACAATCAACTTGTTATCAAAACCACTTGTATGACCTAAAAAATGTCAGTAATCCCTAATTGCAAAGGAACAGTGGACACTAGGACTGTAGTCAAATCAGATTTTTTATTTGCCGATTTTGGTTGATGTGTCAAGTATTCAGCAGGTGGTTGAGTTCACGCAGCTTCTCTATTGTATTCAGTTTGTAATTCCTGCTATTTGTTAGCTATATGGACAAATCCCTTTTTAAATACCCCAACATGATACGCTGTCATCTTGTGATGCTCTGTGTCCTGTGTTGCAGCAAAAGCAGCGCCACTTCCGCGCTTGGAGGCAGTAGTAGTGTGCACAGAGCAATATTAAATCAAGTACGTCAAAGCTGAATCTGAACACTGCGATGGACGTTTACAACAGGTAATGATTTGACTGTTCGTCTTCATTTTCTCTTCAGAATAAGAGATCCCTAAGTAAAAATACAGTGAGAACCCTAGTAATAACTGTTACATGTCATTATTGTTTTGAGATAAACTTGAAAAAAGTCAGTCTATTCTTTAAGGTGGCGAACTGAGAAAATCAAACCCAGTAGATAAACAAAAAGAAAACATGAACTCTATAGTGTCCCTGAACACACCAACAAGCTCTCAGCTCTCAACTGCATTCAACTTTCAGCTCTTTCCTTCACAGTGTTTCTAAAGCATTTCAATCAAAATGTGAATCAATATGTAGCTGTAGTAAAATGCCATACATATCTGATGCATGCATCCATCCTCTGTTGATCAGCATCTACCCGCTGCGTTGACCTTTCTTTTCACCTACAGTCAACAAACTCAAGTGTATCTCTATTCCTTTGCCAACAGCGCCATTCTGTGTCTGCATCAGTCACTGCAGACACGTTTACACAAATCCAAGAGTGACACCTGCAGCATTACAGAAGAACTACAAGACATGGCTTCCACATTGAACTACTGATATAACAGAGAGCCTTATACTGAACTTTTCTTTAATCACACCATCTTTATCTCTGTTTCCTACCTGGATGCCTGGAGGAGTGAACTAGGGGATCTCAAACATTCTAGGGTTCTAAGCATTGCCAGAAGTGCCTTATTAAAATGTTCCAGTTGTGTGTCACTTTTTGGGTGTTGTGGGGATGTGTGTCACCCTTTGGGTGGTGTGGGGATGTGTGGGACTTTCAGATTTCAAGCATATAGAGAAGCTCTGATGAAATGACTCAAATGTCCTGCCTTGGTCAGAATGTATCCTTGCTGGTAGAAGTATTTTCCCACAAGGCTTTAGCAACAGTGATGGCTTTTTAAATCTTGGTGGGAAATGCTTGTGTGTCTGTCACTACTAGTACATTGGTAATCCCTTTCCTGTCTGGCTCTATGTATAGATAATCAATGCAGACTAGTTCTAAGGGACCATTACTAGTGATATGCTTCAATGGAGATGCACACTGTGGGAGTGTCTTTCCGGAGACACAAGTTTTAATACACTGCTCCACTTCAGCAGTGATATGTGGCCAATAAAATCTGTCTAAGAGCAGTTCAGGGGTTCTATCTACTGTGTCCACACACATCATGTAATTACCTTAGTACTACCATTCAGTACCTCTCTGGTAGGACTAACTGTTTGGTTTCTTACTCTGTAAAGTATTGCATCTTTTAGCTCTAGCTTTGGACTTTCTGAACAATGAACTGAACTGGTACCCTGCCAGATTCAATGGCTTGTTTTACTGGTCCAATAACTGGATCCAGTTCTTGAGCCTCTCAGCTCCTCTGGGCTCAACTGATCGATGGTACTTGCACCTCAGCTTACTGGACAGGCATACACTTCAGGGATAGCTGTTGGAGTACATAAGTGATTGTTGTCAGTTTTAACAGTGAACCTGCACCTTTAATAAGTTGTTCATGTCTAATTTTAAGGACTGCACTACTTGAAATTCCCCATTAACTGCATCACCAATAGCTTCCAACTGCTGTACTGTAATAAAGACTATTGATGCGTTTCTGACTTGCGTACCTTTAGGTAGGTATTCTATATTTACGTGTGACAAAAGTGACAATAAAAATAGTTGTGAAATGAGAAGCAACCAGTCACTGTGGAACCATCGCCATAAATGGACGAAGACCACCTTAGCCAGCCGTTTACATATCAAATAACCGCATGTTCATTAAACATACAGGAAATAAAAGGTGCAGCTTCACCGATTGTGTTTATAAAGTCCATGTCATTAATTCATCACATAAACCTATAAAACCAAAATGTAATAAACAATTAGTTTGTAGCATTTATATCCAAACCAACTTTACAATGTGTGACCTAAAGTATGATAAAATGAAAAAAAAATAAAAACAGCAAAATTAAATGTTGATTCTTATGTAAATTAAAAGAATGATTCAATTAATCAGACAAAAGTAATGAATCACTTTCCTTATATTTCTTCTCCACCTCATCACATCACCAACAATGCTTATTGTTTATGCATCTAGCCCCAGAAATAACTAAAATACTAAAATATGGACCATTTACAAAGATACATAGACTAATATGTGTATAAATGTCAAAATAAGCCTTCTTTCAAGAAACACTGCAGGCCCAAACATCTGGAGACAAGAAACCAATAGAAGGAATTAAAGAAATATTCACGGTAATTTCAAATAGTAAAACTGTGATAATCAAAACAAAGATTTTTGATTTATTATGATAAAGGAAAGTTGGAATAAATATTATAGTAAGGCTATTTTGAGCTGCATTTGACCTTGAGTATCTCATATTGTGGATTTACTTTATATTTAAAAAAAAAACAAAGACTCCAGGAAATGGAGTTGTGCACAGTCCTAAACTGACTAGTTATCAATGCAAAACTGATGTGATGGATATAAACTGCTCACTGAATACTGCACTTTTCACATTTGTGAGTAAATTTGTTTATTTTCACTTATGTCTCTAAACCGTTTGTGGAGACAAAAAAAAACAACTGATGTCATATCTATGATTTCTGGTTTTGTGTTATTTATTTAATTACTACAACTACACGACAGACTTACATAACTCAGTATATGAATTACTTACATGAAAAAGTATCACAATATCAGCAGTGAAAAACCAACAACAGTAAGGAGAAGTCACCTCTTAACAAAGGGACACAAATGTGTAAATGTTTCTATTTACTCCTAGTGATATCTAGTCAAATAAACATTTTCAGTTCATATGTAAAATGTTGGAGCTCTCCACCTTTGAGATTACTGACACCACCCACAGTCAGCAGTTTTCATTTGAACTATTTATTCAGCAGAATATAGTTCCACATTAAGATCTATGGATTAGTAAGAATGACTTTATTCTTGCAAACAAACATTGATGTTGAGTTTAAGTCAATTTTAAAAATATATTTTTTTTACAATACCCACCCCTGACATATTTAACTGAAAGCATCTTTATTGTACATACCATGAGGGTTAAATGAGAAAATATTTTTGTATTATTTGGGTGAAACTCAACCAAACAACTTGAGGGGAAGTCAAGAAATCAAAAGCGCTGAATCCACACTCTTTTTAGGGCCTGATTATAAAAAAAAAATTGAAATCAGAAACATTGTGTTATTTGTGTTGGTGCCGACTCTGTTTGGACAAATTCATCTGCACTTTTGCAGAGAGCAGAAGAGTTTGAACGTCGTCACCTAGTGTGATGGTACATTGTATCGTCACTCTGCTTTCTGAGGAATCAAGAAGGATTTGGGACCTCTGACTCGAGTCCTGGATGGAACACCGACGGAGCAGGTGGGGAGGTTGTTTGATGACATCAGTCGGTTGCGGGGGCCTCCTGAGTTTCTCGATTGACTGAATCATGGGAAGAACAGAATTGTTTCATTTTGATTAGAGATGATTGTAGTGGAAACATATTGTACCAGCACACTGCTACCTTATTCCTAATTTGTTTATTCTACATGGACATTATTGACAAGATGTAGACCCATGAAATAAGATTCTTAAAAGGTTGTTAATGTACCTTCTTCCCGTGCCTTCATGCGGGCGACAAAGTTGTAGCTCTTGTTCCTGCGATAGTTCTCATAAGGGTCGTCTAGTGAAACCCCCACACCTTTATACTGGTCCCATTTATCCCTGATGTCGCCTCCTTTGATGGGGTCCTGGATGCCCTGTTCTTTGGCCCCCAACCCTCCTGAACCACTCCAGCCTACAGCAGACAAGTCAATACAAAACGTGCATTAAAAACATGTCAAGTATTCTTTCTAGAAATTTTAAACACAGAGTTTAATTTATTAATAAAGGAAACAACTAAAGCGTACCCATCTTCATCAGCAGCTGATGGCCCTTGTTCTCCTCCCCTAGCCTGCTCTCTGCAGACAGTTTGGAGGGAGGAGCAACACCCACCACTGACGTGGAGCTGTAGGAAGCAGCAGAGGTGGTCATCTATACTATTGTAACAGATAATAAGATAAAGATGTGTTTTATGAAAGCACCTCATCAAAGAGCGACTTACGGAGGGGAGGAGCTCCGGGATTTGCCGCCGCGACGTCTCTTGCCAGGTGACCGAGAACGAGATCTGGATCTGGAGCGAGAGCGACTCCGAGATGACCTGGATCTGCTCCTGGACCTGAAGACAGGCAGGTTACGTTTTCACAGAGCTTAACAAAACATAATGCTACATTATGTTTGGACATGTGTCCATTGTCACATGTCTCTGGAGCTAAAGTGCTCAGGAGGTGAAAACCAAGGTCTGGGTTCTTTCAGTGGTTGCTGACAGTACTGTCAAAACTGAATGGTTGAGCAGAGGTGACATAACATTGCATTAGGGACAACTGTTAGTCGTCAGTGAAAATAGTTGGCACCTCTTGTTTCCTTTTCAATCAAAAAAAAAAATTTCATTTTGTTCAGCCTGGGTGTTAATCTTGTAGTTTTGACCCTGCTTAACGTTGCGCTGGATCAGCACATCATTGTAGAGATAATGGACGGACACTATGTCTCTAGGTAACAACAGCTGTGGAAAATCCTTATTTGCTTCTTCTGAACTACAAGTGTTCAATTTCTATATTTGTTCTGACTAATTCCAGTTTGTCTGTGTGTTATGTGTGTGTTTCAGACCTGGATCGTGAGTAGGAGCGGGAGCGGCTGCGGGAGCGAGAGGAGCGTGACCGTGACCTGGAAGACTTGGAGGAGTGAGAGCTGGAGTGAGAAGAAGACCTCCCTCTGCTGCGAGAGCGACTTCTGGAACGACTGCCTCCACGTCCACTAGGAGGAGTAAACCACAGAAAGGGGGGGTGACGGGTACAGGAAGGAGGAGCAGAAATTTAGAAATAATAAACCTGTGGGTCAACGGCGACTTCCTCCCACAAAGAATATAAACGCCTTCTGGATTAACCCGTAAGAGACTTTTTATTTTTTTTTTTTTTTTATCAGATCTATCACCAAATTAACAAAGACAAATTGTGAGACACAATTAAAAAACTGTAAGATCTAAATATGTGTAACAAAGAAAAGGAAGAGATAGAAAAAGAGACAAAGATCCAAATGAGGAGGAGACTCACCTGTTGCGTTTCTCTTGTCCCTTTTTCCTCCTGGCTCTCATCTTGGCCCTGAAGAACTCGTACAGGCCGTTCTGTTCCCAGCCTTCACTGATGGAGGCACAAACCACAGCCAGCTGTAAACTCCACATCCTACACCTACTTCTGCACATTTACTTCAATTATCTGATGACTTATTGTACTCGTTTCATCCAAACTGAAATACTGTATTACTATGCTATTATTAAATTCTTAAATACAGGCACATAACTGGGAAAACAGCCTTATTTTGATTGAGCATCGCCCAATCGTATAGACAATATACAGCTCAGGCGAGTTCCCATTCCTGTCTTACATTGATAAAATCTCTCACTAACACATCTTTTTCCCCCTCTTGTCCTTTTTGATTAGTAATATACTTAACATGACATGACTCATTTTTAACTGCCACTGACCATCACTGTTGCAGTTTTACATGACAAGCCTTGACTATAGCAGATTACATCAGATGTACATAATTAACATTAATGGAAAACTCTAATGCCAAAAAGGTCAAAACAAAACTTGGCTGATTTTTATTTGGTTAGTGTGCTCTCTGGAATATTTAGATTTGCTACATGCTATTAAGCTCCAGCCCTACATATGGCAAGGGGAAACAGGGTTTACAGTGTTTTCAGCCTTCAACAGTAAAAATGCCTAAATGACAGAAAAGTGATGATCCCCTCTTCTTTCATTCATTTATGGGCTAACCCAAATCACATTTTTAATTTCAGTCAGATTTCTCCTGCAGACAGAGTTGAGGTGCGTGTACCTGTTGCGGGGTCGATCATGGGATGGAGGGCTGTAGAAAGCTTCCACGGCAGCTAGCAACCGATCGCTAGGTGGCATGGGAGGGGGCAGCCGGATGTCTTTAGGGTCCAGAGGCTTATAATCACAGTCCTCAAGCTGAGCAACAGACAGTACAGGATCATGAGCCATGCAGACATGGTTTGACTTTTAGTCTGTTAGTGAATATAGTTTCTATTTACTAGACAACTTTCAGTTTTGTAATACTCTTTTCTATTTTGAAACTACAGTACTGTGGTAGTTCTGGATCAGTTAAAGTTAAAGTTGCCATTCTACAAACATTTTCTTTTCCATACATGACTGTCTGTAAACTACTTTCACAGGCTTGGAAACTGATCTGATCTGTAAACCACATTTGCACAACTGGATCAATCTCTACTGTTTGTTTATTTTTTTTCTGGTGGCATTAAATCATTTTAGCATTCTTTTACTGAGGTAGTAACATTGTCAGCTGTACAGTTTCACAAGCTGATAACATTATGATTTATTTTTATGCCCTTGTTTTCAGATCAGAGGTAGGTGACTTACTTTGACCAGTGGTGCCATTAGACCAGCAGGCAGGTCGAAGTAGGGTACGTTGGGCACCAGACTGGGGTCATCTTGAACCGAATGCTGCCGATGACGGACGTGTGGTGAATGGCCATTAAAGCCGTGGGGGGGTGGGCCAAAATCTGGGTGTTGGCCTCCACCCCAAGGAGGATGATCAGTCCCCATACCTGGGGGAGGGAGCCTCTGATTGGGATGGTGGTGGGGAGGAGGTGGAGGAGGAGGAGGAGGACCTGGCATGTCTAGCAAATAGTGGTGGTTAAAATATGCAAAAAAAAGGTCATTAAATGCAATTAGAAGTGCAGAAACAGCTTTATAGCAGGGTTACTGATGAATACCTCCAGGATAATCTCCCTGAGTGTAGTCAAATCGGTGTGGGGTGTACGGCGGTCTGTCATAGTGGTGTCTTGGAGGAAAGTCTTCCTGCATGAAGCGTGGTGGGAAGCGTCCAAAATTGTGTGGTGGTGGTGGGGGCTGGTTGAAAGGAGGTGGCTGCTGATGCGGAGGGAAGGGCCCTCTGAAATGGGGAGGTCTCTGTTAAAAATAAAAAATAAAATTAGACAATACATGTCACTCTTGTAAATAAGCAGCAAAGTCACATTCAGACTCTGGACTAGATATACTGTAATTACAGATGGTAAATGTGAATAATACAATACAATAAAAACTGGTAAAAGAATTCAAAGCAAAGCATGTCAAACCACATGCCTGCATGCGTGGAGGAAATGGGGGCTCCCTCTGGCCCCAGGGAGGCTGGTCAGGCTGGTTCCCCCATGGTGGCTGCTGGTCAAATGAATTCCAAGAAGGGGGGCCTGGGTCAGACCCACCGGGACCACTCCAGGGGCCTCCTTCTCTGGGCGGACCTCCGCTCCAGTTCCCCGGGTCCCTCTGGTCGTTCCACATTCCTTCATGGCTGTTCCAGGGAGGACAAGGAGGAGGAGGCTGGTTTGGGTCAAAAGGAGGCTGGGGAAAGACAAACGTCAGAAAGCAGGTGAGATATGCATGTTGCTTGTGGCCACACATACACTACCAAAACCCAGAGCTGCTGAGGACCCATCACTGGAAGACGGGCCTAGGGGTGCCTCAGGGAGTAGGCATACACACACGGCAAGGGGATAGGACCAAAGAGGAGGTGCACACGTATGGGAGGGATGGGTTTGGACCAACACTGGAGGCAGGGCCAGAACACAACTAGAGGGTGGGACTAGGGAGAGGGTGCTAGAGGCAACTTGATTAAGATAGACTGTGTGACATCTACATTGAGACTAAAAGGACAGTTATCTTCAGTAGACACTGAATAGTTCCTAACAGTTGTGCATTAAAACAGTGTAAGGGGCTGCTTTGGTAGGTGTGTGTTGTTTGAAATACTGGTGAGACAATGAAATATGATCCACAAAGTCTGGTTGAACCTACAGATTAATGCATTTAAAAGATCTTTCTGATGCCAAAACACTGCACGATAGCTTGTAAAAACCACAAATAGGATTTAACAACTCTGGAAAGTCACAGCGGCAACTGTTTTCTATCTTTCATCATGAGGTAAACAGCAGCAACATGCCAATCACGTTTAAAAAGTACTCCACCAGGAATGTGCGCTTATATGTATGTGACTGGGCAATGCAGCACCTTGCTGGATCGACACGCCTGCTACATCAACACACTGCCCCCATTCACAGAGAGACAATCAGATTTTTACCGGCTGGTTGGGGTTCCAGGGACCCAAGTGCTGCGGGTCATACCACCCAGGCTTGTTGGAGGGGATATCCGAGGGTCCACTGGGGTTGCTGGGGTCCTGAGGTCTGGATGAAGTTCCATCAAACTCCCCTGGAGGACCTGACATGGGAGGCTTCATGTCCCCTACACACACACACACACACACACACACACAGACACAGACAGATTACAGGAAAAATATACACAAACATATAGAAACATACATGTCTGGCTTCACCTGTGATCCTGGATAACTGGTATCAGCACTTACGGTACTTGTCAGGATGCTGTTGGAATGATTTTTCCAGTGGTCTGATTGGTCAGTAGTTGAGCTATTTGATCTGATTCTGTGAACTTAACCTGCTTTGGAGCTAATTAACCGTCCGCAACAGGTTACCATGGTGATCTACTCCAGTTAAAAGTGATCAAGCTTGGGATACTGGAAGACCTGAGTTAGGCGTGAATATAGCCAGCTAACAAACTAATCTTACTTCATGATACAGGGCCTACAACACAAAAGCTAAGAAGACAAGATGAAAACCGATGAGTAAGAATTAACTTTTATAGTTGTATGCAGGTATGACAGTGAAAATAATGATTAAAAATATGACTGGAATGTATGAATGTACGGCACATTAACATTTTGGTTCTGTTTTATTAAATGCCTGTCTTCTCACCAGGTTGAGTGGTCATAGGAGGGGCCTTTTCAGGCTCTGCGGGGGTAGCCAGCTGTGCCACAGGGGCAGGCTGTGGCTGTGGCTGTGACTGTGGCTGCTGCTGCTGCTGCTTCAGGCTGGCAACGAACTCTTCATGCTGGGTCTTTAATGCCTGGATCTGCTGCTGGAAGGCCAGCTGGATTGGCTGCACCGCCACAGCATACTCCGTTATCAGAGACGCCTGTAGGGACGAGGACGAGTAAAATAGACTGACAATGTTATTATTAATCATTAAATACTCTCTCAGCCAGTCACTTCCCGTCTCATAGCTCTGAAACAGCTGAGCTAATCAATGCAGAGTAGCACAACGTAAACACACGGCAGTACACATCTGCAGCCAAAGGTAGATGGTCCTTTAATTAAAGTACAATGTTGATAAAAAATACATTTAAAATGTTGTGAAACAGTTGATATGATACTTGTATGAATCTGTATTTCACAAATGATTGTATCATATTGTAATTGATGTGACAACAGCATTTGTACAGAGCTGCATTCAAGCAAGAAAGTATGAGTGCTAAAAATAACATTGGGAAGGTGGCACTGGAACACAGGACTGATGAGACAACAGTAATAAGATGTTTCTCACATAATAATAATGCCGATTTTTAACCAACCAGTCTGAAGTGAGAAGAGATGTGTGTAGATATTTTGTAGCAACTAATTTCCAGGTCAGGAAAATACTGAACTGTCATAGCATTGTTTGTGTCGGTCGTTGTGCAGCCACAAAAATCAGGCCCCGAGTCTTCTTCCACTCACCTGGTATTGGCCGAGACCTAGTGCAGGATTCTGGAGCTGCTGAATTGTTTCATCATCAAAATAGCCATTCTTCTCCCAAAGCTGCAACAACTGTAAAGAAAGGAGAGGATGGGAATAAAAAACAAAATCACTTTAGACTCAGAGATAAGAATTTAAAACATTCCGAGGTACAGATTCTTTCCAGTTCAGTAAATCAAGAGTAAAATAAGCAGAAAGTACAGAGGAACTTTTATTCACTGAAGCTGTATATTTAGTATCCATTTGTATGAATGACTATTAGTAGTTAGATTGCTGCATTGTCTGATGATATCAGCATGTGGTTGACACTATACTCACTGAGTCCAGTCAGCCGACATGATGACATTCACTATACCACACCACCATTATCTGACAAGAAGAAGCCTTTCCACTGGTACTCAAATTCCATTCAAGTTTATGTAATTTGAATTACTGGGTTGACTTTTAATGAACTATGATTTTGATTTTATTGCAAACAAATACTCTTATAATCTTTCATTATTGAGGGCTGGAAGAAGTGTTCAAAATGTTGAAAATGGACATGGATGTAAAATCTGGTCTTTTGGCAACACTGGTCTGATCCTTGTACAGAATGTGTGTGCTTTGAATCAGCAGGCGTTTACTCTGGTGATCTTCTGCTGCTTCTCCTCCTCCACAGCCAGGAAGCTGGTGCAGTAGATGGGAACCACAACTTTCTGCAGCGCTGCCAACAAATCCTTCTGCTGTTTCCGCTGGCTATAAGGATAGATTACAATACACATTGCATTACAAAAGGAATACCCGGAATGCTGCACAACAATGTCCAAATATAATGTCAAATGAAATAGCAATGGAAGCTTAACAACCAAAAGCTATGTTTATTCAATGTTAGATACCACTGTACAAATACAGTACATGGTTTTTATTCTTGTGTAGGTATGTGTTCCTAAAACAGAGTTATTACAGATGTGATTAGGAAATATACTGACAGGCTGATTACATCATTTCTCTGATGAACTTGAGTGTAGGAATAAAGTGACCCAGGTGTGTTTGTGTATGCATTTAGGTTTGTGTACCAGTGATGGAGAACGTCATTGGTTAAATAGATGAGATGTAGGCGGAGCTCAAAATGCGCCCCTTCAGCAGTGATGCGGTTACGAAGATGTGATGTCATCAGTTCACAGTGCTGCTGACCCTTGGCATTGTTAAACATCCAGTTCTTACCGGCCTGAGAGAAAGAAAAGCACATGAGATGTACCGCTTTTCTTCAATTCATTTAGGCACATATAAACTAACCTAAAAGAATCTCCATTATATCAAGCTTACAGAAATAGCATCTTTGGTGCAGGTGTCTATAATGGGCTGCAGCAGGTTGTCAAACTCTGTGATGTCCAACTGAGTTTCCAGCAGTAGTTTTTGGGTCTGCTGCTCCATAGCCAGAGCTATGGCTGCAGTCACTTGTTCCTACATTGAGAAAGACAGAGAGAAATATATCAGAAAACACAATAAGCCATTCTTAGCCGACCTCTGAGGTTTGCCTGAATTGTAACAGGAGTTAACAGGAACTAACAGGGACAGATACAACAGACTTTAACAGTGTGTGAGTGATGTATTCAGGTATTTATTTCCCCTGCATAATTTCTAATCTATGTTTAAGTATTACTCTTCTGTATGTGTTGTATTTTAATCAATTTGCAATACATTTGGCAAAAAAAAAATTCACAGGAAGAATTAGTCTCGCCATCTTCACTGACTTACGGTACTTTTCCTATCTGGCTACTTAAGACATTCAGTGGATTCCCCAGCAGTAAAAGCAAAAAGACTAACAAAAAGGATAAATAAATCACCCCTGAGGGGAGGGTGTCCACTGCACTAAATTTATTTATTGGTTTCTTTCTTGTTTGGTACCTGTCTGAGTGAATGCATATGCTGCTCCTGCTGCTGCAGATTCCATTGGCTCTGTTGGATAAGCTCATCAATAGAAGGCGTAGCAGGCGGCACAAGTGGAGGCGGTGCAATCATCTGCATTGGTGGAGGAGGGATATCAACCACTTCTTTGGCAACTGGGTTGTACATGTCTGCAAAGACAGCAATAAGGAACATGAAAATTTGACGATTGGGTTAAGCTTTGACTTCAGGGCTGGAGCTGGGAGGGTTGATGCTGATACAGATGCCCAAAGAGAAATATGTATTCTATAAATAATATACATGACAGATATTGTATTGTTTTTTCATAAAAAAAAGATGAAAATAACGTATGCACAGTAAGCAGATGAAACATTCCAAGGACACAGCAGAAGAGTAAACAAAAGTTGAAGACATGCAACCACTGCTGTCAATCCTTACTACCTAGGTACTGCGGAAACAGCTGCTGCTGAAAGTATTGTATTTTATATATACAGCCTTAATTATCATATAGTATTTCTGTTGTAATTACATTTTTCTCTCACATCAAGAAGTATATCATAAAGATATAATATAAAGAGGGAGTCTGTGCATCCTATCCAGAGACTCTCCAGATAACAGGGAGAGAAGGCTGAATATTCATAACACACCCACATCAGGATCTCCACACACGCATTATGTGCTGTTACATCCGTTATCAGCCACTGCTGCTACTATCGTGGTGAAACTGGGCCTGAGACTGGCCCAAGAACTGAGATAATTATGCAGACACTGGTCTCGTTTTATTGAAATCACGCAGCTCTTACACAGACAGATCGAGCTTAACTACGAGGCTTACTCAAAGTCACCAAGCTCCTCCTACTGTTTGACTAGTCAAACTGATTCAAGAAAGAGGATTAGGCTCATTTTTATCAACACCATCAATATATGCCAGAGGTATCTCTGGCTACATTAGGCTCAACGCAACAAAACAACACAAAATCAAAAAGAAAAAAAACATACTAACATGAGAAATGCAACTGATAACGAACCAAAGAGCTTTCAAGCATAATGTCCAGCAAAAATGTGCAAAAACAAAATGTCACTTTCCAACTGGAATTTTGAATTCATCTGAGGAATCTGGTTCCCAATAAATACCTTCAGATTTATATTCCTCCCCATCGTGGGTAGAGGGATCTAAGTGGAGAAAAGCAAACTTTAATGCATTTTAGTGGTATTACATGCACAACACTGTGTTATTTCCAGGCTGCTGTCCATCTTAGACTACATCTCCATAAGCAAGTGACACTAACACAACTACAGTTAAATAACTTTATCTTGTTCCTTTCCCTTAAATCAACTGCTTCAGTAAATTAACAATTGCATGTACAGTAATTTACCCTTTTCCACACTTCCCATTTCCTTGTTCTAATGTGAGTAATTATTAATCCATGTCTATTTTAGCCTCGGAAGCTAGTTTTATGATAAGACAGGTGCGCCTAAATATGTCCTGGACAACGACCAGTGTGGTGGTGCCAGTTTTACATTTGGCCTTGTTGTTATTTTCTGCTTTTGCACTTTTTACAAGTTGTGCAGATGTTGGCGTCTCACATACAGCGAGTCCTCTTTAGAAAACATGAATGCATTCAGCTCTGACCTGTAGCTATAATGACGGATACATACATACATACATACACACACAACATCTCATTTGGTGCAGAGGACAGAGGCTACAAATGATTAAATAAAGCAGATATCAAATATTAAAAGAAAAATCCAGTTTATTACAAGACTGGTCTTATTTTTGGACCTTTGGCCATCATTTGTATCACTTATAATACAGTGTACTCAAAAAGGTAACTGCTAGATTACCATTTGCATGTCCATAATTATTACTAATAAGGAATGATGACCAACAAGCTACAATAGTAAGATCCAGTTTGCATGAAACCAGAAGATGTGAACTTGGCCGGACATTTTCAGTCACAGCTAACAACAACAACTTGGTTTCCACTGCAAGGCCACAAAAGATGAGTCTGAATTCATGTCACCAAGTCATGCTGCTGAGTTTTCAACAGGTTTAGAACATCATTTACTATGTCGCAGATTTGGGAAACATGTGTCTAGTTTAGGGGATGGTTGCTATGGCATGTAATACCTGGATTTGGATACAGATTTACCTGGATACAGATTACTACATATACTATATATATTTCTTACAATAACCTACTTGAATAAGGAATGTTTGATGCAACTTTTTATAGCTGTCTTAATTATTAATACAGCTGTGCATGAACTTGAGCAATATAGATCAATGAATAATCAATGTTATATTCACATTTATAGTCTATATGATTAAATCCTAACCAGACCAGTATATCTGTAATACAGCAACATCTGATAAATCAAATAGAAAATATCTATTGTCAAATGCAGAAATATATTGCAATCCAATATTTCAATTAAGCAGTCCTGCTCATTGATTTAGCATATTAGCTGTGCTCTGTTTGGTCGTACCAGCCAGTCAGATGTTATCTATCAACAAGGCAGAGAGGAACCACTGAATACAATGAACAGTGAAACTATAAAACTGACCACATTCTGATTTTAATCATGGAATATCTGATCAAAGACTATGTTAAAAATAAGAAACTCTGAGTACTCGAGTGTTTAGTGCTATTATTAAAGCTACATGCTACATGTGGCTTTGCTGTGAAAACACAGTCTAAAAGCTGAGGACAGCTTGCGGTTGCACCGTGGCTCCACTGAAGAACACAGCTGACAGATATAGAGTGCTGCAGGGATGAGGGATATTTGCAGGCCAACCCGGACGTTAGCGTTGCCTGACAAAAAGTCAATGGGCTCTGTGGCTAACAAAAGTTTATGATATTTACATGTTTTCTTCAGCAAGATAATTTTTTTTTTTTGGAAGCATGAATGCAATATCAGTAAGTAAAAAGCTAACGTTAGGCTATAACCAAACTACATCAGGGTCACATGACTTCAACATCACTGCCACTACAATTTGAAAATACTATAAGTTGATAAATCAAGAAGTTGGAAGGTTTGAGTTAGAATGTTCTGCAACAATGCAAGTATAAAGACAACTGTAAAGGTGGACTAGTGAATAGATGTGTTTCCATGACATTTAATGTCAACCGCTTTTTTTTTTAAAAACCTCAAAATTCATGAGTATGGTATTTACTGATGTATTTTATATCGTAGAACAAAATGTGAAAGTGTCTTAAGCTTGTGTTTATCACCATCTAAAAAAACTCAAGACACTTCAAGAGACAAGAGAACCCGGAAGTGAAAAATGCTAAGTGACTCCTGGGTTTTAGGACTGATTCCTGCAGCACTCTAGTGAGAGCTACCCCTGCAGCCAGTACACGCATGATGAAGCGGGTAACTGTGAGAAGATACAGTGTTGACTTGGTAGGGCTGGTAAAGTAGGCTTTGGATGCCTATAAACAAAAAAGAAAAATCCACCCTAAGACAGAATACACATTATTATTATGATGCTGGAGAGTAAAATCAACAGTTTATTACTGCCTGGTCTTTTTGTTCTATTGTACATGCTTTCTTTGATTATTTTCCTTTATTTCTTAAAGAGCATATGTAATTCTAGGAAGAACTTAATTATTTTTAATAGCAGATGAACTGGTGACTGAACATTCCAACAGCATACCAATATCTATGTGCAAATTCTGGTTTTAGGGGGGACTGTTCCTTTAACTACATACGCTGCTGTTGCTCCATAGAAAGCTTGCACTTGTAGTAGTTGAAGTATTCTCCTCCGAAGAGGAAAGAGAACTTTGGGTTGTCCTTCTGTTTCTCCATTGTCATCTTCTCAAATTCTGGCCCGTTCCGAGCGACAAACTGGGCCAGCTTGTCGATGACATTCCTCAGCTCTTGATCTGCACAAAGAGGAGAAAAATACTATCAGAGCTGAGACAGTTAGTGATCTGTCTTAAAGTATAAAAAGATGAAATTAGCTTTTTTCAAATTTTTATTTTATTCTGACTTTGCCCCAGTTTGATCCTCTCGTATTGTCATTATTTTGTAGTCAGGTCAAATCATCATCACACATTTGGACCACATCGTCATAGGTATTAATAAAATTTGCATGCTGACTTGGTTACACAAGAAAACTGCAAAACCCGTGAAACCAAAATTGCATGTCTCAAATGCTATTAAAGGAGATGTGGACTAACGAAGTTTGAATTGATCAGCGTGACTTTGATTTGCCTAACATAGCCTAGGTCATAGAGAAATGGTTCTCATATTGTTTTAAACCTCGTTTCCAGCTCTACATTTTAATTTAATATTATGTTAACCCCAAAATGAAAAGTAATTTTTTGAGTGATTATTATAGTTAAAGTTGAACTGAGAAAAAAAGTTTTTAAAATGGGTCAATTTTCATCAAAGTTTGCTTTTTACAGTAGCATATTGCTGCCATGCCAGGAAAAAGAACAGATCAGTATCATGTCGCAACATAAAATGTTTCTTGTTATAACAAGATATTTTCATGTTACTATGACAAACTTATCATGTTACAATAAGAACTTTTTCTTGTTATAACAATATGCTATATATCTTGTTATATAACATTTCATGTTATAATGAGGTAATATTTCTCTTATAACTTATATTTTTGTTACTATACTTCCACCACTGCTCAACAGGACAACGCTGTCCAAGCAGCTGTTCATATGAACACCTGATCACCTCATTTAAGACACACCTAAAAAACTGTGAACATATCCTTTAAAATATAAAACTCTGAGTCATATCCAAGTAGGGTAAAGTGACCCATCTCCTTGCTGCTTTTGTACAACAAAATAAATATAAACACGTAGTATGTTGTATATTAAGATTAAAATTAGACACACCAATTACCAATACCTGGGCTTCAAATCGATATCAATATCTGTATCTAGTTATATGGCTTATTTTTATATTATTTGACCATTTTGATAAACAAAAAGAAAAGAGGACTTGCCAACTTGGACAAAAAGACAGCTTTAGCTTTGAATATTAGCGAACTTTAACTAACTTAATACTTTTAACACTTGAAATAACAACGACCCAGTTGGCTATTACCCAGCTATTCACACACTGTTCACACTGCTTATTTGCAAATATAAGCTAGATAGCTACAAACGTATATAGCGTGAGCTAGCTAGCTGCCATACTGGCTCTGTTAGCTGTAGCATACATGAATGTATTAGGTGATACACAGCAGGAGCTACGGGTAGCATGGGTGCTAGCCACCGTTCAATGGAAACCAATACAACGCTACAGCGTAACGCTCACCTTCGGGAGGGTTGGGAATATCCATTTTTGGCTTCAGTTACAGCGAACCCGCTGAACCTTAATAGGTAGTGTAGAATTCACTCAACTCGCTCTGTATTACATGAAATGGTTGATAACATTGATAAACTACACTTGCATTCCGCTGTAATGTACACCGGATGTATTATGATACAGAAACAGCGCGACGAAAGTAGACGTTTGATTTGTCCACAGCGCCACGTGTGGGCAGCACGTGTATGATCCCGCCTCCACCTTCTTAGTATTCTTCTTGTTATTACTATTCTTATTCCTCCTCTTTTGGTTTAATAGCGGGTTGCAACCATTCCTTATAAGGTGCATACCGCCACCTAGTGTAAAGAAGGATGATATATATTTTCCCTAGACCATTTCACATAATTAGGTAAATAAATCATCATTAAATGATAGTTTAATATATATATTTATTATAAATATGTGTAGGGTATTGTTTTGAGCATGTTCAAGCCCAACGCCGATGCTTTTAGATTTTTTTACAGAGAGATAGTTTTTCTTCGTGGTGACTTGTAGAACCGGAAGCGTGTCTTGTCAGCGGAAGTTGCAGGACGCAAGCGTGCAGTCGCAGCAGCAGTTCAGCTAGTTCATAGTAGAGCAAATTCCTGAAGGTAACAGATACGTTTTGCTCTTTTCACATTTGTGTTTTAGTGTTTGTGAATTCGATGTGAGTGATAATAACTCTGAGGAATGTTTAGCCGGAGTTAGATGAAGGTTTAACTAAGGAAGCTAACAGTTAGCTTCAGCCGGTCAGCCTTTTATAACCTCAGCTGTAACTGAAACGTGTCTGGCACTGTTGTAGCTGTTGACAAGATGAAACGGAATCACCAATCAAATCATTAATATACAGTAAAACACACAGCCACACATGGCAGCTGGGCGTAGCGACAGCAAGTCAAGTTAATCCTAAATTTATGATATGAAGTTAGAAGAAAATCAACTGTCTTGGTGATCTGACTTCACTGAGCAGCAAACACTCTCATATAAAAGAATGTTTTACTTGATGAATGATCTAAAGGATTAATGCTATAATGCATTTTCTCTAGTAATTGTCGATTAGCTCACTTGATTTTGATAAATTAACTCCTTTAAACTGGTCTGGTATAGCAAGCTTATAATAAAATACAGTAGAATATTACTGCATGAGTTAACCATGCTGACCTGCAGCTGACTGGGAGCAAAATGGATTCTAAACTCTGATTTTTAAACTCGGATTCTAGTTTTTATCATAAACAAGCTGTCATTACATCAACTGATCAGCTGTGGTTATACAGACAGCTACAGAGAAAGGAATGCATGAGCCAAACAGTTTGAAATATGCAACAGGAGGAGCGGTTAAAGAAGAAGCAGCTCGAGTGAACTGGTTAGAAAATTACAGGTGATTGTGACTTAATGCAGTTTGAACGGCAGTAAAACTAATCCATACACCTGTCTGACTCCTTGTGTTGCAGTATGTCCAGTGTGGATCCGGTGACAGCTATAGGGCAGGTTCTGGTGGACCCAGGACTGGACCTGACCCAACGGTTCAGAGCCTTATTCACGCTGAAGAACCTGGGAGGTAAAACACAAAACGCATTGTTACATGACATGAAGGGGAGGTATGCTCTGCTTTCTAACATGACACAGGACAAACCCTGATTACCTGCAGAGTAATTCTCTTTCTGCCTCTGGGCAATTAGCAGCTTTTGAAATGAAACCCTTGGTTACATAGTAGAAAAATACAATGACTCAGTACAGGACATGGCAAGCCAAATCCAGCAAAACAATGAAACTTGAAGATGAATCTAACAAGGAAATCTGTGTAACGTCTTGTACTGTGTGGACTGATGTGTGTATCAGGTGCTGAAGCTATAGAATGGATCAGTAAAGCCTTCACTGATGAGTCTGCTCTTCTGAAGCATGAACTGGCCTACTGCCTGGGACAGATGCAGGACAGACGGGCCATTCCCTCTTTGATTGCTGTACTCAAAGATACACAGCAGGAACCTATGGTCAGGCATGAAGCAGGTAAACACATATACACAGATCTCCTTCCTGATACAAGCCAGACAGCAGCAGCAGCATGTTTCCATGAGAGTTTAGAGTATGTAAAAATATAGTTACTATTATTAGATAATCGTAGAGTAGTAGGTAAGTATTCATAGCAAGAATTGAAATAACATTGCCTTGTATCTCTGTATGTCTGTCTGTCTCTAGGAGAGGCTCTGGGAGCTATTGGTGATTCTGTGGTTCTGGACCTACTCAAAGAGTACAGTCAGGATCCTGTTGTAGAGGTAGGAAACAAAACACTGTAACTACCAAGGCAGTGCTACCCAGTCAATATACACCAACAATGCTTCTTTATTCCTCATTTCAACAGCATTAAAGTAAAATAGTGAAGGCAATGAGTAATTTATAACCTTATATAGACTTATTATAAAATAACAAGTTATTCAAGCAATTTAAAGAATAACAAACTAGATTTTTTCAAAAACTTGTATATGGACATATGGTACCCATACAACGAATTCTGCTTCTGCACTGACTTCTCACCATCTGAGACCTTTGATGAATTGCTGCTTTTGTTGTTGAAAACTGTGAAGGACTTTCAAAGGGTTATTTTCCATGATTATTTTGCATAATAATCCTAATACCTTTACTCTGTTGCAATGTTGAGGAAAAACTGAATTTCAGAATTTAAGTTTGTATATTGGACAACTCACAGACATTGATTAGTTAATTTGATTAGGTAATTCAATTTGTCAGCAATAAACACTGTATGCTGTTCTACTGGTCACCCTCAACAAACACTGCTGCTTTGAATTGCATTGTGACCTTGCTTTAGTCTTGAGTCTCTGTTTTGTCATGTCAGAAACATGGAAACAAAACATGTGTATGTCATGCCATCCTTCCTGCAGGTTGCAGAGACGTGTCAGCTGGCTGTTCGTCGGTTGGAGTGGCTGCAGAGCGGAGGAGAGAAACAATTGGAGGATGAAAGCACAGACAAAAACCCCTACTGTTCTGTAGACCCGGCCCCTCCGGCAGTGAGGAAGAGTGTGTCAGAGCTGCGCGCCATCCTGTTGGATGAGAGTCTACCACTCTTTGAACGCTACCGTGCCATGTTCGCGCTGCGTAACCTGGGCAACGAGGAGGCAGCACTAGCACTGGGAGACGGTAAAGTACACCATGATACACATTTGCTTACTTTTGGATCTTTGTATCCCTGCAGTCATGAAAAAACTCAAACTTTTCTTTGGGTTGAAACATGTGTATTACAATTATTATCAGCCTGTGACATAGTTTGAATGCAAAATGGAAAATAACAATTCATTTTCGAGAGATCTTTTAAACAGCAGTGACCATGTGGTTCCCCAGTTGAGTTTATGCTCTTTCATATACTTAGTTTCTAACCTACATTGAAATTAGCTACTGGTAAATCTGGTACAAAGCATCTTTTCTCTCTGTTTGAGATTAATGTATTTTGTACACGGTCCCTGATACAAATAAGGTTGATAAACTAAACTAAAAATCTCTTGCAAAATCTAATATCACATTTTACATCAATAGTAGACGTGACTTGACATCATTAATATTCAAAAATAATTACAACATACAACAGAGCAGTCTTTATATTTCAATAACAGCAACTTATTCAAATCATGATTTTCATGTAAATATGAATTGTTGAGCCTTAATTAATTGTATTAGATGCAGCCGGGTTCTTCCTGCTGGGTCCATTTTGAAGCAGAGTTGAGTTTAGTGTCACTTCCTGTTCAGGTGCATAGAGACTGAAGATGCCTACTGCTTTTGACAGTGAAGCAGCACTGTAATGAAGCTAACTATTTAACCT